>JAJKFL010000007.1:28262676-28730176 GCA_021186555.1 Reticulitermes speratus
TATTAATATATCATGACACTCTTCATAGAACTAGGAGGTATGAGGTTATCATAGGGGTGCTGATAAAGATTTCAGTCTTCCGAGATATGACGTCGTGTAGATTTGTACTTATATATTAAGGAGCACTGCGTCATATTTCACAAGTCTAGAATTTTCTTTATCGACAGATTATTACAGAAGTTAAAAGAACAAATATCTGTCCTTCGAAATTAGAAATTACAGGTTTAAATTCGGTTAGAAAAAAGCTAATTAGGATTACTTCATATGTTTTTTGTAGTTACTGTTAGAGATGTAGAAACATCTGTTGACAGTAGTGAAAAGTTTTTCTGAAAAACAATATAGTATCTAGCATTAAAAGTTTTAAAAAAAAGTTTTATTATGCCAGTGGTCATTCGATGCCAAATGGTCTTAGGCTGATAGAGCGTCGTTAAACAAACCAAAAAAATTGAAACATTGTGAATATCAAATGGTAACAAATTCTGAAATAAATTGCTTCAAGTAAATAAATATATGTATATTTATGTGAACATATGTTGCGATATATATGACTGATAATTTGTTGGAAAAACAAATTATGTTATTTAAGGTGCAGCGCTTAAGAAAGAAGCCATTTATGCTGAAATTTGTGTAATACATTTTAAGATGGACAAATCGTTCTTATAAATGTCACATAAAATTAAATTAATAAACACGTCTGGTTAAGATAAAAACAGATTTAATGCCACAGCCATAAAATTTACCAAGATTTTCTAGGAGATTCACATTCAGGATCAACACATTAAAAAGAATTAGGTGACATGAACCAATTTCGAAATCAATGGCCCATACATTAATAAGCTCTAACCGAAAATACGCACATTTAAAAATGGAATAAAACTGTTTTGAATCCTTTGAGAAGAAACAAATCTTACGTTATGCGTATATATTCAGTCCGTACCTCACAGAGAACATAATGTTCTTCCATTTGGAAGATTAATAATTGAGTGCTTTTAGGGTATTATTAATACTCGTTGTTTATTGCAAGAATAACGCGGAAAACATAATTAAACTGTTGTGGCAGAAAGTAGGAATTTTAGAGCTCAAAGTTTGCGATGTACACATATATAGTAACCATCACACTTTACAGGTTTATAGTAAGGAACAAAACACCACGCTACATAAAATGATAAATCTTCGTGACCTTCAAATTTAACATGTTTACACGAAATGTTGACAAACCGGTAGTGCATAAATTGCTTCGTATATATTAACAGTGATTTACAGCAATATTATGAAAATAAATATTATCAGCAAACAATGAGAAAGCAAACTGACTGCAAACCCTATTTCAGCTAAACGTGCATATACGTATACGCCTTTTGTAACGATAAATGACAAATACGTCTTCCGAAGCTAGCAAGTCGTATTTTAAATCGTACCGCTATGAGAGCCTCAAATCTCAAAAACTTATGAAGTTTTCAAGGTTTCAGTGTGGCTTACGATTCCTGATGATGATGACTTGAAGAGAGATGATGATGATAACAATGATGATATGTAGTGGTACAGAAAGTTGCTAGAAATCTTTCGGATTTCTGTTATCAGTCCTGACTGATGGTTGGTTTTTCATCACTTTTCCTCTGACCTACCGAGAACAGTGCCAGCAGATAGGACAAAACACACTGCTTTTCAATTTTCCGTCACTGTAGCTAAAACATCATTGATAAATGGCCTCGTGATTAAAAATAATAACTGCAATTTCGATAAATTTAAAAATTATAGGGAAATAATAAAATGATGTTATGATGGTAAATGTAAGAAAAATAACTTAAATGATTATTGTTATCAGAAAAATCATAATGATAAAAAAACAGTATTAGAATTTTATATAATACATTTTCCGTGCAATACATATATGTAAGAGTATGTCAAATTCTAATTTTTATATTTGGATTTTATGATTTCTAAATTCCATTCAGCTATTTTTATAGACGTGTGATACAACTAGGATCGCAGACAATTGTCTGCCTTTAGATGTTTGCATGCAAACAATACAAATAGGAACTAATACAAATATTGTAAAATTCTAAACTAATTTTAATAACTGTTTAACATCAAACACTCTTATTTTAACTACTTGACATTACAACGTATCACGCATGAAATGCTTCCCTTGTGTTAAATTCTATGGTTATTATTATTAGCCGAAACATGTCGGAGAAGCAATTCATATATACTTTAACAACAGATGTGCAATTACTTGGAAATAAACGCATTCTTAAATATTAGGATGCTCATGTCTAGTAATAAAAGATTATTTGTGCAAAGACTGTTAGGATTATTAAACTAATTAGGATAGCTGCTATGAGCTTCTAAATTAGGAAGAGGATAAATAATGAAAAAAATTATAATTATGAACATTATTTATTTAAGTCCTACATTTATACTTAAATTCTTAGAGGAACCTTTTAATTGATTTTATTACTAACTTACACCGTAACTTCAGTAGAATTAAGCATTAAACCTTATGTATATATTTAGAGAAAACATCCCACACAAAGAAAATGGGAGACGTTTTTCTCTGAGTAGTTCTACATTTCCCAGTCAGTATCACATCATCAATGCTCCATACTCATTCGTCTACCACAGACGCTATAGGAGCTTAGTAATTGACAGCATCCTTAAATAACACACTTGAAAAAGCGTCCCTCAGGGATGCAAAAAAACCAGAGCAGTCCTTGAATCAAATCAAGAAACATAAAGATAATGTTAACGAGCATGACACTGTTGATAATGTTGACAGGTACTTTGAAACCCTTCGCATGGAAGGTTTCTGTATTACATCGCTTATCTATAACATCGGACTATAAGACACAGCATGCCATAAGCCTCTTTGTTGCAAATATAATATTTCTTTTTAAAGTTTGAACAGAATTTATACCTTGAAGCAACCATACAAAATGTTTATTGTTTGTCCTATAACTAACTCCATGGAGCAAAGTCCTTCTTGAGAAGCTAACAGGTCGTCAGCTAGTCAAGAAATTCCCCGCGTTTTGTGGAACCCGAAGGTTCATTACCGCACTCACAACAGCCCGCCACCTGTCCCTATCCTGAACCATATCAATCCAGTCCATGCACCCCCATCCCACTTCTTGAAGATCCATTTTAATATCATCCTCCCATCTACGCCTGGGTCTTCCAAGTGGTCTATTTCCCTCAGGTCTCCCCACCAAAACCCTGTATGCACCTCTCCCCTCACCCATACATGCTACATGCCCCGCCCACCTCATTCTTCTCGATTTGATCACCCGAATAATATTTGGTGATGAGTAGTTTGTCCTATAAAAAGACTACATTTCTAAGAAAAACTATTTAATCTCATTTTGATGTCCATTTGCATTGTCGGCCAGTTTTACGATGCCATGAATACAAACAATTCATTTTAAAGTGTCACAGAGTGTATCTGCAATGCAAAACAGTGCAAGTTGGCCGCGTAAATGTAACAGAAGACAAAGAAAGAAGGGGTTATAGGAAAAGGGGAAAAGAGAGAAAGATGGGAAATATGTGTCATCTCTTTTCTGCCAGTGGTGTCATTTCAAATGGATGTTGTTAGAAAAGTGAAAGAGGAGGGGAGGATAAAGGCGGCTGTAAAAACATTCAATCGTTTGCCTTCAGCAATGTAGCAGTTGACATTGAGGGTGGGTGGTGAGATGGACAATTGAGAGGTGTAAGAGACATGGGGAGGGGGGCTAATAATGGACAAATGAAAACTTACAGTACCAGAGAGCAGATCAAAGAGACGTCTCGTTTCCTGTCACTATCACAGCTGGACAGTCCGTACCATTAACTCTCTTTGAAACTGCCAGGAATCTTTTACTGACAGAAAGAAATCCGTGCAATGGCCATAGCTCAAATATCAAAGCACATTTCCTGCACTCGAAATTTTTAACTGCCCTTTGTTTGCCACATGATCTACGTATTCATACATTGGAATTAATTCCTTGACATAATCGTTTCGGTCGCACTATGGCCCTGGGGTCGACCCAGCCTCTAACAGAAATGAGTACCAGGAATATTTCCTTGGGGGTAAGGGCGGCCGGTGCGTAGGGCTGACAACCTTACCACATTCATGTGCAGATTGTCTACAAATCTGGGAGCCTTAACCTCCTTGAGCCCTCAGGGCATGTCTAGGCCTGTAATGGGGTTGCTTTACCTTTTACCTATGTATTCATATCCTTTTTATTGGAATCGAACGTGTAGAACAAAATTATCGTTTATGGAAAATAGAAGAATGACTCCATGTTACACATATCGTCCTAGATCAGTTGACAGCTGCTTAGTTACATAAGACATCACATGACTGTTTTAACCCGAAGACTAATCATTGTGTACATAAATGGTGCGACTTTGTCTATATGGCTGTAGTCCATACCTTCAGGATTTATTTCTCCGTATCAATTTAGTAGTGTCATCTAAGAGGAAGCACTAGATCGCACTCTATGGTAGAACTCGCTTTGGAACAGACTATGGACCTGTCGTAAGACAGACAACAGAATGAATGATCTACATGTACGTCTTCAAAAATTCTCATTACTCGATTACTTATGGTTAAATAATTTATACAGCAATCAAAATGTCTAAGTTCTAAGCTGTATAGCATTAAGTTTATATTTCATATAAGAAGGACACGACCTGTCATTAAATTGACTGCATGTTAAACAATTGTTAATTCTTTTGTTTTGAAATCTTCTTAGTTTTAAAATTGCCGTTGGAGTAAACTAAAACAATTTAATCTCCTTGATATTATGTTTGAACGAGGCGGAGATGATATGAATTTCTTTAACTTTGTAATCTCCAATTATTTTAGAACAAAAAATGAAATATAATTCGTCTCTATGCAAATCAGAATGTTACTAAAAGTGACTAATAGTAATTCTCTAGGTATTGAACTAATATGAAATTGTTTTAAAATAGGCCACATCATTAAATGGCTTTGCCTAAGTTTCACATGCTCTCATCTCCTCGTGTCCTGTCTGGAAACCTGTGTAACAGAACACATAAGGTAAAGCAGTCCCATACAGACCTAGGAAGGCCCTTAGGGCTCCAGGAGGTCTAGGCTCCCAGGTTTTTAGACAATCGGCACATGAAGGTGGTAAGGTTGTCAGCCCTACGCACCGGCCGCCTTTACCCCCCAGAAAAGATTCCTGGTACTCATTTCTGTTAGAGGCTGAGTCGACCCCAGGGCCATAGTGCGACCGAAACGATTATGTCAATGAAAAATTCCAGTAACACCATCGGGAATCAAACCCGCGACGTTCCGGTTAGAACACATAAGACTAAACTTTAATCCATTATTTTCCAGGTTATGGCTGTTGGACTCTTTCTGTGGGTAAAACCTCAAAACTAAGGGGGTTTGAGGAGAATGTTGGACGTAAAAAAGTGAAATAACATGTGGGTGTGGAAAATTTTATATTCTGCATTTCCAAAAATGTAATTACAGTGACAAATAAAGAGTTGCTGGCACAACACACACACAACCTAACTCTCTACTACACTGTTTCTCATATCCTTTAGCCATGCCTTGCGCTAGGGATGCACAAATTTAAAAAAATGTAGGTGAAACAAAAAACTCTAAGCGCCAGAATGCTGACAGGACGCAAGTTCCATATTGAGAACCAAAAACGTCAGACGCCTTGTGTACATGTTAAATTAGTCCAATATGAATCACAAATTACACACCAACAAAATATTTTCACTTTTTATTCTTTAACCCCTACATATGTTTCAGCCCTTACAATGCCATCTTCAGGGGGCTCGTAATCTACATTTGCTTTACATCCATAACAGACAAAAAAAATGTATGTAAAGCAAACGTAGATTACGAGCCCCCTGAAGATGGCCTTGTAAGGGCTGAAACATATGTAGGGGTTAAAGAATAAAAAGTGAAAATATTTCGTTGGTGTGTAATTTGTGATTTGTTTAAAAAATGCACTGTGAAGATAATATAAGATTTAGTCCGATATAATTTAAAAGTCTGAATTTTCACAATATTTGTAATTCTTGACTGAAAGATACTGTTTTCTGTAAAATGTCTAAATTTATATTATGAAAATAATAGTGAAGCTTCCCGAGTTCTATGAAACCAAAAAAATCTATGGACCATCAAATTTACTTTACAGGAATTACTCTCTGCCACAACCGAGTGAGCCAGTAGGTCGAATGTTTCAGTTTAGATGGAGCATTCTTTAGATGTCAAAGATTTCAGCCTAATGTTAGGGGGAGAAAAAATATGACGCATGTATGAGAAACGTCATTTTACAATTGATTTCTCCTACATGAATGCTTCAAGTTATTTTCAATTTCCATCATTTCTATTGAAAAAAAAAAAAAGCACGTAGGCTTACCTTCAAAACGGAAATTTTGAATAACGGTGTGGGGTGCCCAATATGAGAACTGTCACAAACGTAACATCTTCTATAACCAAATTCCATTCTACATGAACAATTATTCTTTTTCTTATTCGTTCAAGCAACACAAATACAAGTTGTCAGATATCATATGATTTATTAGAGAGGTCAATAAGTCCAGTTTCTTCTTTTTTTTTTTTTTAAACATGTGAACGTTGAATAAAAAAATTGTGTGAGGCAGGAAAACGGGACTTGTAGGCAGGCAATCAACTGGCCTACAACAAAGATCAACTGAAGGCCAGGAACCAGACTAGCAGATGCAACAACTGTGTCGGATTAGCACACATGTAAAGAAAGGTCTTTCATTCTAGTCAAAAGAGGAGTCAGAAGTATAATGTATTTTTGTTTGTATTAAGGATTCTTATGGGGAAAAAAAAATAAGAGAAAAGTTTTTTCTGCTTTCCTTTTCTAGCATTTTCATTGTATTATACTAGAAATATAAATAAATATTATGTATTTTTTTTCAGTAGCGTGGCGGTTAGACTGACTATCCAGGTGGCCGTTGAACAAAAGAAGTTAGCAATACGAACTTAAATCAGATCTGAATATAAACAAATTAAAAGCGTTTTGTGTTGTTTTTATTTGTCTGGTCATTTGACATAGAGATGTAAATGCTAAATGCAGCACATGTTCTGGGTCATGTAGAATTGCCGTAGGTAAAAAAGAAACCTGTTTGTTATAGCGCTATAAATTCTGCCCTTGAGTAATCAAAAATGCAGACATTTCTGCATGCACATAAGACCCAAATATGTTTGTCTCTCACTGACATTGTGGGAATTTCAAATTGGAATGTTGTTATATTACTCGTACATTTCTCAAGCGACTGCATGTCGAACAAATTGCGAAAGATAGAATCCATTTCGTACAAGCAATATCTTCAATTTTTTCTAATAATAAAATAATATAAAGATTACTATCTTCTGACACCGTGTATACTGATATTTAACTACACATGGTTCAGAAAAAAATTTCCTCCTGAAGAAGTGAACGGCAGGTTCCACCGAAACGTATACACTTATCTCTATCTTTTCCGCAGTGAGTATGCAATTTCGCAATGCACAATACGACTTCTTATGGATCCTTTTGACTATTTAACAAAGGTTTTTTCAACTACAAATTTTACAGCGCGAGATATTAAGGACTTTTACTTAATAAAGCATACGTCATGAAGGAGTAAGAGGAATTGGAGGTATAGCTTTATGTATTCTTACCCCCTTGCAATAGGCGGGATGAGTGCTCAGCTTCAAGTTCCGGCCGCTTTACCCCAGGGAGAAAATCCCTCTGTATCGATTGTATACAATGGCGGACGGGCCCCAGAGCCTCTCGCAACGCATTCTGGGAATCTAACTAAATTTCCTTGATTTTTCGGGACTGTGTTTAATTCACTGTAGGCTTTTGTCGGATGCTGAGACGAATGTGACTTGCAAGCCGAAATTCATTTCTTGGCCTCCAAATGAGACTTCTAAACCAAATTTTGATGGCAAAAAAGTTAAATTTCCCCCAAACCGTAGCAGGATAGAGGAAGTCGAAGAATATGTAGAAGAAAAGGCAAGAACAGATATCAGTATAGTGATAGGAATATTAAGAAATTGCGACGGGTTTATAACAAAGCAATAAAAACAGAAAACTCGAAGCTATTCCTGCAACACAAACTAAAAGGACTGCTGACAAAAGAATTGGAAAATTTAATAAAATGCATTACTCTTGTCACTCCAAATATTTCAGGCGGACAATTTGTTCAATCGCAAATTCCGAAAACTTTTAATTTTAAAAAATCTATTTACTCCCTATTACATTGGAGAGCATAAAAATCAGAGGTGCACAAATCCCAGGAGCCAGGTAGCCCGGGGTCCTCAGTACGGAACTTGCTTCATGACACCCTCATAGCGCTTAAAATTTTGAGGTGGCTCTTGCATTTTTGAAAAATTTGTTCATTCCTTCCATAAACTGAGGACTCAAAGTCTTTTGGTTTGTGATGTTGAATATCAGAATTATTGATTCCTGACGTTCCGAAGGAACCTACCGCATTCCATTTCAAGGGCCAAGGAGTTCTAGAAGAATTCTTGCTACGGCTTAAAAGATCCTTGAAAATAAAGGCTGTACTTTCCTTCGAAACGTCGGGAAACAATAACCCTCAGCGTAAGAATGCAGAAGTCCTCAAACCACAATATAAATGCTGGCGAAACCTCAGATCTCGCAAGGTTTAAATTACTGGTAAGAAAAGTGAAAGTTTGTCCTGGGCTTTTCAAAAAAAAAAAACGCAGAAAACCCTCAGCAGAGTAACGGTTCTGCTAACAAGGGTACATAACCCTGTCGACAGACACTCACGGCAACGCGAAAGCAAACGCAGAATTATTTCAACCCTTAATCTACAGCAGAATAATCCAATATTAAGCATTCATCTGGTGGTGCGAATACATCTCATTTCAGCACTGCATTTCAGTGGAAGTGATAAACTAAACTGCTTTGTCAGCGTGTAAATCAAAGCTTCATTGATGATGTCAGCCACCCATGAAATTAATAACATAATTCCTTGTATGTACGTAATGCTAGCAAGCAACCCCTTTTCTTATTATGGGGTGGTATCATGGGGGGGAAAGGGGTGATGTGTCTTAATGCGGTTTGTTGTTACCTCTTAAAACAAAGAAGGGTGGAGGGGCGATGCAGCTAAACGTGATTAACCAACTCGCTCACAAGGAAACTCAAGTCTTCTTTTTTTGGAACAGCCGTGTCGCACATACACAGGAATTAAATGGGATTTATTTGTTTCAGTGGCGCCTTCCAACACAAATACCCAGATATTTCATTTGGTAATAACACATAAATTATATAGGGATAAGGCAGATGTGGCCAATCTACTACAAATACATTTCTAAAAATTAATCTTTCCTTTTTTTTTCCTGTGGCGCTGCAGTCCAAATCGACAGTACTTCGCCTTCCTTGTTGAAGTTTCTAGATCATATACAATTACACACAACACACATACACGGTAGGTCTCCTCTGTACGAGTGATCAGCTCGTCGCAGAGGCAGCTAACATCTCTAACAGTTGGAGTTACGCGACGATGCAAAAAATGGAGACAAAATTTAGCATACTATTTTTTAGTTTTCCACAGAAGGCGTTTTTAAAATGATAGTTCCCTGGGTTCTTACACCGTGCACGATATGTTTGATCTCGCGTTTAGTAGAAACACGCTGCTTCCATGTTCAGTGTGAACAAAAACAGTAATATGTCTCATTTTGACCTCTCAGTTCCGAAAGACCAATTTCGTTAACTCTGATTGGCTAAGATTCTGGTCCAAACTACTGCAGTGTCGACGTGAAAAAAAAGTTCAGTCAGCTTGAAGTTAGAGGCAGAAAGTTGCTCCGAAACGTCAGAACCAAACATTATTTTACACGGTTACAAACCCATAGACCATAAATTTAACTTATAGCATGCTTAATACGACATTATTTCAATACGTGCGTTTAATTTCAATGAAATTTGCCGCTTAATATATCCTGAAAAATAAAGCTAATCAGTGATACATCACTGTTTGTTTCATCCACAAGTACGAGAACATAAAAAACGAGAGCACGAGATGGAAGGTAAAAAAATGAAGTGGCCTCATCAACGCTGAGAAATATGTGAGAAGGTCAGGACGTCTTGCTGGGCGAACAAATCACTTCTCACTGTGGTAAGAAACCGTACACTAGCGCCACAACAAATCACTCCTCTCCTCCTTTCTATTTACCCACCCTAAAATGCTCCTCTTTTTTTGTTCAATGCAACATTTATTAATACCTTCCTCGACCCAGCACCTCCCCAGCAAGTAATTTCTGTTTCTCTGACGCATATATGTGGGAGTTACAAGATGCTCCTCGTCTGATGGGAAAACACTGTGTGCAGTAAAATTACGTAGGAACACGAGACACTGTGTAGCAATTCGCAAAATAATGTGTACGTAAACAAACTTTATTTCTTTTTTTTTTAGATATACACCAACAAATTGCACAAATTAATAAAGGGCAAATTAGCTCCTTATCATGATTTAACCCTACACGCTTTTCAGCTCTTTATGAGCCATCATCAGGGGTTTTTCTTATAAAAAGTGCTTTTCAAATGCTGAATCTGTTGATAACGCTTGTAAAGTTATGCACTATTTTAGAGCATAAAAACATATGTTTTTATGCTCTAAAATAGTGCATTATTAAGTTAAGACTAAAAACTTTATTCTATTTTCACCGTGCATTTTTCGAGTATAGACAATGTTTTTCACCAACTAAATTGCACTTGTTATAAAAACACTAAAATATTCTAAAACTGTTTGAGCCGAAACATGTCGGGGGTTTTTATCAAACAGTTTTAGAATATTTTAGTGTTTTATAACAAGTGCATTTAGTTGGTGAAAACATTGTCTAATATTTACGTAGTTAATCTGCATAGTGTTCCTCAATTATTATAAGTCTTATTTATCCAGTTATGGTATAGGCCTCTATAACGACCCTTCAAGTAACTAATTAACTGCACGGAGCAGAGTCCTTCTTGAAAAACTGATGGTTCCTCAGCTTGTCAAATATTCCCTCATTTTATGGAACCAGAAAGTTTATTGAGGTGTTTAATAGAGTCCGCCACTTGTACCTATCCTGCGTCAGACGTATACAGTCCATGTCCTCCCATCCTACTCCTTTAAGCTCCATTTTAATATTGTCAACCTGTACAATAACTCAGCGGCAAATTAAAGCATTTGTGAAAAATAAATTTTAAAGACTGTGTAAGGAACCGATCATGGCCTAATTTGTTAGTGTTCTGATTTTGCATTCAGGGTTTGAGAAAGACCAGAAATAAGCTTTATTCAGGATAGCAGACTTTTGCGCCGAATTCTGAACCCATGACTTTCAGAAAAAAGAAGCTATTATTTTTGTTGAAATATCTTCTTCTCAACTTCCATTCCTTTTCTGGATAGAGTAACATGGGCAATGTTTTAAAAAAAAAAAATTTGCACATAGAGTATAAATAGAGATACAATTTCTTAAGTCCTGCTACGTGTTTCGGCCGCCACCCGCCATCATCAGAGAGTATGCACATCAGTATATTTAAAAATATATTGGTGTGTTTTTTTTTTTTTTGCATGGCGCAACACCCCCAGTGGGCCAGGTTCTCCTCATTATCGAGGCTTCACGATCATACTCAGACACACCACACTCGGTAGGACTCCTCTGGACGAAGGACCAGCCCGACGCAGAGACCTCTACCTGACAACACACAACACTCACAACAGACAGACATCCATGCCCTAGGCGGGATTCGAACCCACAATCCCAGCAAGCGAGCGACCGCAGACCCACTCCTTAGACCGCGCGGTCACTGGGATCCACATTGTGTATACTCTCTGAAAGTGGAGGGTGGCCTACGGAACATGTATGAAGAATTAAGATGTTGTATCTCAATGTATAGGCTACTGTACGTACAAATGTTGGTTTTTTTTTTAAAGTACAATCCCATTGCACGGCACGAATAATATAAAGGACACTGAAATATACACAAACAAGGATATACGAAGAGTTGGAAAAGAAAGGACGTAGAATAAGAAAAAATGAGGATGGGAAAGATGTGAAAAGACAGAAAAGTATAGAAATGAAGAAGAAGAGGTGGAAAAAGAAAGAGGAAGCAGGAATAAATAAGAAAGCATATACCATTAAATTGCTCAGGATGCGGGTAACAAGGTAACAGGGGAGTGGAGAAGAGTACATAACGAGGAACTTAATGATCTGTACTCATCACCAAATATTATTCGGGTGATCAAATCGAGAAGAATGAGGTGGGCGGGGCATGTAGCACGTATGGGTGAGGGGAGAGTTGCATACAGGGTTTTGGTGGGGAGACCTGAGGGAAGGAGACCACTTGGAAGACCCAGGCGTAGATGGGAGGATAATATTAAAATGGATCTTCAAGGAGTGGGATGGGGGGGCATGGACTGGATTGATATGGCTCAGGATAGGGACAGGTGGCGGGCTCTTGTGAGTGCGGTAATGAACCTTCGGGTTCCATAAAACGCGGGGAATTTCTGGACTTGCTGACGACCTATTAGCTTCTCAAGAAGGACTCTGCTCCATGGAGTTAGTTAGTTAGTTAGTTAGTTATACCATTAAATTTGTTAATTAAAACAATTGTTTTATATCAAATCCATACACCTATTTTTCAGAACATAACAGCCCACAAAGCCTGATGACGTGAGAGTGGCAGACAGGTAATGCTGTGTGTTACAGGCAATGAAACAGACAGACAGTGCACACATTTGTTTAGTAGAGGTCATGCTGTTTGAGATTCTCATTCAGAGGGCTATTCAATCAGGACCCCAGTTAATTACAATCACTGCCACAAGAAGCTTTGCCTCCAGATAACAATTAAGCTACCTGCACATCGCCTTATCCATCACAACTAACAGCGTGTCTGCTTAGTTTTTACGGCGCACCGTGGTGGAATGTGTACAGACGAACTAAAATGTTTATTCGATTCAGGCGAATTTATAAATTTTACTATGAAAATTCCAGGGGAACGCGGTGGCGCAGTTGGTTGAGGCACTGCGCTACAGACCGGAACGTCGCGGGTTCGATTCCCGATGATGTCACTGGAATTTTTCACTGACATAATCGTTTCGGTCGCACTATGGCCCTGGGGTCGACTCATTCTCTAACAGAAATGAGTACCAGGAATCTTTCCTGGGGGGTAAAGGCGGCCGGTGCGTAGGGCTAACAACCTTACCACCTTCATGTGCCGATTGTCTAAAAAACCTGGGAGCCTCGACCTCCTGGAGCCCTAAGGACCTGTCAAGGCCTGTAATGGGATTGCTTTTACTACGAAAATTCCTAACTTCTTGGTGGAGAAAGCCGTGCCTTCTAATCTTTGTGTGAATTTCCTCGTTCTGTTTGTCATTTTGCTACTAATTATTATATACGAAGAGTTTCTAATTCAGCAGACCTCATCTTCCAAAATCTGATGTCTACCAATCCTGATAAGATGCCTTCAAGCAGTGCTTGTTATCTTGATCTTTATGGAAACAGCGTGCGACGATCTGAACTACTGTGCTTTCCACACGTTTTCGAAACCATATTTCACATTTAGGGTCACCACCATCTGGGATAGCGCAGTTGGTATAGTGACTCGCTACGGATTGGACGGTCCGGGGATCGAATGCCGATGAAGGCGAGATTTTCATCAGCCGTCCAGACCGGCCCTGGGGCCCATCCAGCCTCCTATTTAGTGGATGCCGGTGTTCTTTGCCGGGGGGTAAAACAGCCGTGGCGTGTCGTTAACCTGCCACCCCCCCCCCCATCTAGCGCCGAGGTTAAAGAAAGAGTCAAGCTATACCTCTAATGTCCCTATGTGCCTTCATGGCCGGTTATAGGTTGACCTTTACCATTTACCAGCCTCCGAAGAAAGACTACTTGCAGATGGGTAACCTGACGTTATCTACCGAGATAAGGGTTAGACTCTTCAGGGCCACGAAACAATAAACCCGTTTATAGTCGTATTAGCTAACCGACCAAGGGTAAGTGCTCTCAGTTTGCATTTGTCATTGTTTCTTGCATTGCTGTATCAATATGCTCTTAATGCATAACAATAGAGATGCTGGTGTAAGCTGTGAGATCTCACTAGCGCATCGGATTTGAAATAATCTAAATTAAGGTTTTTCCTTAATATACTTCTTGTAGTGTTTTAGCCCGAAGGCGGCTGGGTATATAAGGCGAAACATGTAGCTATTTATTGTCAAAACAAATAATGTACCGTGAGTGATTTGCACTGGTGTTTTGTTTCTGAAGTTTTTAAATATATTAAATATATTTTATTTTGTGTTTTATGGACTTACGTAATGTATATTTCTTCCTCAGTATGTTTTAAAGACCAATTGTGAAACTGAGGATGACCTTAGATAGGTCACAACATGTAGTTATATATAATAAATAGAATTTATTTGTTTGGACAGACATTTATATAATTTCTGTACCATTAACATCACGACGGGGTGGAGTTCGTTAAAACTCCTTGGTTATATTGGGTAATTATCATGTCTTTTGCTTCCCAATACTAGATTAAAAATATTAAATTGTAAATTGTTTTGTATTGTTGCAAAATTCTATCTCTTGCTTTGACAGAATAACACATAAGTGTTTCAAAACAGTATTGTGACAATAATATTTGGAGCTGAGACAGACGGAAGGAAAGTCGAATTAAAAACAAATGTGAAATTTTGATATCACACAAAGATAAATTTTGTGATCTGAATAGTTCACCGGGTGTTGTTACACGTGTGACAGACTAAGATGGGTTGGACATGCAGCTCTGAGGGATGAATAGAAATAAGTAGAGGTGGCGAAACCTCTCGGAAAGCAACCACTTGCAATAACAAGAAAACTATAGCATAACATGAAGAAATTCGAACGTTCTACAAGGAAGCTCTCGTGACCCATTTTAATCTAGTAAAAGAGTAAGATCTCCGTATCGAAATAGGGGCTCACATTGCGTATTTATTTAATTTGTAACGGGGGTTCTTACCTCGGGAGTAGAGCGGTCGGAGCGTGAAGTTAACCTCTCTCCTCTATCTAGCGTCAAGTTTAAGAATATACGGATTTATACCTCCACTCCCGCATATGCCGTCATGGCGTGTGTAAGACTTTTTTTTTTTCCAATGGCTCGACAGCCCCTTAGGGGCCTAGGCCGCCTCATTTTTCGACGCTTCACGATCACACACTTTAGACACACCACATTCGGTAGGACTCCTCTGGACGAGGGACCAGCCCGTCGCAGAGACCTCTACCTGACAACACACAACACTCACAACAGACAGACATCCATGCCCCCGGTGGGACTCGAACCCACGATCCTAGTAAGCGAGCGGCCGCAGACCCACGCCTTATCCGCACGGCCACTGGGATCGGCGTGTAAGACATTACCTGTACATAAGTCTATCATTCCCTAAAACATGAGAGAACTAAACTACAAAATAAGCTATACTGCCAATAAAAGTGGAGCCAGTGCCCTCACTTACCCACCACACCTTGCTCTTCTAGCGGCCTTGTGTGTGTTTCTTTTCCTTCAAGCGCGCTCGAACAATGAAAATGTTTTTTGTTGTCTTTTATTTGCAGCAAAAAGCACTTTCGCAAATTTTTATAACACCCAAATAGCGTCGGATAACACAACCATAATAAAGAGGAAGATGAAGGAGAAGAATAAGAAGAAAAAAGAAGAAACCCTAGGGCTTTAGTCCAGGTAGTTTGCATGTGGTTGTAACTCGCTAAATTCTTGAAACAAAGAAGTACTTTCCATTATTAACGCCAATCAATCTAAGATAGCCAATTAAACTTCTTATTAGAGAAACCAGTAGTCATATTTATGTGTTTAATATGTATTTAATTTCTTAAATGTCCTATAAATCATCTTCATTAGAGAATTCTATTAATTTGTCTTATACCTTAACAAGGAGCCATAAGAATTGTTGTTATTTGTTAATTATCATATTCAAATGTCCCTTATACACAAAAGTTTATATTATCAACATAATCAACACAACCCAAACAAGTTTTATTTTATTAATGTCTTCTCCTCGTGGTCGTTATGAAATATTGTCTGCCTTCAGCAGCAGTACACTCCTTGAAAAGCTGACAATTATTCAGACAGACAAAAAAAAACTGTGATTTATGAAACCCAGAGATACATTAGCATGTTCACAAGTTCCCGCCCCTAAATCTAATTCATTTCCTCTAAACCAGTTTTTCGTTGATATTACTTTCAATATTATTCTCCCATTAATACTTTTTTTTTTGCCTCAAATATCCTCTTCTCTTAAGTTTTTCCAACTCGAAGTTTGCGTACGTTTATTTGTCTTGCTTGTGCGTGCTGCACGTCCCACCAACTTCATCTTCCTGCTTCCCTCCTAATGAAGTTTGTTCTACATTTTCTTACATCCAGTAGGGTAAAATGTCTTCAGCATTCTCTTCCAACCACCCTTACATTTTATAAATTATACGGTCACAATATTACGCAATCCGGAATTTTAAACTGCAGTGCTGTAGGCTTTTATTTGGGATATTCCTGGTGTATGTGACACCACTGTCTATCCTTCCTGAAATTTCTCTTAGTTTTCCCAGTCTGCCCAGCGAAATGACGATGTAGGCTTCCATCAAAATTAGGATGCCACCACATCTGTTGAAACCTTTCCACCTCGTTGGGCCTACTCACCAATAATTCTATAATCAACGTTACAGTCCAGGGGTGTCCAGCTAGAAGAGCTTCAGGTACCGCATTTTAGGATTCAACTTAGGGAAGCTCCATGTATTAATAAAATGAAACACATTTCCAATATTTGATATCTTCTTACTTCAGTTCATCCAAACAAAACAGGTTAGATTCAGTTAGTTTTTGAGTCTTCTTTCTGTACAAAATCTTTTAAAACTTCGACGGCCAGCTTCGTGTGTGTGTGTGTGTAAGCAACCTGAAAATTATTCGTTTTTGGGCAACTTGCGACAGCCGCAACCAATGGCGTAGAAGAGTCGCGTTGTGACACCCCTGTTACAGTCTGAGTCACTGACAACTTCGTGGAAATCCGTCAATTAAATAAAAGTTTTAGAAACCAACATATGCACTATATTCTCATAAGTAAGTCAGTTACACCTACATGTGTTTCGGCTTTTAACAAGCCATCCTCAGGGGGCCGAAACATATGTAGGTGTAACTGACTTACTTATGAGAATATAGAGCATATGTTGGTTTCTAAAACTTTTAATTAGTTACAAAGATGCACGGCGAATACAACGTGAAATCCGTCAATTAAATTTGAAGGTTGGCAATATGACAGGTGCAATCTCCCCATTGTGTGTTCACTTCACAGACCTACCCTTGTAAAGAGGGACACGCGGTGGAGCAGTTGGTTGAGGCACTGCCCTACAAACCGGAAAGTCGCAGGTTCGATTTCCGATTATGTCATTTTGGTTGCACTATGGCCCTGGGATCGACTCAGCCTCTAACAGAAATGAGTAACTGGAATACTTCATGGGGGTAAACGCGGCCGGTGCGTAAGGCTGACAAACTTACCATCTTTACATGCTGATTGTCTAGAAATCTGGGAGTCTCAACCTCCTGGAACCCTAAGGGCCTGTCCAGGCCCGTACGTGGATTACTTTACCTTTTACCCTTGTAAAAAATTTCTTGTGCAGCACCATATGGCCCCGTTATTTCCATCGGTCCGCTTACGGTTAAGGATACTTCTGCCTGCATTCAAATTCGTATGTTCGTGACCATACCGTGTCTTGAACTTGATCGTTAGTGTGGTCATTGCTATAGAAATACAGTGAAGAATATTTGATAAGTTCTAAATTGGAAAGTGACTCTCCCCATATTGTGAATCCTAAATGAGCATCATAAAGGTAAAAAAGGTAAACGTCACCCTACATCAGACCATGAAGGCTCAGAGGGGGAGTAGAGGTATAGCTCTACATCATAACGGTTATTAAGTAATGTTCAACCGCTAGCTAAACACAACTGATTACTGTGTGACATCCTATCTTCCTGTTCCCGTGATTTACAACATGTCATTCAAAACGCTGTTAAATCCTCTTAGCAAGCAAATGTCCATTTTTCCTTTTAGCCTCGAATCCAACCAATGAAGTATGAATACTCAACAGTTTGAGTTTGATTGATAAGTGACGCTCAGTTCATATGCGCTATCTCAGAACTAATGACACACTGATAACACAACATGAGAAGTGAAACACAAATATGCCTGGGGCTGGAATCGAATTTCGAACCCTCACCTCTGATAATAACGTCATAACCATCTCTAACATTTCTCATGTCCTATATTGAAGAGTTGGGTAATTTGACGAAGGGGGAAGGGTAATTTAACTGAGAGGGTGGGTTAATCTGAAGTGTAAGCTATTACAAATAAAGCTTAGAGGTACCCAGAATACTCTTTCATACGCGAAATAGGTAGGTGGAGCAAGGGGGAGTTACAGATTGATGGGGGAAAAAAAAAAAAAAAGTAAATCTTCACGAAATTTGAAAATATTATTGCTGATTGGTGAGTCAGCATGACCAAAGTGAGGTTAGAGACGAGGAGTAAAGAATGGCAGAACGGGGGACAAGCGTCAGCTTCGAACTGGCTCTTTGGCTTCTCGCTAAAGCCATATGGCGTCGACACGGAGAGTCATTCCGAACGGTGTCATGGAGAAGGACTGGATGTCTGTTGTAAAGCAGTTTATGGCATTGTCCTAGAACATTCCTTATAAACTGCAAACTATTCTTTGGTTCACTGTTTAAAACACCAACGAAATGCACTTCACTTTCACCTCTATTATTTATTAATTATCCCCTACATATGTTTCGGTTTTATATAAGGCCATCTTCAGGGGGTTCATAAACTACGTTAATTTTACATCCAATGTTACATCTGCCATTATTCTTGTCCAATCTCTTTGTATATAAGTTAAATCACTTACAAAGTCAGAATTTAAAGTATATATAAAATCCTAAAAAAATTCGTCAAAATTCGTGTTAAAATAGTAAAATGCGACAGTGTGGGTTATTATGTTATTAGTTATTATGTTATTATGTTATTATGTTATCTCTTCACTTTTGGCTGGTTTTTTGTTTTTGATTTTGCATATTTTTATGGTCATTTACTAATTATGTCCTGTGAAATAATGGGTAAGTATCAGAACCATAATATTCTATTAATGATGTTTACATAATTTTGTAAGTTATCGCAGTTCGTTGGTGTTTTAAACAGTAAATTGTAAAAATGTACGGTGAGACTAATATAAAATTCATTCTTTGGTTGTTCAACGACACTGTTCAACTGATAATGCAACGTAGAGTACAGTGTGTATATTACGTATGAGTGACCAGACCAACAAGCTCTGATATGTTCACTGACAGTAAGAATTACGGTCTTATGGTATACGACAGCGTGTAGTCAGGTAAATCGGTACCAACATTTTGGGTAAATCTTCCACGTCCATCTTCAGTATAGGTAAGATCCTTCTCCCACTTTGAAGATGAAGACAGCATATCCCTCAGAAAATGTTATTATCTACAAAAAGTCACTGGATCACTTTACAGAAGCCCCTAAGTTTGCTTTTGCGATTAATAAGTTGTAATGCATGTGCAAGGATTCGATTCTGATAAGCGATATTTTGAAGTAAATATCTACAGTTGAACCCGGTTATAACGACATCGGTTTATAAGACACCTCATCTATAACGTCACATATCCTGTGGTACCAATTAGTTCCTCACTGTTAACCATAACATTACACTCCTCGGTTATAACAACACTCGTTTATAACGACACAAAATATTCAGTCCCTTTCATGACGTTATAACCGAGTTCGACTGTACTTAAAAGGAACTAGTGACGTATTAGGGATATTTTAATTTCGAATGACAGGCTTATAGTAAATAATGATTTGGGAAGTCGTTGAAGGTAACAGTCGTAGACGACACCAAATTTCAAGGTTTCAAGGCCATAAAATCCTCCACGCTGAAGCTGGATGTAATGTGTTCCATCACAGAGTCAATAACCACCACCAAACCACATTACACAATCTTCTAATTCAAAGGAACACAACGCAGGCATTATTTTAAGATTTGGTTGAGGTACTGCGCTACAAGCCGGAAAGTCGCGGGTTCGATTCCCGATCGTGTCATTGGAATTTTTCATTGACATAATTCTTTTGGTCGCTATGACTCTGGGGTCGAATCAGCCTTAACAAATGAGTACCAGGAATATTTCCTGGGGGGTAAAAGCGGCCGGTGCATAGGACTGACAACCTTACCACTTTAATGTGTCGATTGTCTAGAA
This sequence comes from Reticulitermes speratus, assembly GCA_021186555.1. NCBI lineage: Eukaryota > Metazoa > Arthropoda > Insecta > Blattodea > Rhinotermitidae > Reticulitermes > Reticulitermes speratus. The sequence goes on from JAJKFL010000007.1 coordinate 28,282,956, forward strand.
ATCTGGGAGCCTCAACCTACTGGAACCCTAAGGGCCTGTCCAGGCCTGTAACGGGATAGCTGCACCTGTTTACCCCGGCATATGCTTAGAAGAAATAAAGATCTATAGGCAATTTATTGATATTTCAGCTCCATAAGCAAGAAAATCATGACTGTTAAATGGTCTCCTTTCCTGGAATGTAAGAATTAACCCTTTGTTGGGCTTGTTGGAATGTCTATCATCATCCTATACTTTCAGACTGCCACATCGAAAGATGCAAGACAGCATATACTGCCAGTAAAATGTGTGTTGTGTAAATAATATAGAAATAAAAATGCCTCTCCGAAATACATATTAGTTTCATAACCCTTTCAAAGCTCAATGATAATTATTTGTACCACTTGCTCTAAACTAAGAAACTGCATTTTACTACAAGCTGTATTCATGTATTTCTTATAGTCTCAGAATAAACGATTGTGTCCCTGAAGAGCAATAATTTAGCGGTCTTTATATCGCAAACCTAGTAGGAGGATTCTGTTCTTCTGTGAGGAAGCGTCAATACGTAATCAGATCACGAGAGTTCAAGGCAATTAACTGTCCTTATCTTCAAACGCCGAAATGTCCTGCAATAATGAAAGAAATTTCGCTATCCGATTGAGCATTGACGCAGGATCATATCCCAAGAAGTACGAAGCCCTCAGCTACACCACTGGGAAAACCTCGAAACTCCGAAACGGATAATGTTTTCTCTCAGTTATGTAGGCCTACTGAGTGAATTTTACATAGAGACGAAACGTCATTTCTCAAAGGATTATCGTAGTTATAGGTGCCAGATATTGAACAAAGCCTCGATGTACTTCTGCGACTGAGGTGGCCATTCCGTCCCTGGGTACCAGGGAGGATGAATCTAGGAGAGAGAGATGTCAGACCGGCCACAAGGATAGATCGCAGGGCGGGGCGTTCGCAATATTAAAGCTATGTGAGTTATTTCGGAGGTCAGTCCGCTATTACCGAAGTAGCAGTCTGGAACACTCTGGTGGAATGGGTCTGGGTTTGGGGGGGGGGGGGGGGAATGGAATTGGGAAAGATGAAATTTTAACTGAAACTTCCTCGAGGGCAACGATTCTTAACCATTGCTGTTGTCCATCATTTAATATATAGAATAGACAGCCGTAAAATGAATACGAAAGGGAGAAGACAGTAAATAGAAAAAATATATAAGCCATAAAAATGTATGAAAGAGAAATTGCTGTGACTGCAAAGGCAAAATAGTCATTTACATACCAAAGAGTCTACCATATACATCAAGTCCTCGTTTTACGTCCTAGTTACATACCTGAAACAGTGAGCGTAAATAAAAATGCGTAAATTAAAAATGATATTCCCATAAGAAAAAGGCTTGTATAAATACAAAAAAAAAAGCAAAGGGCGTTAAATTTAAAACGAGAGAGAGCAAATTAAGAAGTCGTGTAAATTCGCAAAGGACTTAAAGCAAAAACAAAAAGGGCCTAAAACAAAGAGGCGTAAATCAAGGCCTTGGTCTATTTTAGAGGTAGCTATGCTGTAGTTTCAGTGCAGAATGCTAACGTTTCTAAATATAATGATTCACGTCTTCTGGAATAACATGCTGTGAGGATTTGTAAAAAACATTTCAGAGGACCCTGCTTTCTCATCTTTAAGGTACAAAATATCCAAGAAAAATTTCAGGATATTGGACTTCTTCAAACCTGAAAAGAGATGCAGCAAGTTACTCCGAAACGTCGTTAACTATCTATCAGTTGATATGGTATCATATCCCAAAACGCCTCCATGAGAAGAATAAAAATCGCAGTCTTTCCTTTGACCCTCCGCTGCGGTCCGCTGTATTACTTTTGATGGATTTTGAAAGTTGTTGTGTGTTTCCAGTAAGTTGTAACGCGTTTTCTTTGTTTTATGAGGCAGTACAAAGGAAAATAGGTGGAAAGAGTCTATAAAATATAATGGTAAAGGTCAAGTTTTCCCTGTCTAATCTACGAAGGCACATAAGGGAATGGAGGTACAGCTCCACTCCACCATCCACTCCTGAATTTTCCAAGTGACCTTTTCCTCCAAATTTCCCGACTAAAACGTCATCAAGCGTTTCTCATCTACCGAAGCATAATTTCTTGTACGTCATATATGCTTTAATGTGATCATTATGCTAGAGGTAATATTTGTCGAAGGGTGCAGATCATGTAGATCTGGTATAGTAGATCCTTCCACCTGCCTGTCAGTGTTCTGGATGTGACGCATGCGTCGTCTGGCAGAAAAATAACAAAGTTTCGGAGAAACTTGCCGCCCACATTTTCAAATCAGAAGACAGTTTGAAAATAGACTTTATACCAGACTACACAGTGTTATATCCCAAAAGACAGCAAACTTCCAAATATTCTATTCATTATGTCCTCAACACGCTTAATGTAATTTTAATTTTAATATTATCATATCAGCTATATTTAGGCATCCCAAGCCACCTCTTTCCCCGAGATTTTACACAAAAAATTTTGCCATTAAATTTTTATTTCGCCATGTGTGCTACAAACCCCGCCCATATCATCGTCCATGATTTACTGGTCACCAAACTTTTGTGTGGTAAATACATAATTACTGGCTAAAGCATCATATTGTTTGATTGAGAGACACAAGTTAGGTTACGACGAAAATAGTTATTCGCAGTTTTCTCATAATCATCCATTCCTTACCGATAAGACGTCAGTTGTTTCTATGCTGCTGCCGGTGGCCCTTGAACCGCAGGTTGGGTACCGTAATGACACTGCGACCTGCACAATTACACCAAGGGGTCGCAAATGTTGAGTAACTTTTATTACCGGCTTCCCGTTTTCTAATATTGAATAACGGTAGAGGTTGCGGAGGAGGGGAAATGTAGCGGAAACTTTCACTCTGGGACCTCCATTGTCACAGCAAACATAACAGACTTCAAGGTTAAGTAGAAACAATTTATGACCTTAACTGACCTATTGCAATGATGTGCAGAAACACTGCACTTAACCAACAGACATGAAAATTACTGACAAGGGAAGTGAAACCATAACATTGGCAGATAGAAACCGACGTTTCGAAAGAATAGGCTGCTTTCTTAGGCACGGTAATCTGCCCTTGAGTTGGACGCATTACATTCCTCCGAAATATTTGTAAATATATACAAAATTACACGTCTTCTCTAGCCGTGAGTAAATAATCTCCATATTTGACGGCGTAAAATTTCCAAACTTCATTTAATTACTATTTTTGTAACAGAACAAGAAGTTGAAATCATCTAAAAACAAAGCCCGCCACTGAACGTGAAACCAAACAACTATCACTCACCTGGCATTCTCATAGTCTGTTTCACCAAATAAAAATCATATTAATATTATCCTCTAATTTCTTTACATTTACCTGTCTGGGACTTACTAGACGCAATAACCCCGTGGTGTTCTCACGAATGGTATACTTGACAAATGTTTGTCACTTAATGATACTTGTTACATCAGGGAAAAGTTGTCCTTGTACAAATATTGGCAACTTGTGCGTTACACGCAGAATGTCGCTAAATGTGACAAAAGTCAAAGGAATAAAAAATGTTCAATACCAAGTGAAGATTTGTTGTGTTCCCACGACTCGTTTATATTTGACAAATAGACAAGTGATCTATTTGTGTGTTTGTGTGGACAGTATCATTTCCTACACCGAGTGACCAAGTATAAGAGTCGTAGGAAAGCAACCACAATGACCAGTAAAACATTTGAGTGTACCCGAGTACAAATATTTGACAAATACATCAGTCGTGGGAAGGTTATGACAATTATCCACTTGGCATCACGTAAAATGCAAAATTAAAGGCACATTTGACAAATACACCAGTCGTGGGAAGATTATGACAATTATCCACTTGGCATCACGTAAAATGCAAAATTAAAGGCACATTTGACAAATACACCAGTCGTGGGAACACTGATTTGTATTTAAAGTGAGCTGATTTCAGACCTCTGAATAGCGCTTATGTTAGCGTTCAATTCAGACACATGCTTTATTTTATGACGCACGCATATTAACGAGTTTTCCATTAAGCATTCGATCCAATTATCAAAAGTGGTTTCATAAAATTGACTTTTACATTATTCACTAATTACTTTCTGTTAATCGACTTCGTTAAAAAGCATTACGTGGTGTTGAATTATTTCTGCTACGAATGAACACAATTCTTCATGTGACACTGGTTATAAATTATATCCTGCAATTCCACAAAATAATGCAATGTAATTCTCACAAAACACAACACTGAAAGTGACCATTTCGAGACGTAACATATTTCCGATATAATTTTTGCTCTGATTACTCAGAGGTTACTTACTGGCGTATTTTCATAAAACATTCTAGTGACTATATCCAATCAAGCTTCAACAAATCACATGCACAAAATGCCAAATGTAATGAACAAATATTTCTTTAGATTTTAATTTTCTTAAAATTTGTATATTTTTACTGCCATACAAGCAGTGGTTCCTTCTTTATATTTTTTTACACACTGTTGAGTATCAAGTCAAATCGAAATTTGTTCTAATCTAATTATTCCTTTCCAAATTCAGACCATAATGTTTCGCTAACTGGTCAGATTCTCTGAAAGATCTTCCCTGCGAAATGAAATTTCTAGTGCAATTAAACAGGACGCGCGGTAAACTAAAAAGTCTTTGAAGAAGGAGCACTGTGCTACAAGCCGGAAGGTCGCGGGTTCGATTCCTGATATGGTCATTGGGTTTCTAGATTGACATAATTCTTCCAGCCGCAATTTGGCCCTGGGGTCATCTCAACCTCTTAACAGAAATGAGTACCAAGGATATCTCCTGGGAGTCAAGATGGCCGGTGCGTAGGGCTGATCAACTTTGCCACCTTCATGTGCCGATAATCTAGAAATCCTGGGAGCCTCAACCTCCTGGAGATCTAAGGGCCTGTCCAGCCTGTAATGGGATAGTTTTACCTTACTTAACTCTATGGAGTTGGTTAGTTAGTTAATTAGTTAGTCGTTTTATCTGAAGGGACTGAGGAAAATAAAACTCCGTGATAATACCTATCTCGGGGCCAAAATTCGCACCTGGAACCTCATGAATATGAAAATAAAAGCGCTACGTCTCAGACGGCGACAGTGGGTATTAGGACCTGAAATAAAAAAAAAATAACTCTGGACCTCTCGTGAACAAAACCATGACCACCTAAAATTGCGGCTCTTTGCTCACCGAAATACCCTGAGTGTTGCAAGCAGATAATAGCTACTGTGCCTATTTAAAAATTATCGAAGGTCACCATCACAAAATATGGCCCTACCCCAAACGGGATTAAGAGCCAAAATATGTCCAAACATTCTAAGCCACTTGCCAAAAACCTTGAAGCTACACACAGCTGCATCGCTTTTGTTCAAAGGAATATTTTTCTGAAATCCTAACGGGACACTACCCTCTAAAATGTGACGGGTAAGTGCATTGCCCGCATGAAATATTTTTTATTGCTGACCCTAAAATACGTAACAATCCCCCAAAAAAGAAAATAAAAGTTAACAAAACTAAAACATTGTTTATTTCATGTGAAAGTACTTCCGAAACTAGAAGCAATAAAACGGAAAGCCACCCCTGATTCCCTAAGCTTATGGTGGTTGTGAATGAGGAACTGTTAGGGGCTGCAACCCCCACACAGAGTAAACCGCTCATCGGAAACTGTGCAAAGACCTCAGAATGCCATATCGGCCAGTCAGGCGTGCTGTAAAACGCGTGACAATAAAAGACATTTCGAAACGGCCTTGTAATCTGTGGTCAACAAACCACCAATGGGCCGCGATGGTATATATTCTATAATTTATATTCTTCTTTCATATAACAACGTCGTATTAGCTTAATTGTCTATATGATGTGGAAAAGAAGATTTTACATGGAGATTTTGAATGATTTCTCCTTGGAAAGTTCTGGGATGTTACGTCATGTCGACTGCCTAATAGTTGCCGGCCTTTCAAGGTTAATACTGCTTTCACTGAATTGAAGGCTGGATAGACCCGGGAGCCGGTCTGGACGTTTACGAGAAAATAAAAACGTATTGTCTGGCTTTCAATCGAACAACGAATCTTCAATTCCCCATGGTACGACAGCCCCCAGTTGGTCAGGGCCTCCCATTATCGAGGCTTCACGATCACACTCAGACACACCACACTGGGTAGGACTCCTCTGGACGAGTGATCAGCCCGACGCAGAGACCTCTGCCTGACAATAACCAACAATCACAAAACACAGACATCCATGCCCCTGGCGGGATTCTCACCCACAATCCCAGCAAGTGGGTGGACATAGACCCACGCCTTAGACGGCGCGGCCACTGGGATCGGCACGAATCTTCAAACATCTAGCTCATACCGCGTTTTGTTTTCGTTATTAATTAATTAATTATTAATTAGAGGACAGTTGATGAAAAGAATATTGAAGTAAGTAGTTTTGTCCTATCAGTGGTGATAAACTGGTGTTTGTATAGGGGGCTTAAGAAAAGCTGGGTAGCTTGTGTTCCGGCAGAGATCCGAAGCAGGTACCTACCAAATACAAGTCTACAACGTCACCTCTACATTAGCCTGCTGATGGGTGTTTGTACACAACGAAGAAGCAACAAGATAAATAACGTCAGATAAAGCACTTAAACGACTCCTTTGTATGTAGAGGCTTAGGATATGTCTAAGTTCCTACAGCGTTGAATGGTTGCCTTCTCGTAGAGCTGAGCTCTATGTTCCCCTATGTAACGTATAGCCTACAGATTCGAAAAGATAGCATTTTAAAGACTGAAATCCATCTAAGCTATAACTATATAAAATTCAGCCCCAGCGTCAAAGGTACACAAATTTTCCAAAAATATAGAAGCCACCTCCAAGTTCTAGGCGCCAGAAAGGTGACATAAAACATGTTCCATACTGAGGGCCCACAGTTTTGGAATGACCTGTGAACATCACTGTTATGTGGAGCTTTCTGCTAGATACATGTGAAATGAAACACAGTTTTCTGTTTAAAAAGTCTTCAATAAGTATTCTAAACAATACTGGGCCGGCATAGCTCAGTCGGTATAGCGACTCACTACGGGCTGGACGGTCCGGGGATCGAATTCCGGTGGAGGCGAGATTTTTCGCAGCCGTCCAGACCGGCCCCGGGGGCCCACCCAGCCTCCTATACAATGGGTACCGTGTCTCTTTCCCGGGGGTAAAGCGGCCGGTTCGTGGAGTTGACCACCCACCCTCACCTAGCGCCGAGGTTAAAGAAAGAGTAGAGCTATACCTCTACTCCCCCTCTGGGCCTTCGTGGCCTGTTCTAGGGAGAACTATACCTTTACCTTTACTAGGCGCCACCCTAAAAAATTTTGTCGCTCGGGCAACGATGTACCCGGGGTTTTTACACCCCTGTCCTGCATCACACAAATCAGTCAGTGTTCATTACAGAAACAACATTATTGATGCTGTTTAAGGGGAAAAAACTTAACTCAGTTTATAATACGAAATATACAATACGCAGAATTTCTCGCGGGCTATCAGCCTGATTAAAGACACAGCAGGCCTGTTAAACGTGAGATTGTAGCCCATTATTGAAGCAACTGCTACCTCGAGACAAATAGTAACTTTACATAAACACATTATGACAAAATGTGAAAATGTTATGCGTTGCAACAGGTGGTATATATATTTACCACTGGACTACAAATCGTCAATAGATATTCTCGAGTTGTCAAAGGGTAGCTATCCAGTTTGGTGGGTTGGGGTTAGGGTTACCAAATCTTTACTTTAAAAGTATCCTGCGATAAAAAAGAAACTTGTACACAGACTGATTACAGGGGAGGATAATATTAAATAAGATCTCAGTGAGAAAGATTGTGATGGTGACAGATTAATAGAAGTAGCTTATGGTCTTGTTTTCATGTCGAAGGTTTTAAAGTTTAAGGGTTGTTAATCAATCATATAGGTACTAAACGTACCACAATCAGAACTCAACGCTAGCTATCTTGTTTTGCAGCTGGAAGGTCCCTCCACGACCCCTGACACCGACTTCTCTTACTCCCTGAGGTATATATCCGGATACTGCCATAAGAATCCCCATTAGGCCTTAAAGAAGAACATGCATTATTCGAAATATTTTCCATTTCCTAAGCCATTACAACCTTCTCAAGAAAGCCCCCGCTAAAAGTCATTCAACCCTGTAAAGACTAAAAACTTGGAATTACTTTTATGCCCAGTTCTCTCTGACGTTACCAAAAGCAATGTTTTCTTTGAAGAATCCCATGCTTCGGCCGCTTGTCCTCCTGTTAAGAGTGGTACTGAGATTAAAATTAATATGGAGCATTGGTGTAATGATTGTGACAGGGAGAAACAGAAGTACCAGGAAAGAATACTGTCCCACTGCCACTTTGTCTACCAGAAATCCCACATGAACTGACTCGGTATCGTAATCTGTGGTCTTCTGGGTAATTACACGGCGTCGTGTAATAATTATTTACCGACGTTTCTGGACGTGTCGGTCCAATCTTCACGGGTCAAGATTCCAAGAAATAATCTTGACCCGTGAAGATGGGACCGACACGTTGTCCCGAAACGTCGGTAAATAATTACCACACGACGCCGTGTAATTACCCAAAAGACCACAGATTACATCAACATCGCGGCGGAAACCTGAAATCATGACTCGGTATCCATCACACACCGCCGCGGCTTTTAAAGACTAATATATACCTACATTACATATATTCGTAAAATTTCAGTACGTACCTCACATGTGCTTCCATTAGGAAGAGCGACCGATTGGTGTTATGTAAATAATCCTTATTTACTGTAAGAACCATATATAACACACAAATACACTATACGGACAAAATGCAGCATTAAATCTGGCGGTAAATAAGCTAACCCACCAGATTCTAAAAGGATAGCTTTTGCTTGGCCAGTACCGATGTAATTCCATATGGTTTAGACTCCCAGTCAGTGGGATGCCGAGTCTGCATCCAGCAACTTTAGAAGCGTGAATGTTCATTTGCGGTTTTCTGTTCACTCCTTTGAAGATAAAGAAGTTGTGAAGGACTGATCTCCCATTGAGGGGATTATAACGGCTGTCAGCACATGGAACACTAGTGGGTAATTTATATGTTCACTGTACCAGATGCGAATATTACGAAATAACTGCAGGGCAATTGTGTGACCTTATGCATCAGTTGGCAGTACTAGAATTATTGTTTTTTTAATGTCATTGAGGTACGGTATAGCTCAGTTGGTATAGTGAGTAGTTTAGAGGCTGAAGGACAGATTAATTTTGGTTCTGTCCCTGGCAGGGACTAGAGACATCTCTCTTCTCCAAAGAGCCCAGGCCAGTACTGGTGTCCACCGTACTCAAGTGGGTAATGGGACGCTTTCTCCGAGGGTAAAGCGGCCGGGGCGTGACGCTCATCACTCACATCGATATCGTGTCGAGATTAAGAACGAGTGGAACTGAAACTTCACTTCATCTTATGACTTCATGGCATGCAGAGGGAAGACTTTACCTTACGTATTTCATATACAATAATGAAATAGAAGTTAGTTCAAATATTAGTGTTGTAAGGAAGTGCTTAGATGGACTTAGGATCGAATCCTACCGAAGTCGATGTTTCTTTTTTGCGTACAGCTATAAATACATTAGGTGTTTGTATAACGTTTGTCTGGTAATAAATATCCAATAAATATAGAATATCTTAAGACAATTCAAATAAAGTAAAGAAAGGCGAGATCACGAAATCTATATTTTGCATTTGGAATGATAAGATCTGCGCATTTCTGGGATATTACGCAGCGTTGAGTGTTAGTTCTATACCGACGTTTCGGGACAACCTATCGGTTTCATCTTCAAGGGTCTTCTTGGACATCTTAACCATTGAAAATAGGACCGATAGGTTGTCCCGAAACGTCGGCACAGAATTACCACTCAGCGCTGTGTAATATCCCAGAAGAGCGTAGATCTCATCTACATCGCGGCGGAAGACTGAAATCACGAATTTGGAATGATGTCGACAAATAATGAGGTGTTTGAATTAGGCACGTGGTACTCTGTACGAACATAGATCATGCAGATGGATCTGGTGTACTTTGTACGAAACACGTTTCGCGTTAAACAATACAAAAATGGGGACAGTAAAAATCCTCGGGAGTTTAGGTGTGTACCCTAAATTTGTAGTAGGCCACATGCCCTCATACAGGTAAGTGGATCCTAATATTTTGTACTTCTAAGCTGATATCGCCTATAGAATCATGTTAACTGTAAGTAACAGAAGTTCTTTCAACGAATTATTTTCAATCCCTGTTGGTAATTTACAAATTATTAAGTTGGTAACGAATGTCTTCACATCGTAGAAAAATCTCATTTAGCAGAACTATAAAATGACACTGAGGCACTGCGCTACAAACCGGAACGTCGCGTGTTCGATTCCCGATGGTGTCACTGTAATTTTTCATTGACATAATCGTTTCGGTCGCACTATGGCCCTGGGGTCTACTCATCCTGTAACAGAAATGAGTACCAGGAATCTTTCCTGGGGAGTAAAGGCGGCCGGTGCGTAGGCCTGGCAACCTTACCACCTTCATGTGCCGATTGTCTAGAAATCTGGGAGCCTTGACCTCCTGGAACCCTAAGGGCCTGTCCAGGCCTGTAATGGGATTGCTTTACCTTTACCGTTTTTTATAAAATGACACTGTGAACACACAAGCCGGTATCTTTATATCATTCTGTAGTGAAAAGAAGAATAATGAAATAAACATCAAAAAAAGATAAACAAGAACGAAGGAAAGAATGAAACATACTACACAAATGTTTTAACTTGTACACAACTTCAAATAGGACAAAGGTAATAAAGTGAATGACCAATAAACCTAGACAAAGGCTGAAAACACAAAAATAAACAGTGACCACATGTTCACACTCATCGTTTTCTTCTCGACTGAAACAAAAGAAGAAAGAATTCTAGCGGTTACTCGAGATTCATTCTTCGTGTCTGTGTAAGAGAGATTTTGTTTTGAATAGTCTTCACGGCTTTTTTTAAAAAAGTTCAGTAAGTAATCTACTTTTAACATTTCAAACAGGACAACTTTTATGTACTTATTTCTCCTTATTGATGTTGGAAGATACAGAAGGGTTCTGAAAACCATACGGAAGTTGGAGGGACTTCCAAGTCTTTCGATTGGCACTCAGGCTGGGCGCACATTTGTGCCCACCTGTTTACTTCGGCTGTCAAGAATAGAAGAGTGACAGTTCTGCCTGTTTACCTCTATTAATTTCAAAATGAAAGGGGGGCAGGTTTATTGCGAAAGAAAATCGGAGAAACTGATATGAACAACAAATTCAAAAACTTAGTTTCTTCGTCCTTTGATTATTGAAAGACAGAAGGAAGAAAAGGAATAAGGAAAAAAAAAAAAAGAAAATATAGAGAAGAAGATGTGAGTTGTTTTTACAGTAAAATTTATATAAAATTTTAAGGATCTGAATGTTCCAAAGCAGTCTCTTTTTCATATATATTGTAATAATCGAAAGAAAAAAACTTGGGGGTGAAGAAGTGAAAGTGATAGAAAGTGTTTTCTTTAGAGAATATAGAACAGTAGGGTGGCCGAGTATTTACAACGTATGGACTACGTGTTGATTGGTAATATTTGGAGGAATGGATTATGAAGAAATTTTAAGTAAAATTGATCCATGAAATTTATCAACGTGATACTTGAAAGTTAAGTTCGTATTTCACATGGGACAAGATTGCTTCACAATTAAAAAGACAAGGATCTTAAGGGAAATGATATATTTTTCTGTCGCAGATCATACGACAACCAAGTAAATTTATGATTTCTATATCAAATATTTCTCTCACCAAAGATACTCGTACAATTTAATAAACAGCCAATAATCAATAGATCAGTAAACTAATTTATTTCCACCACTGGACAAAATTCCAAGCCATTTTCTTCCTTTTCTCCTTTCTCAAAATCTACTCTTCTAAGATCTATCATGACTCTGCCCTCTCGTTAGATCCTCAATCCTCAATGTAGCCACGGTTCATAACACTTTATCACTAAAAATCCTCAGCAACACGAATTATACAACCCCCTGTATATATGTTGCGTTATCTCAAGATCAATTCCTATGCATATAAATGACAAATTCTCAGTGACAGCTGCAGTTATATCATGATTAATGCGAATATGAAAAGAAAGATACGTCATGGCAATTTCTTTTTCATACAAAGACAGCGAGTTGTATTTAATGAAATTTCTATATGCAAGATTAAGATATAGGCTAACACACGCTACATATATAATAACAGTGACTCTAATATCAGTTACATGTCTGACTGCACTGTTGCAAATACGTATTTCAATGCTGGCTTAAGTCCTTTACAGCGAAGTATAACCGTAGGGCTGAAAAGACCCGGGAACACGGGTGACCAAATTTTTTACCGCGTCACCTAACATTTTCGGCAAGATTATTGCTGTTCTTACTTACATACAAAAAATGTGTATCAGTTCGCACGAACCGAAAAAAAAGGAGCGACAGATACCGAAACAGAATTGTGGGATCTCTGCGTAGAATTTGCTTCATGTCACACTTCTGACGCATGGAATTTGGAGGTGGCTCCTAGATTTTTGTAAAAATTGAGTGCCCTTTCTATAATTTATATTCCGAGATAAAAACATAAAAAATTGTAAGGCTTGTTATTTCTGGCAATGGATGTACGATTTGTCTCTTCTTCAAACGTCCAAACGGTCACTAGTAACCGCCCAGCCTAGTTAACTGAATAAAGTAGCCGGAACGTGAAGCTGAACACTCCTATATTTCCTGCCGCTGTTAAGAATAAGTGGCGCTATACCTCTAATCAGTCATACGCCTTTACTGCATACGAACTAAAGGTAAAATAACTTTGTCTGTCCACGCCATAAAAGCAGACAGGAGGGAGTGGAAGTATAGCTCCACTCATTATTAACATCGGCACTTAGTGAATGAGAATGGACAGATTCAGTTCCCGGCTGCTTTACCCCCTAGAAAAAAAAACCCCGACACCCATTAATAGGAGGCTGCGTGGGTACCACGGCTCATATGGATGTTTCGGAAAAGGTAAAAATTTATTGCCCCTCCCGGGATTCGAACCTCGGGAAACTTTTTCGTCCTCTTGTTTTAATGCAAATTATGATGTCGACCAGAGCGTCCTTGCGGTCTAAGACGTCTTCTGTCTTCTAACGCTGCAGAACTGGTATCGTTGTTTCGAATTACACCAGAGATACGTTTCTGAGCTTCAGCTGTCCTTTGTAGGCAGAGGCCCTGCATGGGGACGAACCTGCCAGCCATATGCAAGATGCATGGTTTTAGAATTAGGCAAATTCTGAAATTTAACAGGTCAAAGGACCTAAATTTATGCAAGTTGAAGCAGACTAAGAAAGGCGACATCGATGTCACGAACATCACAATACTGCACTGAACCAAGACAGGGCAGATGGTATGGTGCTGACTTTTCATGCCTATCAGCACAGACAAAACACTCTGCTGGCACAGCCACAGGCCTAACCTTCCAGTGCGAGCCACATTACTCCACTCTCTACCCATACATCAACAACAAACATGGCGGAACAAGATGCCAATCCCCCACGACCAAGGAAACCTATCATACAAGTTTTTAATATGTAATTGCTTACCTCAAGGCTAAAGATTCGTAATTGGACTGTATAAGCGACCATTGGTGGAGTACATCATATTATGCAGACAGAAACAACAAAGATGGCCGAACAATTTACATTCGTATGGTAATAACATACATTTAGGTCCAATACCGACAACGAACGAGTTTTGATTCGTCCATATTTTGGAAATGTTTTAAGTTCCGGCCATGAACAAGTCTGTTCAACTCGTATCAACTGACATGAACACAAACGATATACTGTTTGGTTCAAATTATCTTCTGTCCGTTTTGAACGGACAGAAATAAATATAGAACCAAAGAATGTTACATAAATGATAGGTTCAGGAGAAACTAAGATAAAGGTAATATATCATTTTATATGCCTTGAGTTTGAATTCTGACATTGGCATTAAGTTTATTTAGCTGTAAATGCCCAAGGAAATACAAAAAACATGAACAACAGTAAAGATAAAAATATATTCCATGTATTTCTGTCCTTTAGTCCATATATTATGGATGTAATTTCAGCTTTTCTACAACTATAAATATCTTGATATAAGCACAAAGTTCTAGAAAGCATGTAACGAGGCTGGAAATTCAGTGTTTAAATAAATGAATAATGAATTTGGAAGAAAGTGGACACAAGCGGTAATGGCCTCAAAGGACGGAGCCAGACCATAAACTGTATCAGTATAACAGGTCTTTGGGCCAGTAAATAAAAACGGAACCCCCCCCCTTCCGCCCCACACAGGAATAAAAATTTCATTTGCTGTAGAGCAGAGTAAAATATCCTTCGTGCGATGTCTGTCACGTTCATAGAATGTATTTCGTTGTCCTGTGACACTGTCCTATGTTCTGTGACACTGTCCTATGTTCTGTGACACTGTCCTATGTTCTGTGACACTGTCCTATGTTCTGTGACACTGTCCTATGTTCTGTGACACTGTCCTATGTTCTGTGACACTGTCCTTTGTTCTGTGACACTGTCCTATGTTCTGTGACACTGTCCTTTGTTTGTGACACTGTCCTATGTTCTGTGACACTGTCCTATGTTCTGTGACACTGTCCTATGTTCTGTGACACTGTCCTATGTTCTGTGACACTGTCCTATGTTCTGTGACACTGTCCTATGTTCTGTGACACTGTCCTATGTTCTGTGACACTGTCCTATGTTCTGTGACACTGTCCTATGTTCTGTGACACTGTCCTATGTTCTGTGACACTGTCCTATGTTCTGTGACACTGTCCTATGTTCTGTGACACTGTCCTATGTTCTGTGACACTGTCCTATGTTCTGCTTACAAGACCTAAACATGTATTTAGTTTTATTTGTGTGTACTTCAACACCATACTTCCCTACTAGCTACTCACAGAGGATCTATATTGAGTGTGGTAGTGTTTTTAAGGGAGCTGGTGTCCTAGTTTTCACTACAACTGCTTTTAATTGGTGCACTGTACCTATTACGTTCCAGAGTGTAAAATGCACGAACCTCAAAATTGGTGATAGGAACAATTTAGCCCATATTCTGTATACTGTTGTATGTATATGTCAAGGAAATAAAGCTATGTAAATTAAAAAAAAATCTATATTCTTCTCTTATTTATGTTCTAGCCCTATATATTAACATCATCAGCATAGAACAGAAGGTGATGCGTCTCACTCAATTTTAAGACCTTTTGGATTCCTTTGACCGCAGTATTGGCGTACTTTAAAGCAAACTCAAAAGGCAGTAGTTGTAAAGCATCTGCTTATGTTACACCTTACTGAATAGGAAATTAATTATGAAAAATACTTCGCATCAGAACACCATCATCAAGGTATCATTAAAAAGGTTTAATTAGCCAACTGATTCCATGGATGCACAAAAACAAATAAGAATACTGTTCAATGTCACCTAATTAACTTACCAACTAACTAAGGAACGAACTCCATAGAGTAGAGTCCTTCCTGAGAAGCTAAAAGATCCTCTGCTAGACATTAAAGCTGAAGGTTCATTACCGTATTCAAAAAATAATTTATAAAACATTAGGGGTGATAAGTGAAGAAACAAGAAATATACTTATGCCTACTGAAAAGCAAAGCTTGAAACAATCTGCAAAATACTTATTATGACTGTTGTGGTGGTAGTGGTAGTAGTGGTAGTAGTAGTAGTAGTAGTAGTAGTAGTAGTAGTAACAGTAGGTAGATTTATAGGCACATTGGCTTTAAACCCTATTGTGTTATTGTAAATCATACAAACATCAGAGGAAAGCCCAAACTATTCTTCTCAAACAACATACCTACGCTTTAGTCTTAATTCACCGTTAACAGACCCAACGCAGCATTTGATAAGCACTACTGTAACCCCTGATGATGGCTCCTCGCGAGCCGAAACATGTGTAGGGTTTCAATTATGATAAAAGGTTAATTTATACCTTTGATGGTTTGTGCATTTGTTGGTGACTGTTTGTAGTTATACCTACGCTTATATGCAAAATTTAGAATTCAGTACTTTCAATATTTACCTTTGCAGCCACATTAAGAAACTTCAGAATATCTCCACATTTTATACTTCCCAAAGTACAGTAATATATCGGCTAATCATCAACTAATTCAAAGAATTATTTTCCTACAATAATGTTAGACACATTTGTTTAATATTTACATCTACAGTTTGGAAAGGAAGAAGTTGAAAAATTTACAGCAATTTTCATTAGGACTCTATACAATATTTTTACTCCTTCCTTTGTGATACCGCATAAAGATTTGGCCTTAGGTAGGACCTATTTTAGAGCAAGTAAAAACACATCTTTCCCAAGTTAATTATCGGTACAAAAACAACATTGCACAACCTCATAATTTTGTATCGAAAAATCAAAAAGAGAAGCTCAATTCACACTGCACACAAAATAGGAATTTATTTCTAATAAAATTCCAATATCTCAATAAGATCCAAATTTTGACATAATGAAAATTATAAGCTCAGGGGTTTTGTAAAACAAAGTTTTCATTGAACAGATAAAAATTTAAATTAAATCTACAAATTTGAGTGAAAACTGCAAAATACGACATTTAATCAAAATTCGTTGAGTAGTTCTTTTTTTATGACATACGGGCGTATAAAAACATACTGTCACAGCTACGTCGTATCGTTTTACACACTTCACACTTCACACAACTTAAAATCCCATGTCTTGTGACACGTGTCTTGATGAGCACACAATCTTTTTTAAATACACGTCTAGTTTACCCCATTTTGGCGAGAACCAGGACACGTGCCCTTTTAAAAACAAAGGAGTCAATTGATTTTCGCTGTGGACTGTCCGCCTGTAATTATCATTCGCCCCTACATCCGGTATCACAAATTACCGGCCCGAGTTGGTTACGGCCACAAATTCTCCTCTATAGCAAACTGTTTGTAATCCGTCATATGGCCCCACACTGAGCCTCTTGCCTGTATTAAGCTATATATTAACATACAGGAGAGCTGGTTGGTTGGTTTCATTTTACAACTTAATATCAGCAATATAAAGTAAATATCTGAGTATGTCCTCTAATTCACTGTAAGTATTAGCGAAGAAGTCAATGTAACCTGTTATTTTCTTGGTAACAAGTCTATGAAATTCTTCAAAGACGATTGTACAAAATTAGTACTTCTATACTCGTACCTAAAAATAGGAGGCAAGATTTTTATTTTGTAGTAACGTCAGTAAAAAAAAAACATATGTTCGTGTTTCAGTTACATTTTTTTCGCTAACTGCGCATGTTCAAGAAAATCTCGGCGAAGAATGGTGTAATGTTTCAGCCGCGGGTGGGTGTGAGGACTTGTCACTGTGCACGCCATGAAGGACATGGATTGGAGGTACAGCTCCACTCATTCTTAACCTCGACACTAGGTGGAGGTGAAAGGTCAGCTTCATTCCCCGGTCTCTTTACGTCCAGGTAAAGCGACCCCGGTACTAATTTAACAGGATGCTATGCAAATCCCACAGCTGGTCTGGACGTGTAGGAGCAGCGAAGAATCTCTTTTCCCTGCTGGGAATCTAACCAATATACCTAGGTTTTCAACTCGTAGCCTAGTAACAATATCAACTACGCCATTCAGGCTTCATACCCGAGCTCATCTCCCTTGGTGTGAGTGCGTGAGTCACGCCCTGGCCGAAGAAATAATTGAGCATCGAAAATATAAGGAGCGTTAATGTGACGTACATGTGGCTAGTCAATACACATATATAAAACACATTTACCGAATATATTGCTATCTTTATTATTGACAGACTTGGAGACAAAATTTCTGATTCAATCTTCTTCGTATGCTTAAACCTGACATGCCGCCCTTATCAAGTTTACCTCTTGCATGTTATTTTAAATTTTAGCCATTTGAATCCAGATTCATTTTAGTATCACCCTAAGTAACTCAGGCGGTCTTTAAGCTTTTCATTTCCATTCATTTTCATTTTGAACGTATGTCTCATTTACACGGTATTATTATTGTTATTACACAAAAGGCATAATCGATTTCGGAAGACCCTTCGTGTTAAGGCGATTCAATACATAGTCTTCTTTCACTTCAATTTTGTTTTCCCTTACCGCCATCTGGAAGCAGATGATGAAGGTCCCATAGGAAAATATATCGACCGATGTCCATGGAAAGTATAAGGTAAAAACCACAAATTAAAAACACTTGAGGAGGTAGATTGAAGATTAAAGGGTTTCCCTAGAGTGGCCAAGGTTCCTTTAGCTGCAGAGAATAAATATCTGTTGCAACATAATTACAGTGTGGAGATGGAAACCGTTGGAGAGAAGCGATTATGATAATCTGGCAGTCGAGTAATGATTCCGTTTAAAGTTGTTGGCGTATTAAGCGCACAGACCTATAGGAATTAGACCGTTTATTGTTCGTGATGATGATACAGAAGGAATTACAATAGGACAAAAGATTTTTAAATTAAATGGTTTCTGGGATGTTTCATATTAACAGATAAGTGCATACGAGGGTCGAATGAGTCAAATATATGAAGGATTTTATAATTATTACCAACTACTGAAAATAATTCTGTATACATAATAAATAATAATTATATATACACAATAAATATTAAGAGTCAAATAGAACTTATTTTTTAAGGAAGTCGTAAATCATTCAAATTAATTCAAAGTTTAAATATTTTGTAATTTGAACTTTATCGTTAATAGGAGGCACAAGATATTTAATTTTATTTTACTCTAAGATTTGTGTTAATTATGTTTTGACCTGGAATAAAAAGCAGGAATACAATTCTTTCATATACAACTTATTTATTGCCTATTCATTCATCTATATATTTAGAAATACGTGCTCTTATCTTCATTCACTTAACTCTATCCAAGCCATGGACGAGATATAGTGCTAATAATACTTTGATTAACTCTTTAAAGACTAAAACGAACCTGAAGTTTACATACTCAGCTCGTACCACGCAGTAAACACACTCCGTCTCAGTTATAAAAACCAACCAGTTAATGCTGTATAGTGAAATAATCGCTGTTTGTTCTGAGATCCACACAGAACACATAAATACAGTCCGTACCGCGCAGTAAACACACTCCGTCTCAGTTATACAAACCAGTCAGTTAATGCTGTACAGTGAAATAATCGCTGTTTGTTCTGAGATCCACACAAAACACATAAATACAGTCCGTACCGCGCAGTAAACACTCCGTCTCAGTTATACAAACCAGTCAGTTAATGCTGTACAGTGAAATAATCGCTGTTTGTTCTGAGATCCACACAAAACACATAAATACAGTCCGTACCGCGCAGTAAACACACTCCGTCTCAGTTATACAAACCAGTCAGTTAATGTTGTACAGTGAAATAATCGCTGTTTGTTCTGAGATCCACACAAAACACATAAATACAGTCCGTACCGCGCAGTAAACACTCCGTCTCAGTTATACAAACCAGTCAGTTAATGTTGTACAGTGAAATAATCGCTGTGTGTTCTGAGATCCACACAAAACACATAAATACACGCTTTCGGAAGAACGCAAATTTTTTAATGTTAACGCAGTGACACATATGGTAACCACTGGGCTTTAGACGGTTAACTGTTCATTTGTAGCGTGTGGCTTGTGACCTAATGGAGTACAAGCAGTGCGAATTATCTTACTGATGCTGGCCGTATAAATCTCTTCTGCACAATAAGACTGTCCCGCATTATCAAGCCATCGTGCAACTACTTCGAGGGCATCTTTAAATTTTAACGCCAAGATTTTGCTTTAGCGCTGCAAACAGATGACAATCGCTCAGCGACAAATTCGCTTCATATAATCACAATGAATGTAGCTTGTTTAATTACGAAATTATACGTCAAAACAAACGTACTTTTTATCGTTCCTAATATATCTAACTTTATAAAAAGAATTCTTCTGCAGGAAAATATGCAATATGTCGTATTATATGAAGACAAAAGCTGAACAGTTGTTGGTATGATGAGGTAAAAAAGGTTAATTGTGGTATATTGATCATGTTAAATACGATATTAAAAACTGTGTTTATTCGAGGACAACAACAGGAAAAGAAGTGCTTGATTTTTAAAAGAAATTCGTGGCACACTATAATATGTTTCTTTTGATTATTTTGTAATTTTCCGAAGACAGAGACAGCGAGAGATAGCGAAATGTCGGCCTAAAGAAAGAGATGATATAATTTCTCCCTAATCAAATATTTTAAAAACTGCAAATGATTATGGTTAGCTTTGACTATTGGGTTTTCCAAAAATTATAATTTAATTTGCGTGTCACGTTGTTCGGTAATTACAATTACTAAAAAATTTGCTTTTCTATCATTTTGTATTTAAACTTGATTGTCATGAGTACAACGTGACATAAGAAGTAAAAAACAAAATAAAACAAATAGACAATAATTATGTTGGTTAATAAGAAAAATTTTCCGCCTGATGTTAGTATTGTTAATATTGTTCTCTCGTTTATTCCTATATCTAATAACAAACTGTGTATTTCCTGAGATTTCGAAGCCGTGCCACCGGCACTTGCTGATATTTTCTTTGCTCACCTGTGTGCAACATTTTATTGTACTTAGCTATCTGACTCAGTAACTCCATGGAACACAATCCTCCTTTATAAGCTAATAGCCGCTTAGCTGGTCACAAACTTCACGCCTTTCGTACAACCAAAACGTTCATTACCACAGTCACTACGATCTTTATCAGGGGTCAGTTGAATCTCATCTACAGTCCCACTTTATTTTTAATTCCTTTAAAACGAGTCAATGTCACTCTGGAAATGTCAGTCAGTCAGTCAGCCTGTCTGTCTGTCTTGCTGAAAATACTTTGTCAAATGTTCCCCGATAACCGTAACAGTACCGCTCTGTTTGAAGCTCCCCACTTTTACCCGCTTGTCCTTCTCATAATAAGAATATTAAGATGAACATGAGTACGAAGCATTGGCGGAATTCTACTGACAAGGGGGAAACGGAAGTACTCGGAGAAAAATCCGTCCCAGTGCGACTCTGTCCACTTCATACCTGGCTTCAACAGGCCTGGCAGTGTGTCTTTCTTCGTCTAATTTATATATGTATGTATATATATATGTTACAGTTAGAACCCGACGTCCGTTAAAACCCCAAGTCACTAGGTAAAACTAATTCCAAAAAAGCCCTGTCGTCAATACTATTAAGTAGTTACTTCTAGAACTGACTGTCTACTGTTAGTAGAATCTAGTAATAACCGATAGGTTAGGTTAGGTTACGTTACGTTAGGTTACGTTGGGTTAGGTTAGGTTAGTTTAGGTTAGGTTACGTTAGATTACGTTACGTTACGTTAGGTTAGGCTAGGCTAGGTTAGGTTAGGTTACGTTACGTTAGGTTAATTTAGGTTAGGTTTGGTTAGGTTAGGTTAATTTAGGTTAGGTTTGGTTAGGTTAGGTTAAGTTAGGTTAGGTTACGTTAGGTTAGGTAAGATTAGGTTACGTTAGGTTACGTTACGTTAGGTTAGGTTAGGTTAGGTTACGTTAGGTTAGGTTAGGTTAGGTTAGGTTAGGTTAGGTTAGGTTAGGTTAGGTTAGGTTAGGTTAGGTTAGGTTAGGTTAGGTTAGGTTAGGTTAGTTAGGTTAGGTTAGGTTAGGTTAGGTTAGGTTAGGTTAGGTTAGGTTAGGTTAGGTTAGGTTAGGCTTCGTTGGAGCTAGTTTTACCTAGTAAGATTGGGTTTTAACGGATTTCGGGTTGTCACTGTAACATATACAACCCAAAATTCCTACCACACAGAGAACCCATTTCCACTCTATTGCAAAGTCTAAACAATTAACGACGATTATAAAATTAGTTGTTCATATTTTGATAATGTCGACTCACATAAACACACAGTTTAGAAAAATTAGAATTAGTTTGTGTTTTAGCTGGTCGTAAAAGTAAAATAAGGAAACTCTATGTCTGCCCAGTGCAGGAAGATAGAGGGAGCACAGGTATAGCTCCACTCATTCTTAATGTGAGCACAAGATGGAGGCGAGACGTCAACTTCACGTCCCGGCCGCTTTTCCCCAGGAAATAACATCAGTACCCATTAAACTGGAGACTGGGTGGGCCCCAGATACGGTAAGAACGTTTTGGATAACAGAAAAATACATTGCCCCTGCCGGGATTCGAACCTCATACCGCCTAGCCCATAGCCTAAACACTATACTGACTACACTTTAAGTAACGAGTGTTATCATTCCAGTTGTGTATTCATTAATAGTCTACTTATAATGTTATTAATTATAAGGGAGTTTTATTATATCGTGGGATAAGTTCCCTTCAATGTAACGCATGGTCACGCCCTTACATGCGAACACAATTTAAAAATACACCTATCAAGAGCCAGAAAATCTTCGATAACGCATGGAAGACTGGCCATTACGTGCCCAAAACAAGATAGGTTAAGGAACAATGTTTTCTGTCAGCTTTGCAAGAAACTAATGATGAATTAGTTTCAGAATGGAAACACGATATGACCAGCGCCGGAGAAGCAAAGAAAAATAAAATAATAAAAACAACAGCAGAATAAAATAGCTAAATTATAATTGAGAAAACATGGTGACCAGTAAGATAACAGTAGAGAAATGATAGCGTAGTTCATTGTCTATGGTTCCTTGCTATGTGGATAGGAAAATTATGGGCAGTAAATTAAAAAAAACGACAATAATAAAAAAGGAAAAGAGAAGTGAAATTATAAGAAGAGGAGGAGAAGTGAAGGCAACCTCACGTCAAATCTCCATTAGCATTAGAAATCAGGCTTTTTTTTTGTCCCTTTCCTTCTTTCGGTGTATCGCATATGTTTCTCTCTCTTCATTTCACATCTCAGGGCCCCTCTAAGGCAGCGCTGCTACTCAATTTCCATAATTTGTTCCCAAAGAGCCACAGCCTTGCTACAATGTTCCATGTTTTCTGAAGGGCGGAGAAGAGGAAAAAGCAATGGAGGGGGGGGGGGAGTTCAAGCAGATGTGTAGTTTTATTTTACACAACAGTCTGTACACTTCAGGAAAAAAAAACAATGCTATTCTGTTGGTAAGCTGCGCTCACTACAGACTCGCCCGCCCATCTTTGTTCATCTAATGTGATGCATTTTCGGGTGCCCAATACTTGACCCACATATTGTACGAATACTAACTAATAACTGCGTAGGGGACACTTATTCTTGAGAAGCTGATACTTTCACAGCCATTCAAGAAGTTTCCCACCTTGTATGAAAATCCGAAACGTCGTTACCATGTTCGCAACACGTACATATCCGATCCACAGCCTCAGAAAATAAATTATTCAAAATACACTTACTTATATACCATCATCCCATCTGCGCCTAGGTCTCCTAAGTGTTTTCCTCCTTCAGATTTCCCAATAAACTGCATTCATTGTTAAAATTTTTTTATACATTCTACAGGTCTAGTCCATTTTGTCTTTCTTATAAAAGGTAAAGGGTAAAACAATCCCTACACACGCCTGGAAAGGCCCTTAGGACTCCAGGAGTTGAGGCCCCCAGAATTTCTAAGGAATCGGCACATGAGGGTCACAAGGTTGTCAGCCCTACGCACCGGTCACCTTTACCCCCAGGAGATACCCCTGGTACTCATTTCTTTTAGGGGTTGTATCAACCCCAGTGCCGGAATCATTAAGTCAATGAAAAATCCCAGTGACCCTACTTTATGGAACCAGGAAATTCTTACAGCATTTACAAGAACCCGAAACTTTTCCTTATCCTGAGCCAGATCAATCCACTCCATGTCCCATCACTCTTCTTGAAGGTCAATTTTAATATTACCCTCTCATTTATGCCGAGGTCTATCAAGTAACCTCTTTCCCTCAGGTTTCCCACACCAAAACCATATATGCACTTCTCCACACACGTGCCACATTTTTCGCCCAAATCATTCCCCGTGATTCGATCAGCTGAATAATATTTGGAGAGTAGTATATATAGATCATAAGGCTCCTCGTTGTGTAGTCTTCTGCACTCCCCTAGAAATGGTATATATCAGATATAAAGATAATCTGTTAGAGGACCTGCTAACAAAATAGCTGCGAAAAAGAATTTCAGAACTGTACTCATTAATATACAATTTTCACACTGTTGCCACCGTGCATCTTCGTCATATTAAATTAAGTTATAGACCAACTGATGCACACTAAAACTACTTTTTAAGTAGCTTTATTATTAAAATTGTTAAAAATTGTACCCTACACGTGTTTCGATCCTAGATCATCGTCAGGGGGGTTTTTTTGCTAAAAGCTACAGTCACTTCAACACATGATTTAAAATATTCTATCTGCACTTTAAAACATAATCTTTTTAAAGATTTTAACTTATGTTTTAAAGTGCAGATAGAATATTTTAAATCATGTGTTGAAGTGACTGTAGCTTTTAGCAAAAAACCCCCTGATGATGATCCTAGGATCGAAACACGTGTAGGGGTACAATTTTTAACAATTTTAATAATAAAGCTACTTAAAAAAGTAGTTTTAGTGTGCATCAGTTGGTCTATAACTTAATTTAATCTATATATAAAGCAATTGAATGCATAGGGAAAATACAAAAATGGGTGTCAATTAAAACGTTGAATGAAATATGTTAATTCATGAACATTTCTTTAAAATGTTTTTTAGCAGCGATAATATATGTAATATCTATTGCTACGGCTTTTTTTTGTGAAAAAAAACACAGATGCTCAAAACTTGAGAGCAGGTACAGTTGAATGCCTCTTGTCGTCACACAAAAATATAAAGAATCGGTTTTAATATTGTTTTGTATTGCGATAACGTTCCTGAAATAAAAACAAATACGATACTTTTCAGATTTCATAATATTCATGTAATGCGTCACTGTTGGTAATGGTGCCATTACGCAGTGCATTTACGTACCGTCACAAAAAAAAGAGCACTGCCTATTTGTGGCCAAAAAGTTACAAAACCCTGAAGAAAGACGAAAGAGCAAGAAAAGAGTAGCGAATGTCATTGGGTGATTCGAGCAAACCAAAACGAATTGAAGGTGAAACAGAAGAGGAAAAAAAGAGTAAATAAATGGCGCCAGTTGTGATATAGTGACAAGAAATATAAGAAGACCCCTACACGCACACAAAGTGCTCAGACTTCAAAGAGGAAGTACGTTTTATCTTAATACAATATTTATAAAAATTAACAAAGAGTTTCATTCTTTAAAGATGTCATATTCAGTAATTTGTAAAAAGATTTGGTCAATCAGCAGCTTCGAGTGAATTGTAGTAATACAATTTTTTTAAAATTCGCAGTTTTCACAGTGATTAAACGCAAAAATCAAATCCCTGATGACGGAGGCAGAAAAAATCTCCGAATATTTGGAATTAATTTCGAATTGGCAAGGTTAATCAACTTCAACGATTTTACAGCGCATGTCTTTCCTGTCGCCGTAATAAATTAGTCGATAAATTAAAAATAATTTTATCAGTTCGTCAGATTCTTTAAGGGCACTTTATAAATTGTATTCCTCATTAATCGCCCAGACACAAAATTGTAATTAATGGCGAAATTAATAATACGTGAAACGAAGTTATCTTGGAATAAATCGACACTTTCGGCGCAAGTAACGAGATATCTCGGTTTTAATTCACAGATATATTGCAGTAATCTGATAAAAGACTTATTAAGTTTTGTTATAATTACAAACGGTGATGGTAGAATGGTAGTCGTGCGGTCTAAGACGTAAGTGTTGAAGCCGCATGACTGCTGGGATCGCGGGTTCGAATCCCGCTGAGGACATGCATATTCGTCTCTTGTGTTTGTTGTGTGTTGTGTAGGTAGCGGCCTCTGCGACGGGCTTATAACTCGTTCAGAGGATTCCTGCCGGGTGTGTGTCTGTCTAATTTGTGTCATCTAGAAACTTAATAATGCGGTGACCTAGGTCAGATTTCGGCTGTCGCAACGCAGAAAACAAATCGTACAAAAATCCAACGCAGGACATAATGTACACCTTATATTAAACTCAAATCCGCATTCTTACGTCAGTCTTGTGTTTCCTGTATCCGCATCAAAGGTAGATGTGCTTGGATCAGTTCCAGCTGTGTCAATTGATAAGCAAACTGTTATTTTTCGGTCACAATCTGTTGATACGAATGTTAGTTTCTTATCCATTAATTCGTGTTTGTTTTAAACGCAAATTAAAATTATTATAGCTGTTAAATCGTCGCTGCTTGCGACTTCCTCTGTGGTAAAACAGTTTCTGTAATGGCGCCCTTCAAGTTCATAAAGTTCCGCCTTTCACAATTGTGAAATTACCAAGATGTTTGTGTACTAACTCCATGGAGCAGAGTCCTTCTCGAGAAGCTGACAGTCCTTCAGCAAGTCAAGGATTTCCCCGAATTTTATGAAACAGGTAGGTTCATTACCGCATTCACAATATTCCGCCACCTGCCTCTATCCTGAGCCAAATCAATCCAGTCTACGCTCCCAATTCTATTTCTTGAAAATACATTTTAATATTATACTTCCATCTAAACGTAGGTCTTGCATGAGGTCTCTTTCCTTCAGTTTACCCCACAAAATTCCTGTATACGCATCTCCTCTCCTCCATAAGTGCTACATGCCCCGCCCATCTCTATCTTCTTTATTTCATCACCCGAATTATATTTGGTGAGAAGCACAGATCATGAAGATCCTCAATATGCGAGAAAGACGTTAGTGATAAAATAAAAGTCGGTTCGCGTGGTCATTTTAGATTCCCGTTTGATTGTGCCCGTTTTTTGAGAATACCGTAGTGGAAGGCTTATTGTCTGATAAAGATCGATGTTACAGGTAACATAAAAATAAAGCTGTATTCGATTCAAGTTAGGTTGGAAAACCAAAAGAACTCGAATCCTCACCAACACCTCTGTGAGGATTTAAATCTCGGAGAAAGATAGTAATTTTTATATTCATTCTGCTATAACTCGATATCTGGAGGCTAATTTTTGCACGGGGTTATGTTATTGAGGAAAAAATAAATTTATATGTATTGAATCTTAAAAAAAAACACATTTTTCCTTACAATTTCATATTGTCATTTTAGTGAACGTATAATTTTATCAACCACAATGTAAGAATATGAGGCTGTGTTAGTGAATGAAACTTCATTCCCATTTAAGTAATTTCATCATTTCAAACCTCGTACTATTTGTGACGTAGGTTTTCAACTCCTGTATAACAACAGTAAATTCATAACAAAAGGAACGTACAGTACACAACTTTGACTGTCATGTTTGTGTCAGTATGACAGATTTAGGCAAAACCATGTTTTGGAAAACATGTCAACTTTCGTTGTGCTACGCAATCATTGTCACCGATAATGATGGATAAAATGATACCGTTGCTCCATATTTAGGCTTGTGTTCGTTTATCATTTTTGTTACTTCATTTTCTTATGCCTACTCCTTCTAAAGAGCATTCTCTCCAGCCCCCCCCCTCCTAAACTGACCGATTTTCAAAATTAAAAACTGATTCTCTTACGGACGAAAGGACAACTTTCAGACACCGACTGGTACCATTCAACTACCAAAACATAAATCTAGAGGCCAATATAATACTCATGTAACTTAAAGTTTTAAACTTTATGACCACAAATGTTTATAATTTTTTCATGCGAGCTTTGTTAATTCAGCATAATACTTGATAATTAAAATCACGTAGAGCGGCATTGAATTAGCAGGCCTTAATTGCGAGCATTTGTATTGCCAGATGTGTTTTAACAGTGACACGCATCGCATCTGCAGGGTAATATAAGCAAAAGTAATTAATTGCAAATTACAAACTTAAAGAAGAGAGGGGCGAAGGAAGTAAAGATAAATAGGCTAGAAAGGAATAGAGTGACTGCCATCCTGTGCTGTCTAATCACAAGAACTATATAAATAATTAAACGAATGTTAATTACACCAAACTCTATTTATCAGATAATAGAATCTATTTGTGTAAATACTAACATGAATGACACGTTTCAACCTGGACCAGGTCATCTTCAGGCTGTCATACTATAAAATATTTTGAGAAAGACACTATGCTGTTATGTGAATAATCTTTGGTCATTCATAAAGTTTCGTAACGAATGGAACAAAACGTAAAATATGATAAAATAAAATAGAAGAAAAACAAGGTAGAACGTATTTTATTCTAAAATCACCGTGCATTTTTCACACAATTATTGTTATATCACCAACTAAATACACCTTTTATTTAAAAAACACTATAAGGTTATATAGTATATATTTAAAAAAACACGTCTAGTCTTTGCAGTTTTGTGACACATCCCCTGAAGATGGCTTCATAGAAAAGCCGAAACATATGTAGGGGTTTTTATTAAGATATTTTAAAGAACCTTATAGTGTTTTTTAAATAAGGTGTATTTAGTTGGTGATATAACAATAATTAAGGTCAAACATGTCAACCGGAGGCATACATCAATTACTGTACAAAATGTATTCCATTATTTGACCAACGTTGGTAAATACATCGATGTCAGTCCAAGTAATGTCTTGAAATTCATAAATTATATATTTTAAAGAAACTTAAATATTTCGTTTCATTTCGCTGTTTCACTACTAATAAATAGGACAAAACATAAACCGATTAAAAACCCATACAGTTGAAGATATGATGTTCTCATGGAAGCGAAAGTTAACATTACAGTATTTTGTGATGTGACGCCGTGCAGTTTGGTAGATAGATATAATCTTCCTCTGAGAATCTGCTGTTTCAGTTCTCAGCATAAAGTTTTACCTTTTACGTGTGTGACCCTAAAGTAGCAAATGGTTATGTGACCCGTGACCCTACCACGGAAATAGCAATAGTCAGTGATATTTACTGTAAATGAACTAATACTAATGCCTTTTGTTGAACACTACATAACATTGCCACTTATTTAAAAAAATGTATTAAATTGTTAATGCTACTTGTCAAATGCAATATTTTTAGGGACAATATTTATATATATATACATATATATATATATATATATATATACAAAACATGCAAGAAACAAATCTTTATGTAAATAACCCATACATATGCTGCTTAGACAAATCATGTGCTTCTAAATAAAAACTTGTGAGATACTGAACATGTGGAACGTTACATATCGTGAACAGAATAATAATGTCAAAAATTTAGTTACTGAAAAATTTAATACATATGTTATTTATTTACTTATTTATTTATTATTAACAAACAGATTCAATAATTACATTTTCGTGATCATTCTTATTGAATTTAGATACAAATTTTTATTTTCTTTTTCATAATTATCGAGTTCTCCATAAAACCCTCTCGCTTCTACGTCAGACACCCCTCCACCCTGATTTGGGAAGCGACCTCAGTTTGGAAACCATTGGTATAAAGGGTCAGGTTCCTCAGAAAAGCTGGTATTTTTCAGAAGGCGGTTACCACAAGCTGCATCTTTAACTGAACACCGTCGCTCACTGGACTAAAAATATTTTGCTACTCTGTCTTACCTGCTCCTAGCTTAGACATTCCGAAAAGCTTCACTAATTGCGTTTCAACCCCTTCTTCGACATCTATGTTTCTCTCGTCCCTGCCTTCTTTCAAATACATATCCCATCTCCACACACATCTTTCTCATCTACTCATTTTTTCTTGTCTGTTTGTCCCTCCATCACTCTTGTTCTGATCTTCTTTATGAAAAACACCTTTCGGCTACCGAAGTAACTAAACAAAGGTAGCACAGAGAAGATAATATTCATCTAGGCAGAGGTAGCCTCTTCTTCGTTTGTTTTCAATACTCACAGGGTAGGTAAATAGAGACAGACTAATTTCGGATGATGTAGGGAAGGGGATTGATTCTCCTATATACACGTAATTGTAATTTAAAACTCAAGTTTTCCCAACGTGGAAATGAGAAATGACGACAAGTATGATCACTTCACAAAGGGTTTGAGAAAACAGACAGTTGGAAGGATACTAGGAGAAGCTCTCTTTACGTCTGAAGTCTATGACAACGTGTGAAAGCAGAAATGGCTTAAGCAAGATGTTGGCGATTGTTGTTAAAGGCCTAACATTTCGCCAATTATCATTTAAAGACCCACACTCTAGACTTAAATGAAATACATTTTTCTCTTTATAAGTAAACATCTGGTAACGAGATTATTTGGTGTTATTGACCCAAACATACTTTAGTGTTCAAAAAAACCTGTTATTTGAAAAAAAAATCATATGTTAGCACTTATCACAGTGAAATATTTCCCTGGGGTTATTGTGGCCGGGGCGTAAAACTGACCACACAGTCTCACTCTAGTGCCAGTGTTAAGAATAAATGGATCCCATACCTCGTACCCCTGTATGCCTTATTGTCATACACAGAGACAATTTCTGCAACAAATATCAAAATTTACTCATTGCGTGATATCGTAAATTCACATTTCATCCGTCTTAGATCCAAATGCCACAAAGCTCCTTGTTTTAAAACACTTATAATTATGTTCTACCTTCATAGTAAAAGATGACATGTTTATACCAGTGGCGGCTCGTGGGTCTTTCTCATGGTAGGGCCTGGGATAGGATATGATTAGCGAGAAGGCCTAATAGAGCGTTTCTTGCAGAACAGCCACTAAACTATTTATGTTTAGCGTATATGTCAGGGTTAAATTTCATGACATAATTTTGTATTCTGCTTGATGATGACTGAGAAATAACTAAGTCAGTCATTGCATGATCTACATTGTTAATCTCAGTCTTCTCGGCGAAGGTTAATTGCGAAAAATTGATGTCCTGCGATACTTCAGGCTTATTTTTCATTTTTATATTAATATTGCAACTATTAAAATTGAAACATTCACAAATACGCCTTTGAAATAGCTAGATAAAAATGGTTATCAAAACGCCAGCTTTTGAAACGTTACGAAAGATGAACAGATATAAGAAGTCCTCCTTGAAATGCTGTCTGGGCTGCACTGCACTGACTGCAGCCCGGCCACCGACCTAGCTCGCCGAGTCACCCACCACTAGCCCTAGCTGTCATGAAGCCAGCGCGCAACGTTTGGGTAGGGCACAGACCACTCTGCAGCGCTTAAGATTTCGTCACGAGCATTTCGATTTAAAATAATTTCATTCATATTCTTTTAAATACTGTACTATCTTCTAAGGAAAACTTTTATATACAGATATTTAGTATAGTTTTTCTCAAAATTCGTGGGAGGGCTGCAGCCCTGCAGTTTTTATGGAAGAGGAGCCCCTGGTTTAAAACTTTGAAGATTGAAATTCATCTAAAATTTCCATAAGACTCAGTTCGTACTTCACAGAGAACATAGTCCGTGCCCTTGGAATAAACATACCACTTAACGTCATTCATAACGAAACTCAAACGAAACACAAAAATACAGTCTATAGCAAAATGCAGTAGCTCTTAATATTACAACATTTAGTGTAGAGCATTACCGTTGGACTTCGAGACTTTAAAAATTTTTTTGGCATAATTATTGTGTTATATATATTCCTATACATGAATATATTTACATCTGTTATTCAAAAAACAAACGGGGTTATTACAGTCTTAAAAACCTAGTAACAAAAGTTAACTTATCCTCAAATTTCAACATGATATATTATGCTTCGTACTGTTGTGTCCAAATAAAGTCTGCAGCATTTTGAGATCAAAAATTAGCATACGTTAACTTGCATAAATGACTTCGCTGCTTATGTTAATGCTGTGATTTGATTCTCAAAGAAACAGTTGTACCTAGCCTTAACAACTAATCCATCTAGACCCATTGGGGCATGGAGTTATGCCTCAACGCATTCATAAATAGAATATGAAATGTAGGGGAATTTTCATGGTCATGCTTTCGCTCCTGTTATACACTGGATCAGAGGCAGGTATATGTGGTAACATCTCTATTTCTAACCAAGTTCCTTTGTTAGAGTCAAAGTGCCTCATTTCACAGAGCATTTTTCGTCTTCAGTACAAACATGTGACATATTCAACACTAAAGAATTCAGTTGCTAGTATAGAACAAGGGTGCACAAAAGCAGAAAGCTAGGTTACGGTGGCCATTAAATTTTGTACAGTAGTGCCTACAGTACGGTAGTGTCTAATATTTATGGGTCTTCAGTACGTTAACTCGCCTTATGTCACGCTTCAGGCGCCTAGAATTTTAATGTGGCTCCCAGATTTCTGGAAAATTTTTGTAAATCCATTAAACAGTCATAGCCATAACTGAAATTTTGGATATTATATATCGTTTTAGAACTGTTAGAAAAAGGTAGGTCTTTCTAACGGGCCCAGCATACCCATTTCCCCGTTCTAACTACAGATAGGAGCAGAAATTTTGCGAATGTTTTAGTTTGAAACGATGGACAATGTTAAAAAATGAGTACAGAATAAGCATCGTGTTAACGCCTTTCACTTTAAGCCCTTATTAATTTTCTTATTCTATCCTGACAGAATATTCTTTTATGAAAATTAGGAAGCAGCATTTATGAATTTATAGAATTTAAAAAAATGGGAAATATAATTTAAAGCAACACTGTGGTACGTTCGCTTATTATTTATACCTCAATCCTATCGTCACAGCCTGATAACCAATTCACTCTACCAGAGCGCTCGTATGGCGATTTAATGTCGCCGGCAACAATAAAACGCACCAAGGTGTTTATGTAAAGTGCCCGATAATTTCGTCAGATTTTAAGTAAATTTCGATTACTCAACAGATTATCATAAAGGTTCCCAATATAAAATTTCACAGAAATTCGCCCAGTGGGAACAGCGCTGATGCGGACCGACGGACAGACGGAGAGACAGACGGTCGGACATACGAATATGACGAAAATAACAGGCGCTTTTCACAACCATGCGAACGCGACTAGAAAGGTGAATAATTCCTGTGCTTAAATAAGTACATCATGAAGATAAAGGGAAGTGGAGCTTCCGAGAATTGTTCACGTTAATACTAGATATAAGTGAGTGATCAGTTTCACGCTTCGGCCACCTTACTTCCACAGAAGAGGACGCAGTACTCATTTCATAGGAGTCTCAGTAGGCCTCAAATTACGGGGAGTGGAGCTTCCGAGAATTGTTCACGTTAATACTGGATATAAGTGAGTGATCAGTTTCACGCTTCGGCCACCTTACTTCCACAGAAGACGACACAGTACTCATTTCATAGGCGTCTCAGTAGGCCTCAAATTACTTGCGTGTAAACCTAAAAATAAATCTAATTATTTAAAGACCTTTATCGAAGTCACTTAATACACTGTTGCACTGAACTCCAAACTGAGAGAAGAACTTCGATGTTCAGAAGGAGAAGGAGGATGTAGAGAGGTTTAATATCTCTAATTAACACTTTAACAACAAAGCAAGCGAAGCAATATGAAGTTCAAATTTCCTGCCTTACTTCCTTCTTTCCTCCTCTCTCTCTTGTCCTCTGACTTAAGGCCTAAATGTTCTGTTATATGCAAGACTGCAAACTAAATTCCCCCAAAAATATTAACTATTAAACGTCATGGAGACTTGCATGACTTGTTGACTACACCTCCGTACCCTGTCAGCACCGCCTAAACCGCTCTACTCGAGGACTAAAATGTTAGGTATAACTCACATTCATAATCCGCAAATGGATCAAATTACAAGAGTACAATATATTAGCATAGCATTTCACTGTCTTACATACTACGCAAAATATACAATTCATACTGTTTCAAGCTATGGGTAAATGTCGAACAAATTATAATTTTCAGTTACACCTTCAATTTAACAACAAGGCAGTCCCGAAGAATCTACATTAGAGACATTTTATCCAATTTTTACTTTGTAAAATTACTGAAAGAACTATAACAAATTCCCCTGAACTTTACAAACTCTGGTAACTGTATAACAAATTATATGGTCAATTCCAGACTTTATCGAACCTCTGTAATTATAACAAATAATGGGTCACATTCCAGAACTATTTCCGAAACTCTGTAACTGTATAACAATTTATATGGCTACACATTCCAGAACTTTATCCGAAACCTCTGTAACTGTATAACAAATTATATGGCGTCACATTCCAGAACTTTATTCCGAAACCGAATCTGTTACACTCGGTATAACAAATTATATGGCGTCACATTCCTAGAACTTTATTCCGAAACCTCTGTAACTGTATAACAAATTATATGCGCCTCACATTTCCAGAACTTTATTCCGAAACCTCTGTAACTGTATAACAAATTATATGGCGTCACATTACCAGAAACTTTATGCCACTCGAATTATACCGTCTGTAATGCCATAACAAATCTTCGCAAAGAATTAGGCACATATATTTAAATGAAATTAGTATATTATTTCTTTATAATTTCATTAGTAACCTTTCTAATACACGCCTCCCATATAATCCACCTATAATATTACTTTTCATTCAAATCTCTAACGTTCGCACAGTAGGCAAGGTTATCCCCGTTCTTAATTAAACACCACTTCATGAAGGCTTATGGATGCGTAGAGGAACAACTCCACGCATTCTTAAACTTGGTATGATGTGCAGGTGGGTGGTTAGTTTCAGACATCGGCCGCTTTGCTCGTGGTTAAGGATCCCCAGCTACGATAGATTCGGAGGTTGCGTGGGATGCAGTGTCGGTGTCGACATTTTGAAGAAGGGAAGAAATACTTTTTTCCTTCGGGAATCGAACCGCAATTTTTCCCTCGTTAAGGCCCTAGCCAAGTCATAAACACACACAAACTGCATGGCTTTGTAAAGCAGAAGATCATAATGTAATCTGTAATCTTTTGGGTAATTACACGGCTCGTGTGGTAATTATTTACCGACGTTTCGGGACAACGTGTCGGTCCCATCTTCATGGGTCAAGATTCCAAGATGGAAAGAAAGCTTGTGACAAGGAAACTTGGCAGCAAGCTTTCCTTCCATCTTGGAATCTTGACCCATGAAGATGGGACCGACACGTTGTCCCGAAACGTCGGTAAATAATTACCAAACGACGCCGTGTAATTACCCAAAAGACCACAGATTACATCAACATCGCGGCCGAAGTCTTAAATCAAGGCCAAAGAGCATAGTCTTATGTTCCACCGCCATGACAGCATCGTACGTACTGCATATAATGAAAGGTGAAATTGTACATTTAAATGTACCCTGTTCATGTATTTAGATAGCATAGATGAATACCAAGGATTTGATAGAATGATAGATTTCTAAGACTCGTCTTTCCTTAATTTCTTCGTGAATTAAAAGGCAAAACTGTTCCGCTTAATAAATTGCTGTCGTAAAATGTATTGCAATAAATCGATGAAGCAAGATAAATAAACGTTTAAGTCGAATAGAAATTTTAAACCTTAATTTCATTACACTGATTATGAAGCAAAATTTTGTTTGAAATGAAGCAGATGGCCATTCAGATAAAATCCAATTTACGAAAGGTAAGAATATAAGCTACAGGGATTATTCTTATGCAACAACCATTAATAAAAAGGCTTTATTTTCGTCGATTTTGGTCACAGTTACAAGGTCATAAGAGCATATCTTCCAGACATCTCAGGCTACTTTCCCATTCAGATACAACCCCTTGGGGATACAAGAGTGATAGACACAAATATAAGGTAGATCAAATCACTTAAGTCTCCTCCCTCCCTTATTTCTTTTCTTTTCTAAAATTTCAGGAAATCGGCCTCAAGTTGGAAGACTTTATGATTTAAACATTACAGAAATTGGCCTCAAACACCATGTTATTTCTTTTCATTTCGCCGGAAGAAGTACAGGTAACCTATGAGAGACTAATCACACTCAATCGTCCCTGCAACCCCCCCCCCCCCCCCCCCAACCACCGTCTTCTTCCTTTGTTCTGGCAGAACCGTGCGTTTTTTCTTTGTGGCCTTAACTCTATCTTATAGCGTGCATATATAGGAACTGGGATCCATATGGAAGCGTGCATTACAAGAGGCTCACATAATTTCATAAGCAAGACAGACATAAAGGCCATTGATGTTTCCACTTAATTTATATACGAAAAATTACAACACAAGTTAAGTGTATCCATGAGATATTTGTCAATAAAAATTTTATTATCATCTTCATTGTTATCCTCATTATAATCTTTGTTACAACGATCATCATTTGCAATCAACCTTTTTAAACACGCTCATATTATATTCATCATCATAATCATAATCATCATCCGCTTAATGATTTTTGAACCAGTAATAATGTCTAAGAGCCGATCCCAGTGGCCGCGCGGTCTAAGGCGTCGGTCTGCGGCCGCTCGCTTGCTGGGATTGCGGGTTCGAAATCCGAGGGCACATGGATGTCTGTCCCTTGTGAGTGTTGTGTGTTGTCAGGCAGATGTCTCTGCGTCGGGCTGATCATTTGTCCAGAGGAATCCTACCGAGTGTGGTGTGTCTGAGTATGATCGTGGAACCTTGTTAATGAGGAGGCCCTGGCCCACTAGGGGCTGTTGCGCCATCGGAATAAATAGACTAAGTAGTTAGTTATTTAAGGATGCTGTTCCAGTATCTGACCTTATACAGCATCGAAATAAATGTGATGATTGAAAATTAAGATTTTCTTAGCGGTGTAGCCGACGTAACAATTCTTTTTGGGTGTAAAGCCACATCGCTGGAAATTCGGTTCCAGTTTTTTCGAGAAAAATTTATGCTCTCATATTCAATGGTCTCAATGGCCAAGGAGAAATCGAGTTCATTCCTGTACATTTCTGTTCTTGAAAATGAGACCACTACGCTCTGTCGAAACGTCGGGAACAAATTGTCTAATGACGCTAAGTTACATCCGCGAAGAAAGGAAGCGTCAAATGTAAAGGTCATTATGTTTATTGTTTAGTGAGCTCCTAGCTATATCTCAACTCGCCTCGAGCGACTGGGTAAAATGACGAAAAACATTCCAGATGGCCGTAACTCAGCGGAAATTTCATGTAGAACTTACCACTAGAACAAAAGTATCTCTAGAAAAATTTTTACAAGGACACTTGCCCCTGTGCCTAGGTACAAAAATATAAAATTGCGAAAAAAAATTATGTATAACTCTAGGCAAGCTATAACGTGACACTAAATGAATATGACGTATGGATTTCATGCTCCGTCAGACTTTACCCATGATAAACTAGTTTTCCGTGTATTCAGATTAATGTGATTTCTCAGAATCTGTTTGTAGGCGGTGCCTATGAAGGGTCCCTGGTTCAGCCAAGAGTCAAGTCATTAGTAACTGTAAAAATTGGAGCTGCGCCTTGAAGGAACACAGGGCGTATCGCATTAAACACAATTTATTTACTTTACGATGTAGTGGCTACATGTTTCGATTTCAATCCAAAACCTTCAACATTATAACTCAAAAGTAAAAACTTAATAGAGAAGAATAGCAATGCGAGATATTTCGTTGCTGGTGTAGACCAGATCTTCGCTCTTGTGGAAAGTTGCATAGAATAGATTACTTTATTACCAAAGTTTAGGGACAGAGTATTTGCCTTATCTTCAAGGGTAAGGATGTCCGAAAGGGATAAAGATACCTTGAATTTTTCTGTCATTGAACATGGAACCGATACGCACTCACGAAACGTCGGCAACAAACCAGTTTACACTGTGCGACACTCACAAGAGGAGGGATGTCAATAGTAATGCATTTTAGCAAGCTTCTCCGTAACACCGGTAAATTAGTGTAAGTCTACACAGCGTAATATCCCAGGATATTGCAATTGTTACTTATATATTCCTTCTAACTTAATTCTGGCTGTTGATAAACAGGAAAATGAACGGTTTAAAGTAGTTTAAGCAATTAAAGACGGAGTTGAGGACA
The DNA here is from genome assembly GCA_021186555.1 of Reticulitermes speratus. Lineage (NCBI taxonomy): Eukaryota > Metazoa > Arthropoda > Insecta > Blattodea > Rhinotermitidae > Reticulitermes > Reticulitermes speratus. The sequence continues at coordinate 28,320,904 of JAJKFL010000007.1, forward strand.
GAAAACAGTTAAAGCATTTCTAATATTTTTTTCAAAGTAGAGTAAACTTACAAATATATTCCTACATAAAACAAGATGCCGTTTTCCTAATAAAAGTCTTACTTTTTGCTTAAGAGACACATGAAATGAAATCAAGGTTTTGAGACTTCACTCATCTGTACACGTGTTTCATTTTCGAAATCATGATAGGCATAGAGAAAAAAATTGAATTATTTTGTCTATAAAAAATTTTAAAAATTAAATGTAATCTTACACTGCAGAGGTCACATGTAACAAATTTTACATGAAACTGAAATTGAATGAATCGATTTTTCTAAAAAAAAAAACGGCTTAACGTAAGCAATAACATTATTTATACGTACACTTTTGTTTATAAACCTTTTCAAAAATGATGTACATTTAAAGAAATACATACAAACCTAATTTACGAGTTTATCAACATAATTAGCTCCGACAAACTGCTGTACACTTTTCCTCTTGTACATGTGTTCCAAGTTTTCAAAACGGACGTTTTCAGAATGTGTTGGGCAATGGACCGTCAACTTGAAACATACCCTTCCAAACTGAATTTGAAGGCAGCATGGTCTCCCGAAACGTCAGTATCCATCAAGAAACACGATTTCACACGCAGTACATCACGATTCCAAGTCCATACCACTTATCTACCTTAAAACCAAAATTATTTTAAAAATTCAATTCTTTCAATGGAAGATTTCTTTAAGACCCCCTCTGTGTCTAAACACTCCAATGCAGTACTTTCATACTGAATTATTTGATAAAGAGAATACCAAAATTTATAAGCCCTTTAAGCCACTGTTACTAAGAACACAGCATGTGCAATTGCGTTGCGTGTGTGCGTGTGTGTGTGTATGTGTGTGCGGTGAGCACGCTTTATACCAGTAAGGGAGAAAAACACAAAAAAAGAAAAACTCACGCAAAGGCCCAGAAATGTTACAAGTTTGATTGACATCAGAAAGTAAGCTAGCCTGCCTTAAACTTCAGTGATGGTGGGAGTGGAAGTGGAGGTTGAAGAGCGATATGGGTTACAAGCCACCCTTACCCACCCCACTACGCCGTCAAAACTTTTAATTTTACGTTATTAGAGAGAAAAGGAAAAAGTGCAATAAATTTTTTATTAAAAACAGGAGTAAGAAAGAAATTTGTAACACATATCCCTGTCTCTGCGTCCTGAGATGAGGATTATTGTTTGATAGACGGCCTTTAATACAGCCAATACCGATAATAATTAATGGCAATCTTCATAAAAAAATAGTGCAGGTATTTAAAAAAAATTGACATTTTTATTACTGTATATATTCCACACCTTCTAACGGCTTAAAAAATGAACTGTAAAATACAGGGACAAATAAAAACATCTAGAATTTACTGAAGTCAAATACCCCCTCCCCACCCCTATGGCTCGACAGCCCTATATGGGCCTGGGCCTCCTCATTTCGTCGAGGTTTCACGATCACACTCAGACACACCACAGTCGGTAGGACTCCTCTGGACGAGTGACCAGCCCGTCGCAGAGACCTCTACCTGACATCACACAACACTCACAAGACAGACATACATGTCACCGACGGGATTCGAACCCACGATCCTAGTAAGCGAGCGGCCGAAAACCCACGCCTTAGACCGCACGGCCACTGGGATCGGCGAAGTCAAATAACATCGCACTAAAATACACTTATCAGAAAAACGCGACCAACTTATCAGGTACAGTAGTACCTGTCCACGCCAGTAGACGTATAGCTCCACTTATTCTTAACTTCGGCGCTAGATGGAACTGAGTACTCAACGTCACGCCCCGGCTGCTTAATCACCAGAAAATAACGACGGTACCCACTAAATAGGGAACTGGGTGGGCCTCCCGAGTTTGTCTGCGCGTTGTGGAGAAGAAAAAAAAATACCTTAACACCGGTTTTCGAACCCCGGGCATCCAGAACGTAACCTAATCACTATACCGTCTGCATTCACCCGGCTCCTAAGGCGACAAAAACGGCGTAAAATGAAGGAACGTCTTGCTTGTTTCTTAAATCATTTAATGGTGCTTTCCCAAAATCTTAGAGAATAGATCTAAATTATCATATAACAATTGAAAAGGACGATTTTTGTGAGGGACGAATACAAAAGAACCCTAAAGGAACTTTCCGTGACGTATAGAGACTCAGACAAGCCACAATAAAAGCTGCGAGGACAACAGCTGTCCATAGTCTGAATTAAATCGTATACCCCTCAAATATTCAGACAAACACTCAACTAAAACTGTTGTTCTCTGCTTCTGGCATCTAATACACGTCCATTTCCTTCTCTCTAAAAGACAGAAATCAAATTATAAACTATATATAATAATCATAATAATAATAACCATGGCTCAACAGCCCTATATGGGCTCAGGCCTCCTCTTTCCGAGGTTACTGGGTCATGCGCATTCGTGGCAGTTGGTGACTGGCCAACTGGCCGCGCTGCTGTTCTATCGATCCTGATGTGACCGCCAGAGCCATCTGGCAGGCAGTCAGGAGAATTGGGCGAGAAATGGCCGCTGAATTTTGCTTACGAAACATCTATATTCATGCCGTAAGGTTCTTTTACATGCCGTAAATCTTTACTTCCCCTCCGAAGGAAGTGGTGCTACGGATTTTTATCACCCTTAAAAATCCATCGACCTCGGTCGGGATCGAACCCGCGAACCTTGGGTCCAGTGGCGAGCACGCTAACCACTAGTCCACCGAGGTTGACATAAACTATATAAAACAGGAAAAATAAAACAACTGTCACTATAAAAGAAACTGAAAATGATTTTAAATTCCAGAATGTAAAGTAAATATGGTATTACATGAATAAGGTATTAAGATATATTCAAATTACATAGTATCTGCATTTGATATCGACTAAGCCACACAATCTCTGGCCACTCTTGTAGATTGGTAATATTTTATTTATCCTACGATTTCATTCTTTCTTATATTATGGTAAAATGTAATTTTAGATTCCCTGCCTTCAAAGAACACGACAATGTCTTGAACTGTGATATATGCTTTCTTAGCTTCCCCTGATATTTCTCGGTACGATCAAATATTCCCTGTTGCCTTTATTACGTAATCACTCCCTCGGCTACAAGACTAAAAATACGATCGGAAGCCACCGCCCATGCAGAAGGAAGCGAAGGTAAAAGTAGAAGAGAGAAAGATTTAATGCTGCGACAATAGAAGGATTTTGCCAAGCAGAAATGTTACGGTTAGGCGCATGGCAATTTCTCGCTTACATATATGTTATGCAGACAAATGTACACTGTTTTATGTTATTTAACACAATTTTTATGAAATGTTGCCCAACATGTTTCTAGCCTATATAAGGCTCATCTTCAGGGGCTCTTTTGTTGAAATTACAACAGCTATATTATTGGTATATAAAATTCTTAGATGTACATCTAACGGCTTTTTAAGAATTTTATATACCAATAATATAGCTGTTATAATTTCAACGAAAGAGCCCCTGAAGATGAGCCGTATATAGGCTAGAAACATGTTGGGCAGCATTTAATAAAAATTGTGTTAAATAACATAAAACTGTATACATTTGTCTGCATAACATATATATAATTAAAACTGTACGGTACAAACGTAAAGTTCTCACTTACAGTTCAGTGTTATGTTCCAGAACAAGGATCGTTGTTGTCGAGACCAAGGCCTTATGGAAAACTGGGGGTTAGGGGAACCGCGAGAGCTGTTAATGCTTATTACAGCGTAAGTTTCTCTTTGTGACTCAAGAAATAAAATATGTAACATCTATAAAAATAACAACTAAAAGTAATTAGTCTTTTACATAAATTCCAAAATCACCGGTGATTGAGACTAGCTTGATCAATAGGACCCATCTGAGTAGGCATCGCCTGACAACGGAAGAAGAGCCATCTTCCAAAAAGTAATGAAATTTAAATTTTAAATTTTATATTTTATATTCACATTAAAGACGATGGACAAAGTCCAAAAAGACACGTGGTTCTCAATGTCATATACCATCGTCAGAACCTTTTAGAATTAATTTATCTTGAGTTGTTTATATTTTGTATTATTTAGCCCTTATTTTCAGCGTAAATAAATTAATTTTCATATCGGTCAGGCTTGTATTGCTAAAGGGAGAAGCAAGAGTGTAGATAATATATGGTTTGGAGGGGGGAATATAAATAAACCACTTGTAAAATTACATATATATACAGTATATGGAAGTTTATACAAACATGTGTGTAAAATCTACAAATAGGTTATGTTGTGAAGTTGTGAACTTAAATGAGATGGCATGGAAGAGCACTAATGAAGGTAAGGTGTATCTTGAAAAGGAAAAAAGTTAGTGCTTCAGAAAGGCCACACACTGTAAAGATGCCCTTACTTACGTGGATAAAATTAAAGTGATCCCTGTAAATAAAAATCACGCCTAAAAGACTTATGGCAGAGTGTAGGCAGAGCTCTACGCATTCTTAACTTGGGCAATAGATACACAGAAACAAAATAAATTATTAGATATGTTTCCTTTTTTAGAAAGACTTTTCTGTTTCTAATTTCATGAAATTTCAGGAGAATGTCTCAAATGCCACAAGCACTCACATAGGTGCACTGAAAGTCCAACCGCTTACAGCAGTGTCCAGCCTTTCGTGGACGTTTAAAGGACGAATATTTGGTTTAACGACTTCATTGCGCAGCTTATAGTGAGCCTGAACAGAACTTCAGAAGCACATCGATCGGTTCAAGAATTATGGACCTGCTTTATAGTAAAGTAACATTAACATCCGTCAAGTGATGAAAAATTAAAGAGTAGAGTTTAATACAAATGTAATGTAGCTTTGAAAGAAAGCAAGAAAGAAAGAAAGGTAAAGGAGAAGAGAAAGAAAATAAATGAGTGAAGGAAAAAAAATATAGAGGGAAGGGACAAGAAAACAGAAGGAAAAAAAGAAAAGACAGACGAGAAATACAGAGAGATAAGAAATACAGGAACACAAAAAAAAAAGAGGAACTCCACAAACACAGATAAACAAACTTAATTCAGACATAGAAACAACAAGATTACGTAATAAATCCTACATAAAACTAAAAGAAGCAAACAGTATGATTACTGGAAAGCCATTGCACAAATATAATTCTAGTTTCGCTCGTAATAAATTTATAGCCCAACGCCACGGTGTTTTATTGCACAAACACAGGTACATTGTACTGTGTACACCTACATATTTCTTAATTACATTTCTTGCTGAAAGTGACGGGTGACTTTACAATTACAAAACTTACTTGAACCGTATATCGCGCACACTATCTTGCCGCTGCCTTACTTCCACACATTCTGCTAGACAGTCGATGTCTTTAACATTTGACGCTATATGCCCAGTATAGTTAACACGCGGTCGTTAGGCCGTACCGTGGTTCAGGCGGTTACTCACCGGCCTGTGCACCGCTGAGGCCCCGGTTCTCTCCCGGGACAGTTCATATGGGATCTCGGTTCGGATGGGGCTAAAGACCGTCACAATCTCACACCGATATTGATCGCGCTGGGTCCGGTAGAGAGAAGATATTCTCAAAATGTCGGGCCCTGATACCCTTGTGTGCTTCAGATTCTGAAAGCTTCCTGACTTCTCGACAAAGTGTCACTGGGACAGGCTTTCCTCTAAGTTCTTGATTTTTCGCAGATTCCGGTGTCCGCGAGGTCTAAGGCGTGGGTTTGCGACCGCTTGCTAGCTGAGATTGCGGGTCCGAATCCTGCCGGGAGCATGGATGTTTGTGTTGTGAATGTTGTGTGTTGTACAGGTAGAGGTCTCTGCGATGGGCCGATCCTTCGTCCAGAGGAGTTCTACCGAGTGTATATGTGCCATTGAGTGTGATCGCGTGCAACAATACTGTCTCCTGTGAATGCCGATCCCTGGTACAGGGGAGACCTATCGAGTGCAAAAATAACCCTCCACACCTAGAATGAGTAGGCAGAAGAGGTCAGACTAAAAAAAAAACTTTTAGTTTTCGCATGTCAGCTTCATTCCACTAACTCTCCATACTCATTCATTCATCTATCAACCGACGCTATGTAATCTTGGCTTTGTTAAATACAACACCAAAAATAAGGGCGTTAAATAAACCGAGCAAAATAATAATAAGTTTAAGAATAATGACACAGAATGTTCCACTTAAAACCGGCCAGCTTGCAAGGTGAAATCAAGAAAAAATTTTTTGATAACACGCGCACAGAAATATATTGATTCACAAGGATCTCATTTCCAACATTTTCTGTAAGAGTGTGCATTTAATGTACCAAAAAATTAAGCGAAAGAAAATTATTTTTAGATTCACCGTGCAATAGATCCGGTTTTAAGTGGAACACCCTGCACTTTTAAAAGCGCTAAATATCACAAATTCAGAAACTTAATTTTAATCGAAAAGGAAAATGGTATCTGATGTTAGAGTCACTGATCATTTTAAGTCATATGCGTGCTATAGGATATTCATGAAATGATACAGATCAGTGATATTCAACCTGGGGTACGCGTACCCCCGGGGGTACGCGAAGACATTTAGGGGGTACGTAAAATTAAAAAAATCGCTGAATAATCAAGGCCAGATTTAGGGTTAGCCACAAGAGACCCTGATGTAAGAACATGCGATTTGGGAGCGCCATTCTCTCTCTCTCTCTATCTCTATCTCTATCTCTCCCCTTTATGCGATTCTTATCTGGGCGGCTATTTTCATTTTATTCCACATAGTGCATATAATATATGTTTTATTTAATAGCTTGACTCTCATTTCTCTCATTTAAAACTTATTTTTAGATACATTATTTTGGATGTAATTTATTTAAATTATTTTAGATGTAGATTATAGACTATGTATAACTTGAATTATGCACCAACAACTTTGGGGGTACAAAGTTGAAGAGAAATTATATCTGGGGGTACGCGAACACAAAATGTTGAATACCACTGATATAGATGACGGTGATGAAGTTCCTACGCTTACGATGTAGTAGGTTTGCACTGCTGTAAGGCTCCAGATGTTTAATCAGTAGGACAGCTTTTCGAGTCCCAGCCAGAAACCTTCAGGGCTTTCCGTGATGTTCAACATTACGTCCAGAAATATGTCAAAATATGACGTAACTCGATCAGACAGTGACAGATTCCTTCCACACATATGCGCACCCAGAACTTCTTACTGGCACGGGAGGGCGGGGGGAGCTGACCTTGAGACTATACATAATTTACGTCTGATTTTAAAAATTGTATTACAAAAATCAAGTACGTATAATTGTAACATAACACAGACTGCAACTGTATTTATATACATAAAAATATAACTACATGTTCAAAGACCCACTCACCTAATTTAAATTAAAAACGTCTAATCTTCTTGGGTTTCTTTATTTCGTCTAAGACATCCTAAGTTTTTTTTTATTCTTAAAAATTCTAATGTACTAGTCATCAGCCGATTTCAGTGGCTGATTTCGGCTGATGGGTAAATCACTTAAAACATTTAATATTCTCGTGTCTACAAATTTTTTTAATTTTAAATGTCAGGGGGAAGTAGTCAGGCAACCCCCCCCCCCCCCCCCACTGGGTGCGCCCCTGCTTCCACATACTTTCAAACTTATCACTTACCATGCATCCTCCCACCATCCGCTGGATAATCTGAAGAACTGAAAATGTTGTGAAGTGAACCACAGAGAAGGAGACAATATTATTCTGATAAACGACAATAATAAAAGTGCAAAAATTATTTTAAAAAATCTCATTTTTTCTAATCAACGACGGGTCATGACGTCACTCAATCTACAACGTCGTCTGAAAGCTGGTGCCAAGCAATTTATTTTGTTTCACTCAAAAACGCCTTAAACTTAAGATTCTGTCCTGAAATCTAGCGACGAAACATGAACACATAAGCCTAATTTAAATCCTTCAAGAACTGTCAGTCGGCGCACAATCACTATGCAGCAATTAAGGAAATACCAACAAGAAGATACGACTATAAGGTTCAAAATTGCAGAAAACTGTGCAATGATATGTTATTAGTAATAGCTATGGTAACATATGCGTCATATCTGAACAAGAAACGAAACTGTGGATCTGATGACTGGTTGGCGGTCGAGTGCACTAAGATATGGCAGGCAGGGCATGTTTAATTACCTTCCAGCTCTGTTGCGTGTTAACACACTCCATGATCTCTAATTTATTCCCGCGTGATTCTGCTGGATTTTCTTTAGCATGTCAACTTTTATGAATGCAAACAAGCAGACACTTGGCTGTATTTGCCATGTTACAAACAAGGTTAACTTCCAAGTTGAACGCCATCAATATATACGCGTGTGAAGACTGACGCACATGAGTTTCGCATAAAGATGTTTCATGTTATATTTCACTAAACCAGTCAAATATGAAATAAAGTTAGGGAGAATCACAATGACTGTAAAATTATTCCTTTCCACGCCATGAGGGCATAGAGTGTGACTGGAGGTATGGCTCCACTTATTCTTAACCTCGGCGCTAGATGGAGTGAGTGGTCAACTTCACCCTCCGACCGCTTTGCCCCCGGGAAAGAATCCCAGTACCGAATCACTAGGAGGCTGCCTGGGCCCCAGAGCCGATCTGGATATTTTGGAGAACAGAAACACTCTTGTCCCTACAGGGACTCGAACCCCTAACCCTCCAACCCGTTGCTTAGTCACAACGGCTCCCATTACACAAACAAAAGCATTACACTTCCCATTATTCATCCAACCTCATAAAGTACTCCTTGTGGAGTACATGGAATTCGATGGGAAGACCAAATAATATACGACCTTTCTGTAACCCGAGGACTTATTACAGTGATCAAACAAGGTCGCGACTAAGGTCCATTTTAATATTATTCTCCCATCTATTTCTAAACTTTATAGATGCCTCTAGCCTTTGTGTTCCTTTTCAACAGATTCAACAGATACACGGCGTCTTAAAAAACTCAGAAATGTCTAGGTACTGATACTACAGTTCTCGAGATAATTGAAAAACAGATATCGAAGGCGACAGATTTTCATGCCAATGCGCAAATTTTCTAACTTCTGAAGGATTTTAGGCCCTTACAGCTGTGTTCGTAAATATTCAGGTCTTCCGGAAAGTTACGCTCCGTCGAATTGTAAAACAGTTACCGATATTTCCAGGAACGTATTGTCTCCATCTTCAGGGTCGATTTTTGACTAACTGACCCTGAAGATACCGGCAATAATCTTCTCCGAAACTTCGGTAAAGTATTTACAGCTAGACGCATCTTAGAAAATCCCCAGATTTAAATTTTCGTATTTTTCTCACTCGCCTAGTATTATACAAGGCATACACAAACGAATGGTGCGGTTTCAATAGTATTCACTATTGAAACCGCACCATTCTTTTGTGTATTCCCTGTACACGTTACAAATTTCTGCATGCCAAGCGATATGCATATCAGTGTCAAACACTGCATAAATCCGGATTTGTTATTCCGGTTCCTGCGGACATGACGCAGAAATGATAGGCAACCTAAACACTGTTAACTAAGATCATGAAGCTCCTACAGTAATTCTGTGTGACCAAATGGACGTCCTTGGTTGCAACAAGCAGGTTTACCTGAAGGTCAAGGACTTCTGGTGAGCTGTCATAAATCACAACGGTAACATGGAATTCGACTCTGTTAGCAGCTGAGAATATATTTATGGCCGCTTAGAAACAGTTTGCGTGAGAATGTAACAGCCACGAATATAAAAAAAAAGGCATTTAGAATCGGCACAATTTACGTCCCTTAGCACAAAACCAGCGATCTGAGACAAAATCGAATCCATGAAGCAGAAAGATGACTGTTGTGTTGAGTTCAGTCCTCTCAAGATGAACCTTCAAAAATGATTTCAAGCTTCTTTCGCCGCGATGTTGATGAGATCTGCGTTCTTCTGGGATATTACACAGCGTCGAGTAGTCATCCTATTACCGACGTTTCGGGACTTCTTGACCCTTGAAGATGGGACCGATACGTTGTCACGAAACGTCGGTAAAGGATTACCACTCGACGCTGCTTAATATCCCAGAACAGCGCAGATTTCGACCTTCAGAAAATTTTATTTAACTATTATATAGCGTCAGTGGTATATGAATGAAAGAGTATGGAGCATTGTTTGAATTATATAACAGATTTAGACGAAATTTCTCGGAGAAAATCTGTGCCACTGCTACTTTATCCACCATAAATCCCACGTGGACTGACCTGGTAAATTAACTTACGGTAAATGCAGGTGACTAAATACTCGAGCCACGGCTTGGCCTTGAATATATTCCCTGGGATGTTACGACGTGTCGATAGACGAATCAGTCCAAGAAATTTAAACGTAAGAACGAATATATATTACTGGTTTTATTCATTATTGTAACACACAAGTACCTAAAGTTAAGAATAAACATTCTAAAAAATATGGAAATTTTGTGAATTTATTAAACTAATCAGACATACTACAGTTGGCCAAGATAAGTGCGGAAAAACGAAATGCCAACCACCGCCTTGTCGACTAAAATCTTGAGAGGGTTCATTACATAAAGAATAATTACTTTGTAAATGCTGAAAATCTGTAGATTATGCCGGACATAAACATTGCTCTCATCGGGGATGTGACGTCGTGTAGTCAAGTATGATTTCACCGACGTTTTGGAGAAACCTGCGCCTCCATCTTCTCGCTAGATTCTGGAGGAGTATTTTCTAAAAGTCTGTAAAAACTACAGGGTGTCACACCCTACAATACAGTATTTTTCGGTCCCTACTGTGAAAACTGGGGCCGGGATAGCTCAGTCGGTATAGCGACTCGCTACGGGCTGGAAGGTCCCCGGATCGAATCCCGGTGGGGGCGAGATTTTTCGCAGCCGTCCAGAACGGCACTGGGGCCCACCCAGCCTTCTATAATATCAGTACCGTGTCTCTTTCCCGGAGGTAAAGCGGCCGGAGCGTGGAGTTGATCACCCACCCCCATCTAGTGCCAGGGTTAAAGAAAGAGTAGAGCTATACTTCTACTCCCCCTCTGTGCCTTCTTGGTTTGTTCTAGGGAGAACTTCAACTTTTTACCTTTACTGTGAGAACTGCGAATCTTAAACCTTTACAAGTGTCTGCTGCCCGCTCAAGATCAGCAGCCATCATGTAGGCTCTAAGCGGCTCCACGTTTGATTGTACAGCCGCCCCTCCCAGTGTTTGTTTTACGCTCTTTTGAGTCGCATGACAGTGTGCAGGTACTTCACTGGGCAAACACAACAGTAAACGGAAATCCATCACGCACTTCACCGATTGTAACATGGCTTCGCTGCGCAAAAAGTCAGCTCTGTGTCACATTTCACCTTTCGTATGTTGTGTTATGCGGTTTCGGAGCCCGAGATTCCGACTTTAACTCTTTGAAGATGAAAGGTAAAAAGGTATTCTTTAGAACAGACCACGAAGTCCCAGAGAGGGAGTAGAGGTATAGCTCTACTCTTTCTTTAACCTCGGTGCTAGATGAAGGTGGGTGGTCAACTCCACGCCCCGGCCGCTTTACCCCGGGAAAGAGACACGGTAGACACGAAGATGAAAAGTATCCTCAATTTTACTTAAAAGAACAACGTGTCAGGCATGACCCTACACCACAGACTTGTTTACGTAATAAAAACCCACTTGGTTACGTAATAAGTTACTTTCAATTCGATGCGTGTTTGCCTATGAATCAGTCAGTTAATGTACAACGAATTTTATGGCCGACTGTAATAATCGTCTCATATCACGAACAGTTACGAAGCTCAATGTGGCCTATAAATACTTTGTGTTACACATTGTGACTGCACTGGGCAAATATTTTGCAACATTTCTCGACAGATTTGAAAAATTTACGGCAGTATTGCGTCTACATAATGATAAACAGACGGCCTATTACTGAATATACAAAAGACTGCTACAAATAGACTAATATGTATTTTCTTAAAGATATTTATTGCCCTTAAAACTGCTTCATTGTTTGAAAAATACCACAAGTTACATATAAACAGCGCGTGATGGATATAATAACAAGGGTTTTTTCTTCAAGAAAGTTTATCTGAATGTTGTTTTGGGGAGTTATTTTCGCTAGGCTTAATGGGTGCTTTAAGTAAATGAAGTGAAATAAATTAAAATTTTTAAATTTCAAATTATCGGTAGGGAAACATCAATCATTTTAAATGAGGTGATTATGAACAAACTAAATTTTACAGAAATATTCAATTGATGGTAAATTGACATTGTCGACAACAACTGTAATTCATTGTACAACATTGTGTTGTCTACAACATGCTAAATATTGCGGCCCAAAGGGGACATCATTAGGCTTCATATAAGAGATAGAAAAAGCAGGTAATTGGCTTTGGTTACATAGTATGGTAATTAACGGCAATAAAATATTTTGCCGATCCCTATAGAAGTGCAGTCTAAGGAGAAAGTCTGAAGCCAGTTGATTGCTGGGATCGCGGGTTCGAATCCCGCTGACAGCATAGATTTTCGTCTCTTGTGTTTCTTGTGTTGGTAGCGACCCTGCGACGAGCTGATCAGTCGTTCAGAGTAATCCTACCGGGTGTTTGTTTGTGTGTGTGATCTAGAAACCTCAACACTGAGGCCGACTAGGCCAGAGTTGGGCTGTTGCGCCACAAAAAAATTAAAATATTTTAAGCTTACGTAAGCTAAGAATAAAATATGTAGTAAGATCCATTTAAATTCTTTTATTTTTTGTGTGAAGCCTAATTATGACCCTTTTGCGCCGAAACACGTCGCGTGTTGTAAAGAGGACACTGTTTTACAATGACTTACTTTTGCACTTAATGGTGGTTCGTATTAGTCAATAGTTATCTATGAAAAAAAAAACGTAATGTCATTCATAAAAAAGGACATTTTACGTGAATTCCTACGCGTGTTTCTGCGTGTCTAGACAATAACTTGCTAAATATTTAACGGAGTGCAAAAAAAAATGCTTTAAAAAGAAGTTGTAAAAGTATATAAAAGAAACATTTTATGAGCAATACAATATTTCTGTTAGCCTCGAATTTCTAAAGACAATTAAACAAAGACATTTTATGCTCTGCCATCTCTTTAACTCGACAGCCTTCGGATTCGTCCGCGAAATGAAACCGAAGGCAATAAAACAGTGAACATCCCGGACCTGTTATGTTAAACGTCAAGTTTGTAAGTTGTTAAATCTCTTTTTAGGAATCCAGAATTGAAAGAGGAAGTAAAAGGCTATCAATATTGTTAAGGCTTATCAACTTTCGGTTTGTTAGACTGTCAGAAGTATTTTGATGTTCCACAGACTCCCAAAACAAAACTAACATATGGTAATACACTATGAAACATGACTGCACGAACTGCCTTATAATATTTATCTTAACCATAAACAATCTATGGATATAAACACACTTTCCAACACCGAACGCACACAATGAAACTCTTTTCGCAATAAAAATATAAAGCATATAATCATAAACTTTAAAAAAATAAGATATTACATTCAAGTAGCAGCAAGGCTTGAGTGGTGTCCTGAAGTTCAGCAAGGCATGTCGGGATAGGCATTGAATCTTGCTGATGGTAGAAATTGGTATAACTTTCTGTCTCTCTTGAATATATTTTAAAAGCAGCATTGTTGAAAAAAATAATGGAAAAATACCAATATAAGCCACGATAAACTTAATTAAATTTCAGGGGACAAATATCTTTAAGTCAGAAAATATAAATACGAATAGTAATAAATAAAATTTTTTTTATATAATCCAGAAATCAAAATTTTTAAATAATTAGAAGAAAAATGACTACGTTGCTTTGAGAATATAAAATAAATAAGTATTCCAAAAAAGGGGTTAAATTTATAAAATTAAATACAACCCCATAGCGAGACGTTTCATCCTGGTACAATATGTATCAGCTGCTTTGGGTTTTATAACCGGTATGGAGTGTGATTACTGCGCGGTACGGACTGAACCTTCATACATAATTAAATTTTTTTTATAATCCAGAAACCAAAATTTTTAAATAATTAGAAGAAAAATGACTACGTTGCTTTGAGAATATAAAATAAATAAATATTCCAAAAAGGGGTTAAATTTATAAAATTAAATACAACCCCATAGCGAGACGTTTCATCCTGGTACAATATCTGTTGCTTTGGGTTTTATAACCAGTATGGAGTGTGATTACTGCGCGGTACGGACTGAACCTTCATATATAATTAAAATTTTTTTTATAATCCAGAAACCAAAATTTTTAAATAATTAAGAAAAATGACTACGTTGCTTTGAGAATATAAAATAAATAAGAATTCCAAAAAGGGGTTAAATTTATAAAATTAAATACAACCCCATAGCGAGACGTTTCATCCTGGTACAATACGTCTTGGTTGCTTGGTTTATTAACCGGTATGGAGTGTGATTACTGCGCGGTACGGACTGAACCTTCATATATAATTCAGGTTAAATCTTATCCTTTAAAGTAACAATAAAGAAATGAATTCCTCACGTGGATGTATCTTTTCAGACACTTTGAAATGACGAAGAAACTTAGACCGCTAAACGTGAAAATGGTGTTATTTAGAAGGTCTGACGCTGTATATACATACATACTATATAGCCAAGAATATCTACTTGTTTTTATAACCATTACTTGATGCTGTTCCAAGTTATTAATGTATATGGCAGTGAGATGTGATTTAAATTGTGTAGCCGACAAGGATTTGCGTAGACAATGAAGTCAGAATAAGGAAGGGGTAAAGTTGAACAAAAATGTTATTAATTATGAAAGGAATGAACAGAATGAGGGGAGGGGAAGATATAAAATATCTTAAATATGAAAGACTCATTTGTTTTTTTTTAGCACGAGCAAGGGAGATGGAAGTTAATTAATTAAAAAAGAAGAACCCCCCCTCACTGTTCCCTCATTGATTTTTCCCTTACTATTTCGTTCGTCATACAAAGTATTTAACGTCCTTTTTTTTCTGGCTTAGTCTTGGGGTTGTTTCATGTTTTTATATTTAATAAAGCATTATTAAGACATGTTACAATATATACAGAGCAAATTGGACAGTTATAATGAAGTTCATACAAACAGATATCTGCAGATTACAGTGTATATGGCTAGAAAGAGCCAGAACTCTTAATCCTTGTTACAAAATTGGGCAGAAAGAGCGTCAATAAAACTGTTAATTAAGATAGGTTATTTTTCAATATTATTGTGGTATTTCTGCACGAAACAAATAAATAACTCATAACGAATAAGTTGTTAGGGCCCATTCACTTGAATCCTCTGGGAAATGCAGGAAAGAATTCCATTAAAATTTGTAATTTAAAAGTTGTTTAGGAAATTTCCTTTTAATTCTTCTTTTTCCAATGTAACATCTTGCCTGCATGAACGTCATAGCGAGCACGAGCCTTGTTCTCAAATTCAAATCACCAAATTAACATCAAAACTGTCTAAAATATATACGTCATTGATATGTATGTCTTATTGTAAACACTTTAAAAGTGACAATCTACTACTGCTACTACTACTGCTACTATAACTACTGCTACTACTACAACAATTACTACTACTATTACTACTGACGGATTATACGTCAAAATCTTGGAGGATCAAATTTTCTTCATTGTACTTATTCTTTTCGTAATTTTATCGCCTTTCCTTTCTCCCATTTTCTCTTCTACTGCCTTTCATTTATCCGGCCTATTGTCATTCTCATCTCTGTAATTTATCAATAGCAGAAAATAGTTGGGATTTCCCAGAATCCCAGCAACGGCGCTAAAATTAAGTGTCGAGTCTTCCCAGAATGTCGTTTCGTCTTTAATCCCCTCGTACCCCAGCAACGACACTGGGTGGCGGTTAAGCGGAGCCTGACAAGAACTGTAGTTTATATATATACATATATGTATATATTGACATTGTTACTTTCTCAAAAACGAAACTTTTATCTCTGTTGTTACTAAACTATGTTATCGAAATTGTGTGCTTTTGTCTGCGCGAAATTAACACTAGTAAAACTCAGGGATATAAGATTTAAAAGAGATGGACAGCAAGTTCAAAATGAAGGCCCTATCATAGAGATTTCTGATATTGTAGTTAAATGTGAGCATATCTCGTAATGAAACTAATACAGAGTAAACGCCAGCATATCGATGTGAAACTTTCTTAAGTCTTAGGAAAAAAAGTGCAGTTTATATATATATATATATATATATATATATATATATATATATAATATTGCTGCATACGAGGTAACTTCAAACAATTTCCATGATATATTTTTTGAATAAACACAAAACAAGGACTTGTGTAGCTGCGAAGTCATGTGACCTGACCTGTATGATAACAGCATGAATGTTCTGCCCTTCATCATCATCATCATCAGCATCAGCAGCAGCAGCAGCAGCAGCACTACAGCCCTTGGTAGGCTTTGGCTTCCATATGTACGGCACTTACCTGAAATAAATAAGGTCAAATTAACTTTTACAAATAAGTTATATTGTTTGGAACTTCGAAATTAATAACACAGGAACAGAAAGTATATAAAACACGTTGTGTTACGCTCTTGAGGAAATAGTTTTTTATCAGTTGGTAGCACGATGTCTCATCAAACTAGAAAGCGATTGCAAAGAAAATGTTTCCACCTTCTGTGAGTTTCTTCTTCTGCAAATAATTCTGTCTACGATAACAAATCGAAATTCGTACCTTACAAATACAATAATATTTCAAATTTATTAATTAAAATATTGATATAATTCTAATTTAAATATTCTGACAAACAGGGTGATATTAGAGGCATCATAACAAAAGTCTAGAAGTACATTTTCGGGAAAGAAACTTTCCTTTTGACCTCATCGTATTGATACATGATCTCGGTTTATTTTCTTTTGAAACGTTTACAACACTGAACACAACCTCCTTCATACAGTGTAAAGACAGATCTTCGCTCCTTTGGGACGTGACGCGGATAGGTTGGTAACTAGTAACCTCTCGGGACAGCCAATCGGTCCAATTTTCAAGGGCGAAACGGTCCAAACTTATCGGTCCCATCTTCAAGGTTCATACCGTCCAAAACTACTTGAGCCTTAAAAATGAGACTGATAGGCTGTCCCGAAACGTCTGTAACCATGTAAAAAGCGAAGAGTACACTACCCGGAAACCGGAAAGCTCGCGCAACTTAGAGAAACTTGATGACATCAACAGTGTTGTCACGTGTTGGAGAAGTAAAATTTTTTTCTAACAATTATCGACATGTTATTACCAACTGAAACATGCATTGCAATTCAGGCTAACAATGCCATATGTCGGGGCTGTCCTAAGTAAGTGTCACTTTTATTTGGTTTTTATAGAAAAGAAAGCCCGATTGACGACAGACGAGCATCCAAAGGCACAAATAATGCCACGCTTAGACCAATTATAACAACAATTTAAGGAGATGCAGTGTTTATAATTATATTTTGTATACTAATAGAACTTTCAGTTAGAATGGTCTATACTGAGCCAGGATTTGAGTCGTTGCCTTTATGAATACAAGAAAACGCACAAACTCTGAACCAAGCGTTTAGTAAGTTACAAGTAAGTTAAGTAAGTTAAGTAAGTTACTTGTTATAACAATAATAATAATTAAATTCAATGGGTATTTATTAACGTGCAGACTTAACAGCACAAGTAGGTTCGATCCCAGGTCAAGTCCATGTGAGATTTGTGGTGGACAAAGTGGCACTGGGACAGGTTTTTTTTTCCGAGTTGTCGGTTTTCCCCAGTCAATTTCATTCCACTGGTGCTCCATTACTTGTAAAACTTGGTAAAAAAAAAACTGCTCATCTTCATCACAGGGGTTGCAAAAAAGCCTTAAGGCTGTGGTTCGTCCATAGTATCTGCTGCGGGGCCCTTCACCACGCAAAAATAAAACAGCACAAGTGCCAATTATAAAGCCAGCACAATGGTACAAATAAAACACAAAACAGTAAAAATACACAAGACAAAACAGTAAATAAACAAAACAAATATGAAGTAAAACAATATACAAGAAGTACTGGCGCAGAAATCTAATACCGTGACAGAACATAGATAACTAGTTAAATAAATAGACCAACTAATGCACTATTTGACTACTTTAATGTAGTGTCTTTCTTATACACCCTACACGTGTTTCGGAACTAGGTCCATCTTCAGGGGGTCTACAGTACATTAAAGTAGTCAAATAGTGCATTAGTTGGTCTATTTATTTAATTTGATTCATAGAAATGCACGGTGATAATAGTGTGAAATAGATAACTAGATTTAAAAATGTCGCAGTGACCGAACTACAGTATTGAGTTCATGATTTACATTAGTAACAAGTCATTAATCAAAACTGACCTACCATTGCATATACAAATATTCCTACTGATGGCCTTAGCCGCCGAAGCGCATCTAGCGGAAGGGCAGTTGCGACGGTTTAAGTCAACATGAAACAGTTTAATATCTTCGAAATTTCGATTTTGATAATAATAATAATGATAATGATAATAATAACAATAATTTTGCATCGTACCTATATTTTTTAACGGAAAAACATCTCTGATGACAACAAAAGAAGTACTCCTAGCCTGTGACACTAAATATAATGTCATTCGCCTGATTATCATAGCAACAAAAATGTACCTCAAACCAACAATCAATCAAAGTTCATTATATGCGAGGAAAAAGTAATGATACATCTGAGTAAAAAAACAGCTGCTTTTTGCGCTGCGTTGAGCTAAAATACAGATATTTAAAATACTGCCCCCTTCGACAACTAAACAAGGGTTCCAGAAAACGCAATTCAAAGACGTAGCATAGTACAGTGCCAACCAAAATGTCGATATCACAGGATGTTGTCAGTTTATGTAGACATGCTTAGGATAATGTCGTCCAAGTAATAGAAGGACAAGATCGATCAGGCTTGTTGAACTGAAATGCACTATACCAGCAATCTACAAGTGCTGGGATCGAAATTCGACAGTCACTTTTTATCGTGATCGACGCTTTACGTGTTTCTACTCAGTCTAACCAGACCAAAATGGGATACGTTTTAGACTGCGCAACAAAGGCTTCCTTAAAATTCCATTTCAATCCATAATTCACCAATCATGAACCACGCAGTCCTAAAATGAAGAAAAATAATGAAGGACAGAAAAAAATTACATACCGCAGGGGTGCACAAATAACGGGCTACCAGGCGCCCGGTATTTGTGCACCCCTGCATTGTCTTACAATTCTTTTATATTTACCATTTACACAAACATGAGATACTAAACTTCCGGCAGGAACTGTACACCTATATTTTTCTATAGCAAAATATTCTACTTTTTATTCTAGAGGCCTGCTATGCTACTGGGGTGGATTTCTGAGAGCTTTGGCGGGGTGGGGGGGAGGAGTTGCAACTGCATGGAACAGATAGGAGGGTTCGCTTTTACACCCACCCCTTATTGCATTTTATTTACTTTTTTAGGTGACGTTTCAGAATATTCTCTTTAAAACACTTCTCTTTGTGTGCTGTCTATTCGAAAGCTGAATCATGATGCTACTAGACGAAGCTTCACAGTGATACAGTGGCAACAATATAATGGTTTGTAATGGTAAGTGGGATGGCGACTGGTACACTGCAGCAGTACAATGCGAAGAACTTCAGCTGGGCCAATACTGTAGGAAACACTCACTGCAGGAGCGGGGTACGATATTTGAGAGCTGTGTGCCCTAAACCAGCGGTCGCCAACCGGTGGTCCGCTTTAAAATTTGGTGGTCCGTGGAGAAATTTTGGACATTATTTGCAATATTTATGTTTATTATACTGTTTCATTACATTCACAATATTCATTATATATTAATATGACACTAATAATTTTGTTATAATTAAACAAGTGCATTTCATTTTAATAAAATGGAACTTTTATGATCATTATTTTATAGATGTTTGTACCTTTTTAAAAAAAATTCATGTTAGTGGTCCGCGGGATTCAAAATTGTGAGTTTTGTGGTCCGTGAGTTCCGAATGGTTGGCGACCGCTGGTCTAAACCACTTCGCATTTAAAAAAAGAGTCGCTATCTCAGATCTACTGCCTGCTTTTAAACACTTTATATCTCTTCTCATTATAATAAATGCATATTTAAATATTTTCATTCAAATTTGTAATGTACGTAACTTTGGATTTTCAAAGTCAGTAGTAACATTGTTATTATATCAGTTAGCCGCGTTTAATGTAACATGACAGGAGTAGCCGTTAAATTTTAATTACAATAAAATTATAGCCTACTGCAAGCAACACAATAATAATAAATAAATTTAATTATAAATATTGATTATTATTAATATTTTGTTGTTATGCCTGACTATACGTTTGTTGAATTGTAGTTCTTTCTGTGTAAAATAACAATAACAATATTTTCTGAACGTGCTGATTATGCAGCCGCAAAAACATGTTACAGAAAAAGCAACATAAGAACACGACAGTTACATTATATTTGAAAGAGGGCTTGAACAGCATAACAAATATTAATACAAATTTACTATAGAATTCTTCTTTCCTTCAATAGGTAAATCATGCTATAACAAAGTCAAAAACATATATATGTGTATGTATGTATGTATGTGTATGTACGTACGTATATATAAATGTATCGTGTACGTATGTGTTTGTATATATATATGTATATATATAATGTATGTACTTATGTATATATGTACATATCCTAGCCCTGTACGTACACCATGCTAACCTGTGGGCTCTCCCTACCCTTAGTTTTGTTATCACACTGTATTAAGCAGCATGGCGTAGCAGCAACTTTCTACAGTTATCTTCGGTTTGCACCCAATTCTAATCTAGAAGAGGACGCGCCTATCCTGAATGGTTTTCCTTAGTTTATGTACCTTAGTCCCTTCAAACAAGCGCAGAGACAGAAACGCCATTAAACAGAGGTCACTTTGTTCTAAATCCTTTCAATTTCATTATTTATCAGTAAATTATCGACAGTCTGCAGGCCCAGAGTTGAACCCGAGACCTATGAAAAGACGATGTAGAAGCATTAAACACTCAACCACAACATTCCATTTAAAGAAATTTACTTCAATGGAGCAGAGACCTTGACTTTGATAATTGATCGTCTGGTCAGGATGATCCCCATAACGTAACAAGAATATGGAGCCCATAGGATACTCACAGTGTTCAACCCTATCCTGAGCCCACTGAATCCACTCCACAACCTCACATATCAACTACAGTCTATTGCAATATCCTTCCATCTGCGAATAATCCACCAGAGATCCCTTTCTTTCCAGTCGTCCTGCTAAAATTATGTATGCATTTCTCACTTCCCCATTTCTTCTAAATATCCCAGCTATCTCAACCTCCTTCAGTTCACTACCCTAACAATAACAGCATTGTGAACGTGAAATCTGTAGATGATTAAGTTTTCACATGCGTTCTTAGTACCCTGAATAATACCAGCACGTGGTTAAGATCTGAATCAGACGCATGTTGCAGAGAATTATCAATAATGGAGAAAAACACCAGCTTGCCATATGTGATGAGTCTTGCATTCAGTATGTACATTTCATATCTGACTCCACCCCTTTCCACGGTCAAAGGAAGGGAGGCAATTTCCATGAAGACTATTGAAATATCTATTGAATAGCCAGGGAGTGGTAATAGGCTACTTCTATAGATCGGTTTATCCCTAGCTTACACACTGACAATATAGAACCCACTATAGAAACAACAAAAAATAGTCTTGGACTGAGATAAAAAAAAAGTGGAATTCTCCGACAGTTCTCTTGAAATTACAGAGACTTTTTGTGTGACGCAATCGAAAGCCGTCACCAAATAATAATGGTTTCAATACCCTATTGTCATCGGTTTGAAAACGTCTTCCAAATTCAAACATGCCGCATCCCAAGGCACGTCTTTTTTTATTTTACTAAAGGATTATAAAAAGTGTTACCGGAGCTAACACTTTCAAAGAAGCCGACCTCATCTTCGATTTTCATTTGAATACTCAGTGCCAAAGTAACTTGCATTCCCGATTTAAATTACACCTTCGAATCCTCTCAAAACACTGTAAAACAGGAGCGGACAATTCGTTTTGTCTACTCTCCAAATACAGGCTGCTACTGAAGCGTTTCTTTCGTAGCCTGCGCCAGAGCGTCATAAATTCTTTCAAGTCACGTCGTTCCGTAGGAGGAATAAGAAATCATATTTCATCCACAGACCTATCACTACACAAGAATTCATTACATTTTATTTTCTGAGTTACACAAATTGCTGTATATTATGTTGCTTTCTCTCATATTTATGCTTATTTTATGCGTACACAGGACTGCTTAAAGGCGGGGGCGCACAAATCCCGGGGGTTAGTTCGTCCGGGAGACTAAATTTTGTATATTGGCGCCTAATATTTGTGGGTCATCAATATGGAACTTGCTTCATCTCACTATTATGGCGTCTAGAATTTTTTAAGGTGGCTCCTGAATATTTTTAAAACTTTTACACCCCCTGGGATTAAGGCTATCGCAATCGATGCAGCTGCATAGGCATCCACTGTTGGGGTGGGGGGGGCTGTCACAAAAAATGTCTTTGTTTTTTTTCAGATTTTTCTCAAAAATATTTTTTTCTGTTTGCTCAATCCATATTTTTACTTCAGAAATACGCGCAGGTAAGGTCCCAAGTTTTTTTTTTTTTGATTGTGCAAAGAAACGTCTTAAATCAGCCAAACCTGTAGGCTTGTACTACCCTATAAATCTTCTATTACATATTTGTAAGCTTCGATGTCTTCGCAAAAAATCAATTGATGGCATTAAACAATACAATTAATCGCATTCTTTCATAGATGCACAAAAACACATAAATTCACTCTGCTTGAAGAAGGTAGAATTTTTGAATACTAAACTTTGCAGAACAGAAAGTAATTACCGAACACTGAAGGGTTAATTATACACACCAGTACCCAGTACATATCGGTAACCTGCAGCGGATTATCAACAAATATTTATGGTTATGTGTTTCAGCTTGTGGAATATGAGAGTTTGTACTCCTCGGTCCATCGGGATCCTAAATAACACCTAGCTACGAGTCTACCAAAATCTATACTTATCTGTAATCTTCACTGCAAGTTAAAATAAAATTTAGCTGTGTTGTTTCAAAGCATAACAATTTTGCTTAATACATTCAGCTAGTCAAATAAACTTCTGTGCAAATGTTTGCCTTCACTCACCATTAGCAATTTGCAAATTTTCTGAATGGTTTGTATCACTGCCACGCCTTTACTCCTTCACACAGTCTATAACAATGATATAGAACATCCATACACCTACTGAGTGGGAAATCTATAGACACCAACCAAAAAAACTTTGAACTATTTAGAGAAGTAGGATGAAATGTTTCAAAGAAAACCATTCAGGTTTTGAATACCACAATACACATCTTAGTTATTTAACTTTCACGTTTTCGTTTCCATGATTTGTGTATCAGTTCATATAAGCTATAAATAATGCAAGGTATATCGTGAAACAAAAGTTACAGATTCACCAACAAATTCTCCTAATCTACAGGGAGTTTCAAGCAGAAACGTTGCAAGTGGATTATAAAACTCATCACAATTACTTCCTTCCCGTTTCGCAGATTATAAATCCGGTCTGTTGATCCTGAAGGTCAGATAGCGGGGCATTTGTTACGTATCACACCCACAATTCGAGTTAGTCAGACAGTGGCCCACTCGGTGGCGTGGTGCTGTAGATTTCGAAACCTGACGTATTTATTGGATGAGGCATAATTAGAAATAACTACCAAATTCCTCTTATAACAGTTTTCTATCGTATATAACCTTACGCTACACGGGACAAATAAAAACAGAATTATTATCTGTGGACACACTTGTAAATCATTTAGGAATAAAACGAAAATAAACTTAGGTTTTTAATAGCCCGTTGTAAATTCATATAAAAAGAAGCAATGCAAAGTTATTCCACAAATTGTGCATTGTTTTCTTTTCTAAAACGAAAAGAATTTATATACATTTAAAAAATATAAGGTAAAAAAAGTCGAAATCCCTGTTATCCCCATGAAGGCTTATAGGGGTTAGAGGTACACCTCAACTTATTGTTAATCTTGGGGCTAGATGGAGGTGAGTGGTCAACTTCACGCCCCGGCCGCTTTATCTCCGGGAGAGGAAACGGTAACCATAAAATATTAGGCTGGGTGGGCCCCAGAGCCGGTCTGGACGTTTTGAAGAAGAAAAAATATCTTGCCCCTCGCCGGGATTCGAACCCTCGACTATACTGTTTATAGCCTAGACACAAAACTGACTACTTTCAAGAAATACTTAAATTTAATACAAGTAATTAATTTTATTGCTTTCTGCAAGGATTCGGGATACGTAGTCGGTATAGTGACTAGGATAAGGACTGGATGACCGCGGAACCGTGGTTCGATTCCCGGCAGAGGTCAGATATTTTTATCTTAAATAAAGCGTTTAAACCAGCCTCCTATTCGATGAGTAGAGTAAACTCTTTCACCGGGGATGAAGAGGCAGAGGCGTGAAGCTGACCACCTACCTCCATTTACTGCCAAAGTTAAGAATGAGTGGAGCTATACATCCACGCCCCCTCATGATTTCATGACGTGCACACGGATAAGTTTATATTATGGGCTGTCATGGAAGCTGACAAGGGGGGGTCCTCCAGGTTGGACGTCCAGCGATAGACTCTCAAGCAAACGTCGCAAAACACTACACAAAACACTACACAAAACACTACACAAACACTACACAAAACACTACACAAAACACTACACAAAACCGGACAGTGGCGAACTCTTTTTATTGCGATGATACTTTTGGTTTCGTAAGAGGCAGGGGACGTGTTGGCTATTTGGGCGACAATGGCTCCTCAAAACGGTTTTGCTCCGCGAGGTGAGAAAATGCGCCCTTATATCAATTTATAGGGGAGAGAAGTAATTTAAAAAATACATAAATAGAATAAAGAAACAAATAAAGAAAAAAAAAGAATGCAACCAACAAGATTCACAAATTTGTGGATCAAAAATACATTTATTATTCAATTTCTACTACGTGTTTCGGCCTTCCTAGCCTTTTCCAGAAATACCATTTAATAATACAAGAAAGTCTTTAAGACTCTTACATATTTTGGTTCATTGTAACTGAAGATATGTACCGGTTTTGAGAACCTTTCTGCTTCGTTAAAATAGTAAACCTGATAACCAATAAGGCCGAAACATGTACTAGAATTTGATTAATTAATGTATTTGTGATCCTCGAATCTGGGTACCTTGTTGGTTGCATTATTCTATAAAAATGGCGTACACGGTAAAAATTTATTAATACAGAACAAAAAACAAATTAAATAAAACTAAGGAAGGTATTAATATAAACAGTCAATTACAACAAATCTTCATAGCTCTTTTATATTTTAAAACATATATGTTTCATCCTCAAAGGGCCATAATCAGGTATGAGTAACAAAAATACTTAGAGAAAATTACGTTTGTATAAACATGAAAGCAGTATGAAGAAGATCTCTTTCTTTAACGTATAATGCTTATGTTTTTATAAAATCGTAAAATTCTTATTGCAGTTAGGCCGAATAATATGCAGGTACGTCAAAATTATGTGAAATCATTATGTCGAAATTTAATAAAAATATTCCTTGTGCAAGACAAGTATTGTTCAGTGTATACACATTTTAACAGAACTAACCCGTCCGATAAGGAATTGGTATAAGATTGTAATATAGCTTGCAGCTAATTACAGTTCAAAGCCTAAAACTCTAAGGTTCTCACGATCTGAATATAATTTAACAAAATTTCACAACGCAAATATTCCCAATACAAACCTAAGGTAACTTACCCCAATGACACCACTAAGTGTATAACTAAACACAGTAACCATATGTTAGACCTACAGAGTTATCAATAACAATTTTTTGCACTGGCATTTACATCAATTTCCCTTCAGTTTACTGTCTGTTCTCTCTCCACAACAATTCATCACCCTGGAGTTATCTTCTACATCCATTCTATGCGGTTCGAAATGTCACATCGAGGGTAGATGATACCTGAATGCTATGATGGTTTGGCGAGGTTTTAACTAATGGCAGACGATTATGGACTGATCGCTGGCAGCCTAACTAACGCCAACACCAGCAACACCGAGGTGGAATTTCAACAGATCCAATTATGAAAATAAATAGCAGCATGAAACCTAGAGATTTCGTGATATGATTTCTACACCACGAAAAAATCTATTTATCTTAGAGACTTATTTGGGGACATTATTGGTATGGTATATATATATATATATATATATATATATATTTCCTTAACCCGTTACAAATTGGGCGAATGAATAATGAAGTACATAAATATGCAGGAACCTATTCTCATGAAAATTAGCAACATCTAACGTTTAACTGATTGTGATATATCTACAAAATTAAACTAATAAAAAAGGAGAGAAGAATAAATCCGTGTCATTATATCTATATTTACGTATATGTATATACACGAGGTCCTTAAAAAAAAACCCCATAGGAAAAAATTCAATCGGGTTAAGTCCGGTGATCCAGGAGGCCAGAAAATTGGTGCTCCTTTGCCGATTCATATGGCAGTCATCGTGTAATTACGGTAATACCTCACTTCGTCTACAAGGTCAAAAACAACGATCTTCAGCAGTTGAAACCCCGCATAAAGAAAGCTGTGACAATGGTGACCCACAACGTGCTTCAAAACACGTGGACAGAGGTCCAATATAGTCTGGATACTTGTGCCACCATGTGCACCCACACTGAAATGTACTGAGGCAGGTGGTACTGGGAAAAATAATTTAAGAGTTTGCTATTGTAATGGTGTAAACTGGACGTCTGTAAAATGTACAGATTTGTAGATATAAATTTTTGTTTTTGGATACCTATCTTCCGGACACCGGGTATATTAGCTAGTTAAATAACGGAGAATGAGATGGGAGGTCTAATTGGCTATGTATGTGCTCAAATTGAGTGTTTGTCTAAATACGGTGACGAAACGTCGGTTTTTAGCAAACACCTGAAATCTCTTGACTAGTTTCTTCAAAATCAACTTGCGCCTTGCAAGTGATTAGTACAGACTGCACAAAATTACCAAAAAATTTAGGGGCCACCTCAATATTCTAAACGTCCGAAGGACACGTTTCACACTAAAGATCCATAAATATTAGGCGCCTCCGTACAAAATTTATTCGTTCGGGCGACATGGCGCCCAAGATTTGCGCACCCCTCACTTTGCGTTTATCAAAATTTACAGATTATCTTTTGGGCAATATCGTATTTGTTATATTCTGCTTTAACATTTTGGTTTTCTGGTTCTCGACACCTTGCACTCCGGCAGCTGGACACTTTGTTGTAAGTGAAGAACATAAGCTAAATATACGTCACCAATTTAAAGAACATTTTAATGAACCTCCGGGTTATAACGCCACAGAATCAGTGTGATAAGCAGTTGGAATTTTGTGGAACATTTTACATAAAAAGGAACTACAAAGTAATAGAAGGCAAATTTATTTCCTGTACCCGCCACGAAGGAATGTAGAGGGAGTAAAGTACACATACACCTCACCACTAGATCGATGTGTGCGATCACTTCACGCCCAGGCCGTTTTACCCCGGGGAAAACCCCTGTACCAAATGAATACAAGGCTGGCTAAGCCCTAAAGACTGTCTGGACGTTTGGCGAGGAGAAAATACTATTGCCTCTAACGGGATTCGAGCCCCAGCCCGTTCAGCCGTCTACCGACTACACCATTCCGGCTTTCCCTATAAAAATACACTACATGGTAAAAGTTTTCCCTATAACAGGCCATGAAGGCCCAAAGGGGGAGTAGAGGTATAGATCTACTCATTCTTGACCCCGGCGCTAGTTGGGGGTGGGTGGTCAGCACCACGCCCCGGCCGCTTTACCCCCGGGAAAGACCCGGTACCCATTGTATAGGAGGCTGGGTAGGCCCCAGGGCCGGTCTGGATGTATGCGAAAAATCTCGCCCTCACCGGGATTCGATCCCCGGACCGTCCAGCCCGTAGCGAGTCGCTATACCGACTGAGCTATCCCAGCCCCACACTACATGGTAATAGGTGTATATCCAGTGAGGTTTACACACAGTCTATGCACAAAATCTCACCTCCACCAAACCCTAGTGCCCTACAGAAGTTTATTACCATAAGGCAGATTCAGAACACTGAACACTTCACTGTAAATATTCAGATAGTGGCCACAACACTGCGAGGGTAGAGAGCAAGCGTAGAGCAAGTCATATAGCATAATGCTGCAGTAGTGGTAATAGCAGTGAACACTAGCCGCGATGTTATGTTGCTATTCCACAAGGATAACATGAATTATGATGACTATATCATCACGATGATATGCAGCATGCGAGGTCTGCCAAATTCAACGGCCACCACAGCCACCACTTTGAGGTTATGGATGAATAAAATAGAATGGCGGTTAAGAATGTGTATTGGTGTGTACATGTAACATTATAGAATATGAATCGATACTTCTATCTTCCAAAAGCCAAGTATGTACCTTTCTGTATCTGGCCATATGGCGCTTTACAGAACAAATTTCCACAACTTTGTTAAAAAGGTTATTAAATAAATGGATTTAAAATCCCATAGTACAGGGTATGGGGGGAAAAAAGCTGCAGTTAGGAAATGTAAGAAAAATTTAGCCCATCTAATTCCATATTCAGCTACGACTAACTCTTTGAAGAATGAAGGTTACTATATATACCACCAGGCTTTAACGGTAAATAATTCTACATTCCACCCACAGAGTGTATTTATTTTTCTGTACTTTTATCAGAAAAAATGAAATTATTTATCTACACAGAATTAAGTGATTGGTCTTTATGACCGAGAAAGTGTGTGCTTACTGAGCGGTACGAACCGAATATTTAAATATAATTGAGTTTAATCGTAGTTTTTAATAAATTGATAATTATCTTTAACCATCCAAACCGAGATTCAAAATCGCGTACATGCTGAATCGAGTGCAGATTGGTACCGCTACATTAGACTGAATTTATCAAAAATAAGTCATAAATATTTAAGTCTTATGGGATGTCATGCTGTATCGATTTGTAAGTAGCTACCGACCTGCCTCCATCTACAGGGTCAAGCCGTTGATTATCTCTGAAGAAGGAGGCATTGCGGTTCTTCGAAACGTCGGTAAATATTTATCAGTCGACACAACGTAACAATCCAGAGGACTTGAAATGTTATCAACACCGCTGTGAGAACCTCAAATATCTCAGAAAAATGTGTATTAATATGCAGTGATCATTACACTTCTGCACTACTCTTCATCTCTTGTATATGAAATAAATGGATATCTGTCTGTAAGCAATAGATGGATATCTGTGTGTAAGCAATGGATGGATATCTGCGTACAAGCAATAGATGGATATCTGTGTGTAACCAATAGATGGAGATCTGTGTGTAAGCAATAGATGGATATCTGTGTGTAAGCAATAGATGGATATCTGTGTGTAAGCAATAGATAGATATCTATGTGTAAGCAATAGATGGATATCTATGTGTAAGCAATAGATGGATATCTGTGTGTAAGCAATAGATGGATATCTGTGTGTAAGCAATAGATGAATATATGTGTGTAAGCAATAGATGGATATCTGTGTGTAAGCAATAGATGGATATCTGTGTGTAAGCAATAGATAGATATCTCTGTGTAAGCAATAGATGGATATCTGTGTGTAAGCAATAGATAGATATCTATGTGTAAGCAATAGATGGATATCTGTGTGTAAGCAATAGATATATATCTATGTGTAAGCAATAGATGTATATCTGTGTGTAAGCAATAGATGGATATCTATGTGTAAGCAATAGATGGATATCTGTGTGTAAGCAATAGATAGATATCTATGTGTAAGCAATAGATGGATATCTGTGTGTAAGCAATAGATGGATATCTGTGTGTAAGCAATAGATAGATATCTATGTGTAAGCAATAGATGGATATCTGTGTGTAAGCAATAGATAGATATCTATGTGTTAGCAATAGATAGATATCTGTGTGTAAGCAATAGATGGATATCTGTGTGTAAGCAATAGATGGATATCTGTGTGTAAGCAATAGATGGATATCTGTGTGTAAGCAATAGATAGATATCTATGTGTAAGCAATAGATGGATATCTGTGTGTAAGCAATAGATGGATATCTGTGTGTAAGCAATAGATAGATATCTATGTGTAAGCAATAGATGGATATCTGTGTGTAAGCAATAGATGGATATCTGTGTGTAAGCAATAGATGGATATCTATGTGTAAGCAATAGATGGATATCTGTGTGTAAGCAATAGATGGATATCTGTGTGTAAGCAATAGATGGATATCTATGTGTAAGCAATAGATGGATATCTGTGTGTAAGCAATAGATGGATATCTGTGTGTAAGCAATAGATGGATATCTGTGTGTAAGCAATAGATGGATATCTGTGTGTAAGCAATAGATGGATATCTGTGTGTAAGCAATAGATGGATATCTGTGTGTAAGCAATAGATGGATATCTATGTGTAAGCAATAGATGGATATCTGTGTGTAAGCAATAGATGGATATCTGTGTGTAAGCAATAGATGGATATCTGTGTGTAAGCAATAGATGGATATCTGTGTGTAAGCAATAGATGGATATCTGTGTGTAAGCAATAGATAGATATCTGTGTTATAAATGACACACGAAGGCCAATGAAGGACGCAAAGTCTTACAACTCAAAATGCAGTCCACCTACATGTTTTAACTTCTGTTCGTCCCGTAATGCAGTACGTAGTTCTGTCTTCAAAGTAGAAAATTTAAGGTTTTGCGCCATAAATCTAATACATGGTCAAAGTGACTTGGAAATTCTATTGCACAAAATACATTTCACTGATTGAATTGGCTTTTGAAATGGAAACAGAAATGGGAGATAATTCAATTATCAGAGAATTTTAACTTCAATTGTAAACCTTAACAAGATCATACATCATCCGGTTTATTGTACATAAATGTAACATACAGCGGAACATTATGTTTATGGCTATGCGTCTATCGTCCACTTACATAAAGACCGATCACGGTAAGTACAAATTACGTCCGGACAACACTGACATCCGTAGAATACAAGGCTAATTCAGTTTTGTTCATTTCTTTAAAGATACTTTCCTACTTTATAATATATAGGCTTACATACAAAGAGGATGACTGAGGAAAGACGAACTAGGAAAGTAGTGTAAGGTAGCAGTCGTGGCATATTTTAATGCACTGAACTCTGCTCTCAGGTACCTCAACTCACACATAGTATTCTAGTGCCTAGGTTTTTAAATTTACTGTCATTTCAGATACTCCATCCAAAATTTTCAGGATAGTTTTTCATTTTCCCAGCATCCTATTTGTCCCTTCAGTCTCACCCTTCTTAATTTGATTACCATAATTTAAAATCAGCTATAAAGTACAAATTATGACGCCCCTGACTATGCGATTTTCCCACTCCTCTTATTAATATATCACATTATCCACAGTTTATACCACGCAGACCTCATATTCTGTTGGGAGAAGACAACACAAAACACACAGAGCGCCCATGCAAAATAGTAGACAAGCCGGCAGTATACTTTAGTACAGTCGAACCCGGTTATAACGACATCGGTTTAAGCGACACCTCTTCTATAGCGTCAGATGTTCTATGGTACCAATTAATTCCTCACTATTAACCATAACATTATACTCCTCGGTTATAACAACACTCGTTTATAACGACACAAAATATTTAGTCCGTTACATGATGTTATAAACGAGTTCGACTGTATTTACTAAGGTAAAGGGCAGAAAAAAGGAAAGCATTACTCGCTGGACATAAGACCTTGCAGATGAAGTTACAGTTTGCATTTCCTTTGAGCATTCAGATGGCTACTACGTCACTACAGGTAAACAGTAGGGTGTGTTTTCCACGATTCGGCGTGTAGCCCTATTACCTCTCAAGTGCTGACATCTGAAGAGATGGGAAAGAGAAACAGTAGTCATGGTCTAGAATTTATCTGGAGGAAATCACAAAACCCCACTGAAAACCTCAGTCAAAATAATCGGCCCTCGGACCGAGACATAAACCTAGAACTTCCAAAATACAAAGCAGATCTGCCAAGCGTTCTCTTTGATGATAATTAGCATAAAGGAAAGATAAATGTTATGCTGAAATTGAGTTCGGTCTAGGGCAGGTCAACGGCAAGGGTAGAGCCGGTAGACGGATAGCAGACTGATTGAAGTTGAAGTCCTCACAGAAACCTTACAAGTAACATAAACCCTAAGGCGCGCTACGTCAAGTCTTATGTAAGTAAACAGAAATAAATTTTGCTACATTACTATACGAATAAGAATTACTGTAATTAGTGAAGACCAAGTTCTATTGCATTGTCCGGTACTAAATCAAGATAGCGTCTTCAAAGGAGGTCAATATAGGGCTTCATAGCATACTATTACTGTCTATGACTAAGAAACTGGTTCTGCAGGCAACAGTTCCTCAATTGCTATCTTCCATCATATCTCACTTTTGTTCGCAATGATCGACGTACCGTCTGTGACACGACTCATGGAAAACAGTCGGTGAGATTACAACCTTTGGTGTTTAAATTTACTGAAAGGTCAATTTACTCATGAATTTAATTAAGCAGCACACCGTGTTGGCGTATGGGGGAGTAGAGGTATATTTCCATTTATTCCTTGCCTTGGTACTACAAGGAGGTCAGTAGTGAGGTTCACGTCCTGGCTACTTTAACCCGGGAAAAGTGTCCCTGGTATCTAATGGAGACGATGCTGGGTAATCTAAGTAGCTACTCTGGTTACTGTGGAAAATAATCGCTTGTTCCTGCCTGGAATCGAGTTCCGGTTCCTTGGTCGTACAGACCGTAGGTTAAGTAACTAACTAACTCCGCGAAGCAGACTCCTTAATTCGTAGTTCTAAGAGTAAAGATAGACAGGAATCTTCCCTCATTCTGTGCAACCAAATTCCTCTTTAATGTATTTACAAAAACCCGCAACTTGTCTCTATCCTGAGCCAGAAGAATCCATTCCACGCCCTCCCATTCTATTTCTTTAACATCTATTTATCCTCCCATCTACACATAGGTCTTCCACGTGGTCTCTTGCAACCCGACGCCTAGTCATATAATAGCAATTATTTCAGCTCCCTGGCACATTTGAAATAGTACTGGGCGTCAGGATGCTTAGATCTTATGAAGATATTCTTAGTTTATTTTTTCTAACAGATTAATGTTTCTCAAAATTTTTTCATATAGGAACCCTAAAATAATTTTTCATGTTACGAGGATCAAAACGTTTATAAGCCAAAAAAAACAAAAAAGGGCAGTTTTTAGAGCACGGAAATTACTACTACATTGCCAATTACCGGACAAAAATTCCCACAATATATCGAGAAATATTTTTCGCGGTATTTCAAAATTTGTAAGTATTTATTCCATGATTTCTAGCGAAATTCCGAAAGATGTTCTGCGGAACCCTGGCTGAGAAGCACTGTATTAGATGAAAGTGAGTGGTCAGTTGCTAGTTCTTTCCGGTAAATAATTCGCGTTCAAATTACCAGTATGTGTACACCACGAAAAAAAATTTCTCGCTCTCTCAGTTACAGCTCAGCTTTTGTACGTGCACGTGACCTGCTGATTAGCATAAACTTGACAACCCTTATTTTAAAACAGAGGAGCATCCTACTGATTAAAAAGCAGTGAACTTAGAATTTCTCTCCTTCAGTTGTACCTGCTGTCACTTTGTACATAATTAACATAATCACAGCAGTACTAAGTATTTGGTATTGTATTTAAAATTGCAGTTTAAGTGTTTTTCTAATGTACACAGAGCAAAGAATTGGCACCGGTGTTACTGCCACCAATGTTTCAGCTGTTCCTAGTTACAATCGTTCCTACAGCGATCAGCTGAAAGCACTTTTCTTTTCCATGCTGTCCGATTTCAGAAAGAACATTGCTTCTTGGAAGGTTCCAAGGCTTTGCCTATTTGTCCTGGTAACAGCAACATGTAGATGAAGATGAGTATGGAACATTGGTGGAGTGTTACGGAAGACATAAGTGCTTGGAGAAAACCACGTCCCAGTGCCACCACTAATCTTACACAAACGACTGAACGCGGGCCTCCGCACTAAGAGGCCGGCAACTAAACGCGTGAAGCATTGCACGGCTCTTAAACACTAAGGTTAACCTGAATTATATTTAATGATAGAGCTCGTACCGCGTAGTAAACACATTCGGTCTCGGTTATAGAAACTAATGTATTAATTCTGTGTAGCGAAATAATGGCTGTCTAGAGTAAGAATCATACATAACACAAATACAGTATGTGGCAAAATGTATTGTTAAACCTGCTGGTATATGTAGTTATCAATTGGTTTTACAGGGTTATAAATGATAAGCCAATAATTCACCAGTGACATTTCTACGTACATGTAAATTTTTGTGGTTACTTTGTTCCCGCATTAACTGTACATTTTCGCGAGATCTCACAAATTTATACACCACACCGTTCTCGTTAAATTACACACCATGGAGACCTACAAGTCGATTGTAATTTATTTTACATCATTTGTGAGATATCGCAAAATTTTACATTTTTACCTTGAGTTTTGAGTTTTTTTTGCATAAAATAAACATCTGATGATGATCGGCTTCATCGAAACATGTTGTGCTTGAGATAATAATAAAAAATAATGGTTATGTCAGAGGGAATAGTTAGTGTTATTTATGTAAGTTATTATTCTGATATGCAGTACAACCTGAATGGTTTTTATAACCGAAACGGAGTGCATTTACTGCGCGGTACGGACTGTATTTAGTATTTAAAGGGTTAATTAGTCCAACGGGAAAGTAGCTATATATCCTACAAATGTGTGTCTTATTACTAGTCGCCTTTCCTGAGGTTGTACTCGTGATACCGTCTAATGACATACTACTACATTTCACGCTGGCTCCGACAAAGAGACTTAACGCTTGGCGGGAAGAGAGGCGGTAATAGCCGAGAGAATTTAGAACACCGTATCGCGGTTTAAAGCATCCTACGCAACTAAACATTCCTTCAGTTATTAAACACTTTTTCAACACTTGCTAATACGAGATCATATCTCCATGTCTGTAGAGCAAAATGCGCGTGTCTGTACACAAAGATAAATTCTGTAGCCGTACGTAATTGTTCCGAGTGCGTGAGTGGGGTTCTAGCGGGCGACGCAAGGTCGATCGCCGGGGAAGCTCACAGCTCGAGAATCGGTAAAGCGTCCGATTGTGGGTAGGCGGCCAAAACGAGATATAACTCGGGAAACACACAAACACCGCCGCCACCACGACGACTGTGTGTCTGGCTGTGTCGATCTGTGTGAATGCTGCGCCTGGGAATGCCTCTACCACGCAATGCGTGCGCTCCGCAAGCCGGCCGGGCTCGGAATGGAGCGACAAAACAGAGAATTTCTCTCACTGCCGGTAGTACTATGTTTCATTCGTATTTTCCCCCTATTCCGTTTCTGTCGGCGCGGCGAGAAATGGAAGGGAGAAGAAGAGACCTACTACAGAGACATTCATTGAGTAAGGGAAGGGAAAGGCAGAAAAAAAAAACGGCTACGACATTTCTAATGTCTGGCTGTCGTCTGGCAGGGAAGTAAACAGTTCGATAAAAGAGGGAGAAAGGATGAGTCAGAACTGCAGAGAAGTACATTTATCTGTCTCCGGAGAGACACCTGTTGAGAGAATCAGAGATACACTCTCGGCTCTAGAATGGAGCTGGCTGCTGCTGAATGGAGCCAAGAAACAGACAGAAATACGACTGAATGAAGGAACTCTTGAATGGATGCTGAGTACTTGTAGTCGTGAAATACTGAGGCAAACAGGCGCTGAAGGTGTTCAGAACGTAATGTCAATGTCTGCTGCAAAGAGTCTGATAAAAACATACACATCTGTATTTTTACTTTGTTAAAAGTTGTACTGAAATTCCTGTAATTTGATAAGCAGGCGAATAACAAGAAAATACTTTTATAAAATGAAAAATTACGGCATATATTCTTCCCATCGGCTTTATCGCTACATAGGTTTGCGTTGTCAGTTCCGATTGTTAACACCTTCTCCCAGTTTATGTCTTCCAAAATTAGATTTTCTGTACTAGACTAAATATTTGTTTCAGTTCCAAGAGATGAGGAGGAAATTACCGGGGCCCGGCGGTCCGAGAAGGGACCCCGGAGCCCGAATATTTTATACATATATTTGTCTTTCTCGGTACTATCATTAGCTGTCAACTGTATAAATTAACCCTTTCAGACCAAGCCCAAGTCATTTTGCAACACAAGAGTCAATCTTTTCGATTGAGTGTATTGATTTTTGGTCAGTCCGCCCTTGTTGAGGGGCCATAAACATTTTTTTCTACTGGGGTCGAAACCCGATCTCGGCTGCCCTCATCTATTTTCCAGTTACATGTAGATCATCATCATTATCATCATCATCTACTTCTTCTTCCTCTCTTTACGTGTGCAGACCATTAAAACACATTTTTGGTAATCTTCCTTTCTTCCATCCATCCTTCATCCATTAATTTATTATGGTCATACCATCTCAACTTTATTTTACAATTCTCTATTCATTTATGAAGAATGACACATTCTTTCCCATATAAACTTTTATTTCTCGCCGCATTTTCTGTTGTCACCTGAATAAAGCCTTTAAAATAATCACATTATAATTACAGTAGCGTAAACAGGAACAGGTAATTGAACAATAAACCGTTTAGACTCTCATTGGTCTGCTTATGTCATTTAGGTCTTCGGCCCGGAAGATGTCAGACCAATTCCCATTCTAAATAAGATATTACTGATGACTACAGGATACACACGAAATTTCCTCACACGTTTACGTTACATAGTTTCTGGAAGTTTCTGGTTATATTTACAGATTTACATTAAAGTTTAAAAAGGTGAAATTTTTCCTACCCAAGACTTTAAGGTGCATAGGGGGAGGAGATGTATAGCCCACTCATTCTTAAGCTCATCACTAGATGGAGTTAAATATTATATTACAATACACAATCTTACTATTTTTTAGCATGGATTAACTTACTGGATGATATTAAGGAAAAGAAGAGGATACTGGTAATTGAAAGAGGAAGCACTAGATCTCAACCTGTGGAGAACTCGCCTTGGAAGAGGCTATGGACCTGTAGTAATAATATTAATTTAATTTACTTCACCCAGGAATGGTACAGTACATTGACTCATATTCTGAATAACACGTTTTTTAACATAATTAGAATATCAAATTGTTTTATAGGATACCGTGTATTATAAATTTTTAACACTATTATTTATATTTATCTTTGTTATAGCTATCCATTAGATATGCTTCGCCAGTGCAGGTAATTGGTGACTACTTAACAATTTTAGCCAAACAAATTGTCACGCCAGGCTGCCTGGCCCGTGGTCACTTCGAAATCTTCAATTGCTTAATTTATACACGATACACTGATTTAAACTCATTAGTGTCTAATCCTTTCCTTGAGAGCGTAAAATGAATCACTACCCATAATGCATGTACAAAATTCAGTAAAAAAAATATCTTACGTTAAAAATAAGAATATTATCAGTGCACTGACTTTAAAAATGGTTATTCTGAAGTATTATGATAAGATATAAATACGAAAAATAATTCACTTATAAGTTCTAAATTGAGCAATGAAATGTATATGCCATTTGTTAGCTTTTGGCCGGTGAAGAAGTAGCAAAGCTGGCGGGCGGGCCTAATCTGGGCGTGAGACGGCAAGGGCACGATACTTGTCTCGTTTCGTCCGCCAATCCGCTAGCGCTATCGCTGTACAAGTGACTCGCTCCTAGCCTTCCGCTTGAAAATTATATCGGTCACAAATTAACTAAAGACCTATAGCTGTATAACTCATTTAAAGTAGCAGTACAGGCTGACAAAATGTCTCCATGACTTAATATCCCACTGTTTTCACCACAGTTCCTACACAGTTGTTAAATATGCATGGATATAAACGATCATGGCACTGTTACACCCACGCCACTTTACAAGTATTGGTCGATTAATAATATCCACCACTGACTACACAAGGATCGATAAAAATCAACTTGGCTTACGTATTTATATTCAGATACTCCCACGTGCATGTACGTATAGTCATTAAGTGGCCATGATTGCAGCTCGGAAGGTGGCAATAAAACCGCAGCTGATGACATGACCGTGATTATAGGATCTGATACAAAAAACGCCATACACATATACACCAATATCCGTTACTGGTGGGGTTCGAACTCGTGGCCAGGCGGGTGCCAGTTTATCAATGCATAGTGCTAACTACAACAGGTAATGACCCAGGCCATAGCTATTTACACTTGGTTTAGTATGCTGTACTGAGAATTTAGAACAACCATTATATTGCTTGCGTGTTATTTTGTCAATCTGTATTACACCGTTTCAGAAGTCACGTTTTATCCCTATGCTAATTATGTCATAGAAGAAAGCCCTAATTCTGTTGATGATCATCGTGTGTGCGATGATTGATGGTGATGAACATTCTTTTTTCTAAGCAAGATTTGACTACGCAATCCGGCGACAAGTAGACTTAAGACAATGTATTTATAAATACTTGTTACGTGAAAATTTATATTTCAGACGTGATGGTTTTATGAAAGGAATAAATTTAAACCTTAGCACATAATTATGCAAGTCTGACATAGATTACTAATTACAAACGTTTTCCCCAGGCCTTCTCCTATACGCACGTGTTAAGTTTAGTTAAATCACTGTAAATAAACATTACTTTAAAACACAATTCATACCTAACAGAGAACACACCGCGTTTATCATAAAGACCAATCACTTAATACTATTTAGGGAAACGATAGTTAATTTTTCTGAGAAAGTTTGTAAACATTGAAGGATTTTAAATTTTATGTTTATCATCCCGTTGTGTTAATTTGCAACATAAAAGGATTTAAATGCCGTCAGACATAATTAATGTATA
Organism: Reticulitermes speratus; assembly: GCA_021186555.1. Classification (NCBI taxonomy): domain Eukaryota; kingdom Metazoa; phylum Arthropoda; class Insecta; order Blattodea; family Rhinotermitidae; genus Reticulitermes; species Reticulitermes speratus. The sequence continues at coordinate 28,360,004 of JAJKFL010000007.1, forward strand.
TTATATACTTTATTGTGGCAACAAGTTTCGACCTAATTCGGTCATCTTCGGGCCATTAGTATAAAACTTATAAAAGTATTGTTTAAATTCTATTTTTTTTTAATGGCTCGACAGCCCCTTGGGGGCCTAGGCCGCCTCATTTTTCGAGGCTTCACGATCACACATTTGAGACACACCACACTCGGTAGGACTCCTCTGGACGAGTGACCAGCCGTCGCAGAGACCTCTACCTGACAACACACAACACTCACAAGAGACAGACATCCATGCCCCCGGTGGGATTCGAACCCACAATCCTAGCAAGCGAGCGGCCGTAGACCCACGCCTTAGACCGCACGGCTACTGGGATCGGCGACAATTCTACTAGAAGGTATTAATGACTGAGATCTCAGTTTTAAAATTAATGGGCTACGTGTTGCAGTGTCGGGTTTTGTTCTATACTCGTTAAAACGTCGATTAGAGCATTTAAAATGTTAAAATGTTAAAAAAACAATTATGTTGTATATTGTGTATCTATGTCCGGTGTCATAGGAGATGATGTAGTACAGAATTTTTGGAAATATGTATAGCGCTTACTTAGACTTTCTGGTATTTCGTAAATAGCTATTTTGTCCGTATTCCATTGTAATTGTTGTTTTGGTCTGTAAACACTACAGCAGGTGTAAGAATTGTGTTTTAAAATATTAAAAACTTTTTAACTACAAAATTTTCCAATCAGCTATGTGGATTGTGATCAGTTGTAATTCAAATAATTGTCTGTCAGAATATAAACAATTCACAATCCTGGTCTCTCAGCATTGGATGAAAGCAGAAATTTCGTGTAGTCTTAACATGACAGGCAACCAGAAGATACAGAAAATGAAATCGAGAAAGAAGGGGCGATGATAAAATACAATTCCCCAACCCACCACCTACTTGGAGTCGAGTCGTGATATCCCAGCAGACAGCTTGGTCAGCTCAATGCAATCACACAAACAGGATGAGGAAAATAAAGAACACTTAAGGCAGTAAAAACTACATGGCACAAACACAAATATCAAAATTATGTTATCCTGATTTTTTATTTCTTTGCTCAACAATCAGTATATTATTAGCAAAGGAAACCAGCCATGTTTTGAGATACGCACTCTTCTGGGATATTACGAAGCGTTGAGTGGTAATTCTGTACCGACGTTTCGGGACAACCTATCAGTCCCATCTTCAAGGATCAAGAATTCCAGGAAGAAAGCTTTCTTCTTGGGCTTCTTGACATTTGATCCTTCCGCCGCGATGTAGGTGAGATTGCGCTCTTCTGGGATATTACGCATCGTTGAGTGGTAATTCTGTACCGACGTTTCGGGACAACCTATCGGTCCCATAGTTAAGGGTCATTAAGCTCAAGAAGAAAGCGTTCTTTCTGGACTTCTTGACCCTTGAATATTGGGCCGATAGGTCGTCCCGAAACGTCGGGGCAGAACTACCACTCAATGATGCATAATATCCCAGAAGAGTGCTGATCTTATCTACATCGCGGCGGAAGTCTGAAATCACGCACAGCCATATTTTGGTCCACCGGACAACATTGTGTAACGTCGGTACGCAGACACATATCCTGATATCCAATTGATAGGATGCTTCAATGTCTAATAAACTCTGATGAGGTTCGAACCTGATATCCCTTTAGAACAAGACTAGAGCTTTACAGATACGGACGTAAGTATAGAGGTGTACATTACTAGGACAGACCATGAAATTGCAAATTATTTTAGAAATGGGCTCAGGATAGGGACAGGTGGCGGGCTCTTGTGAGTGCGGTAATGAACCTTCGGGTTCCATAAAACGCGGGGAATTTCTTGACTAGCTGACGAACTGTTAGCTTCTCAAGAAGAACTCTGCTCCGTGGAGTTAGTTAGTTAGTTAGTTAGTTAGAAATGGGAGTCATCACGCACGAAACTTCGACTGTTGTAGACCCATAAAATCATTTCAAATTAGAGAACACATATATGTGGCCAACGAAATATTAATTAGCCAACTAACAGCAAAGGAACATATTCCACCTATAGCACTACCTCCCCAATTTGGAATATATGTTCTAAGTGATTCATTCATTTAACATTTCTAAAACTAAATATTTATTCATATCTGTACAATTCTCACTGTTCCAAAGATGCCACATGTCCCGCGAACCACATCCTATTTATCAGCCCTTTAAAGCTTATTGGTTACTATATATACCACTAGGTTTCACATACAAACACCCTACATTATCCCCACAAAATGTATTTATGTGTTTCATATTATTACCACAACAAAGGCAGACATTTCGCTGCATATAATTAAGCGATTGGATTTTGCAATAGAGAGAGAGAGAGAGAGAGACCATGTTTAGTGTGCAGTACAAACCGAATCTTTGAATATAATTGAGCTTAAATTTAGTCTTCAAAGTACTAATCTGTCTAGAAACGTTAGATGGATACAAATTATATTATTCCATTTGTACATGTTTAACACTTTTATTATTCTGCATGGCATATCGGGAAGTGGTGGTTTAGCTCCACAGATTCTTAACCTTGGTATTGGATGGTGGTAAGTGGTAAAGTTAAAATCATGACTGCTTTGGTCCCGGGGAAAGAGCCCAAGGGTACTCAATAAAAAGAAGTTCCATGGGCTCCATTGTCGATCTGGAAATTTTGGGGAACAAACGTACCGTTACTCCTTCCGGAAAAGGAATCATATTTTTTGTCCAGCCCGTAACCCAGTCACTATATTGACTGAGCTATGCCATCTCCAATCTAATAAACAACAATTGGAAGGAACATAAAAAAAATAAAACTTTCAATTTCCTCCTAGATATTTCAGAAAATAGATCATACTAATACATGTCCAAATTTTCTGAAGAAAGAAAAATGTTATTTCTTTAGATCCGGTAGGCCCCGATCCACACTCTGTGTGGCACGAGACAGGGCTGTGACATAGACCACTCTTCTGTTGATGTCTATGCTGGTTGGTTGCTTATACGGAACCACGATTAAACCGTGAACATTATAATTGCCCAAACCTCCTTCAATTGAGGTATTGACACTCCCCTCCCTTTTGAAACCAATGTTCCGATTTCCTGATCCCAAGTACAACTCTATTAAAATTCAGTGCCGTAAGTAGTGCAAGACTTGAAGTTGTCACAGCTGTACTGCTGAAGATTTACAAGTCTTCTACTTTGTTACACCTTGTCGTCTGGTAATTAATTACCGACATTAGAAGGTTCGTAATGCCTCCAACTTCAGGATCAGGTAAATCCAATCCTTGACCATTAATATAAAACCACTACGCCTTCGAAAGGTTGGTAACTATTTACCAATCAACACTGCGTAATATCTGAGAAGAATTTAAACTTCAGGCTACATAAGTCTATTCAAAGAGAATGCAAATTAATGAAGGCTGGTAAGAAGGTAAAACTATCTTTGTACAGGCCTAGACAGGCCCTGAGGGTTCCAGGGGGTTGAGGCTCCCAGATTTCTAGACAATCGCCACATGAAGGTGGTAAGGTTGTCAGAATAAGGGCTCGTAGTTTATCAATTATATCCTTTCTTCAAACGGAAACTAATACTGCACCGTCATTTTGTTACTGCATTGTTAATTTTAATGATTTAAAACAACAAACTGCCATTCGAAATTTATCTGTCACTTCGCAAAATATCAAAACTTAAAGCTGTTTCTGAGTAATCCTTATTAAATCGAAATTCATACTGTCACGATATTGCTGGTTACCATCTCAAAATGACATAAATTAAGTGAAAAGGGCTTGCACATCGTAAGGACATAAGCCTAATCAATTGGTTAGTAGCGTGAAGCTGATCGAAATATCCAGTTAAAGCTGTTACAAGAAACTGTAAAAAGCACCTAAACCTCAACGACCTGAAAATTTCTGTAAATAGGCCTATGTTTATACAAACAATAATATGTAATAAAGTTTCTACTTAAAGACATATTTTGACAAAGTCACTCTAACACTAAATCATTCTGTCCAATATGTCGATTTTTTCTCCTATTTGTAACCACTATATATAATAACAGAGCCGATCCCAGTGGCCGTGCGGTCTAAGGCGTGGGTCTTCGGCCGCTCGCTTACTAGGATCGTGGGTTCGAATCCCACCGGGGGCATGGATGTCTGTCTCTTGTGAGTGTTGTGTATTGTCAGGTAGAGGTCTCTGCGACGAGCTGGTCCCTCGTCCAGAGGAGTCCTACCGACTGTCGTGTGTCTCAAATATGTGTGATCATGAAACCTCGACGAAACGAGGAGGTCCAGGCACATATAGGGCTGTCGAGCCATAGGAAAAAATATATATATATATATACAATAACAGAAGAGGAAGTCTTACCCTGTTATATTAAGGGGTGTAGTGTGTATCGTATGTTTTAATGATTTTGAATTTCTCTTCATCAGTAATCAAGATAATAAAACTTTTAAATATTTGAAGTTGTGTATTTAAACGATTTAAGGTACATCCTGTTATTTAAAGACAGGGTTAAAATTTTAAATCTTCCACACAGTGGAGTGCAGCACAGCTGGCGCGATAGCTATTACATTTTTCAAAGCAGGCTCGGTACCATGGGCTCACGAATGGCCGGGGTCACCAGTTTCGTCAGCGCGCTACAAGGTTTTCAATTTACATTCATAAATCCTAAACGTATAACATTTTAACAGCAAGGTAATATTTTATTCAGCAAACAAGTTTGTTTGCTTATAATTACAGTGAAGAAACTATAGCTATAACAAAATGTACTCAGATTACAATTCAGTTTTATTTTCGTTGTGGCATTACGTCCGAAATAAATGTGAATTATGTAGCATGGAGATGAACAACGTCTCGCCGGCTGCTTGCGGCTGCCCACATCTCAATAAAATTAACAGGAATTAAATTCACGAGTCATATAAAGAATTTGGAGAAAGACTGAAAGGGGGAAAAAAAAGGAATAGAAAGAATGTAAGCAGGATGAATGATAAGAAGATCAGGTTTTGAGACATCATCAGGCATGCGCAGAAGAAGTAGATGGTGGGAGAGAGGGGGGAAAGAGACTGTGTTGTATATTGTTACAAAGCAAAGAGAAACTCATCAACTTGTCAACACCCATGAAATAAGCTCCAGCTCTTAAATCAACCGGGAAATAAATAAGAGGCAGAAGTTTAGATATATATATATACATATATATAATGGTAAAATATAATTCTGAGACGTTAAAATCACCTTAGAGAGTTTTGCATTGGCCATAACTGCTATAAGCAAAGCTTGATGTTGGCCTTCGGCCTTTCTGTTAACTCTTACAATCATTGATGTTTGGCGGGAGGGTAAAAGAATTAAGCAAAAGAAGTAGTAAATGGAAACGGAAAAGTAAATATGAAGATGTAGAGGGAGAAGAAGGAAAACCTGTGAAGGCAACGAAAAAAATAAGAAAGGGAAAATAATAAAGTAGTGGAGAATTAGAATAAATAGATTTAAGGGAAGGAAATAGATTCGAGGGTGGGAAAAGGAGGACGAAGAGGAGATGGAGATAGGAAACAATGAAGAAGAGAAATAAAAGAAAAAGAAAAGAAAATGAGAAAAAAATATGACGGAAATAAAGATGTGGAAAATTATCGCGTAGAAAAGAATTATATGAATGTATTAGGAGAATGGCTGAGGAAAAAGAGAAATAAAACAATTGAAGAGAATAGGATGAAGCAAAAAAGAAATGAAATGCATAACAAACGAATAAGTGAAACAGTAAAAGATAATGAGGATAATGAAGAGTAATGGAAGAAGTGATAAAAGAGAAGTTTGTACTTCAAGAAGGTTGTGTTCTGTTTGGTACGATTGTTAAGGTTGTGTTCTGTTTGGTACGATTGCTAAGGTTGTGCTCTGTTTGGTGCGATTGCTAAGGTTGTGCTCTGTTTGGTGCGATTGCTAAGGTTGTGTTCTGTTTGGTACGATTGTTAAGGTTGTGTTCTGTTTGGTACGATTGCTAAGGTTGTGCTCTGTTTGGTGCGATTGCTAAGGTTGTGTTCTTTTTGGTACGATTGCTAAGGTTGTGTTCTGTTTGGTACGATTGCTAAGGTTGTGTTCTGTTTGGTACGATTGCTAAGGTTGTGTTCTGTTTGGTACGATTGCTAAGGTTGTGTTCTGTTTGGTACGATTGCTAAGGTTGTGTTCTGTTTGGTACGATTGCTAAGGTTGTGTTCTGTTTGGTACGATTGCTGTCTTTTCCAAGCATCTGCTAACCTAGAAGATTTCTTTTCAGCATTCTGAGTCTCTATCAGGCAAATATCGGCAACGTACTTAGCAAGATGCCATGAACAGCAACGTACTTAGCAAGATGCCATGAACGGCAACGTACTTAGCAAGATGCCATGAACGGCAACGTACTTAGCAAGATGCCATGAACGGCAACGTACTTAGCAAGATGCCATGAACGGCAACGTACTTAGCAAGATGCCATGAACGGCAACGTACTTAGCAAGATGCCATGAACGGCAACGTACTTAGCAAGATGCCATGAACGGCAACGTACTTAGCAAGATGCCATGAACGGCAACGTACTTAGGAAGATGCCATGAACGGCTTCTTCCAAGTCCTTTTGCATGTAATAATTCCGTCATACAATTAGCATTAAAATGGCCTTGTTACATTTTAAAAAAACACAACAAAACCCTGAGACCCTAGAATCCTATGATGCAGGTTTATGCCGTCATGTCAGTGTGCTGCCATACAAATGGAGGAATTAATGATCACAATCAGATATTTACAACTGACTCCTCAGGGGAAGTAGTCTTTGAGACGCTGATGATCATTTAGCTGGTCAAGTAACTACCCCGCCTTTTGTTGAAACGGAAGTTTTGAGTTCGTTTTGGTACAAAACTGCCACTAGACCCTGTTCTGAGCTAGCTACGTCCAGCGGGTGCCCTCACCCTGTTCTGAGCTAGCTACGTCCAGCGGGTGCCCTCACCCTGTTCTGAGCTAGCTACGTCCAGCGGGTGCCCTCACCCTGTTCTGAGCTAGCTACGTCTAGCGGGTGCCCTCACCCTGTTCTGAGCTAGCTACGTCCAGCAAGTGCCCTCACCCTGTTCTGAGCTAGCTACGTCTAGCGGGTGCCCTCACCCTGTTCTGAGCTAGCTACGTCCAGCGGGTGCCCTCACCCTGTTCTGAGCTAGCTACGTCCAGCAAGTGCCCTCACCCTGTTCTGAGCTAGCTACGTCCAGCAAGTGCCCTCACCCTGTTCTGAGCTAGCTACGTCCAGCAAGTGCCCTCACCCTGTTCTGAGCTAGCTACGTCCAGCAAGTGCCCTCACCCTGTTCTGAGCTAGCTACGTCCAGCAAGTGCCCTCACCCTGTTCTGAGCTAGCTACGTCCAGCAAGTGCCCTCACCCTGTTCTGAGCTAGCTACGTCCAGCAAGTGCCCTCACCCTGTTCTGAGCTAGCTACGTCCAGCAAGTGCCCTCACCCTGTTCTGAGCTAGCTAAGTCCAGCAAGTGCCCTCACAAAATATTACTTCACGTTACTCTCCTAAGATTCAAGCTTAACGGTCCATTCGTTCAAGTGTTCTGGATAAAATTTTACGCGGCTTTCCTCTCTCATGTGTGCTGTATGTCCAGCCCATTTAATCATTCTCGATTTGATTGGCCAAATAACATTCACTATTTGGAGAATAAATTTGTCTGCATTATACATAAAGATTCATTTTATACGTCACACAGAAAAGAGTGTTCTTGCATTAAACAGACCAATCCGTGAACAGAGTTTAGAGAAATAATTAGTGTTTGTTTTAGAGAAAGTACTAAACAAACAAATAAATTGTGGACAAATTTCAGTCACTTAATGGTAGATGTAATTAACACTGGGCTTCAAAATTTCAATGGAATAATATGGAGACCTTTATAAACCACGTTGTAGAGTCACATAATCTGCTTTTTTTTTTTGGAGTTTGTCCATCGTCTAATTTTTATTGAAACACGACGTTTCGAAAACTGGCTCTGCTTCCTTCTTCAGGCAAGGAAAGCGCCTAATGTGGTGGACCCCTTAGGTGCTTTCCTCGCCCGAAGACGGAAGCAGAAACGGCTTCCGAAACGTCATGCTTCAATAAAATTAGACCATGGATAAAGTCTAAAAAGAGAATATATCAGAGAGTCATATATCATGGTCAGAGCCGTATGCAGTTGAATGAAACAACGGATATAGGCCGGGAATATATCCGAAGTTTACACGTTGAAGAGATTTTCTACTAAAGCTATATAAAGCTGTGTCCATACAGATTTTATATTTGGGAAAAATACATATGGGTTATAAATAACGACGACAAACTTGTAGGCAGTGCACACAAGTTTCCTCAGACTACGACATTGCTGGGAATATCTTTAACATGAAACTATCGTACATACTTGGCAACGTACAAAATCATCATTTAAATCAGACACAACCTGTATAGAGAAACCAAAAAAAAAAAAGACAGCGTCGCCACAGCTTCACGAACATAGTAAACAATACATAGGACAAAGTAGGATTAGATTCACAGAGCAATTTAACCTCGGTACCTCACAACAAGTTTCAAATCTTTCAGTCCGGATGTAGGACGAAAAATGAATTCAATTTGATAATTTACAGTTAAAGTACTGTACGATTATTACCAGGTATTGCAATAATTCTGAATTTACGATTATAAAAACTGTCTGGAAAAAATACACTTACATTTACCTATAGATATTTAAAGGAATAAGAAGAAGTAACATATAATAAAAGTATTCGTAAAAAAGAAAATAAAATAGAAACATATTTCCTTGAAATATAATTTTAAAGATGACTGTCCCTTTTATATGCATGGCCAAATTTTGGTCATAAAGACGTTAGTTATCTTGTAAGTCTACAGTTTTATATACAACTGTCTTGTTTTTATTTACGCGATATTTTACTGGTCAAACTACATTTCAGATAAAAATTGTTGAGTAAAGCGATACCAAGCGGCGGTCATACGAAACTAACAAGCATTTGGCTCCAACTGTAGCAACGCTGAGCAATAAAAGCGAGGTTTATGGTGCAGATAAGCGAGGCTAGGACAGCTACATGATTCTTAATTACATAAAGAGGCTAAACTATGCCTAATCATTAAGCCATGAAAAAATGAACGTGACGTGGGGATAAATTTCTACGCATTTTTAAGCTCAATAAGTTTGTAACACAATGGAATAAATTTTATTTGAAACAAAGAAATTTCCCTTTTATTTATGTTACTCATACAGTCCATATTCTTACAATTAATGCATCAACCAACATACGTACTTAATAAAATACAATTTATGACAACTATTAAACTCCTACATGTTTCGGCACCGCACTGCCATCCTCAGGGAATTTATTAGAACAAAAGAACACAAGCCCAACACGCTAATCTAGGTATCGCATTGTGCTTATTGGAATGACTGAAATATTAAAAATATAAAATACACAAAGTTTATAAGCATGAAATTATATTGTTGTGATTTTAAAATTACGTGATATTTATAAGTTCGTAGTGTTTTATATTCTGTATGCAGGGCGATGCAATACCTGGATTAGTCTGTTGGGTTTGTGTTCCTTCGTTCTAAGAAACTCCCTGAGGATGGCAGTGCGGTGCCGGAACATGTAGGAGTTTAATACTTGTCATAAATTGTATTTTATTAAGTGCATATTTTGGTTGATATATTAATTGAAAAAAATTCGTGTCCTCTTAGCGAGGCTAGAATCGCTACATGACTCTTAATTATATAAAGAGGCTAAACTGTGCCTAACCATCTAGTCAGGAAAACGCATACGTGGTGTGGGGGTACGTTTCTACGCATTTCCAAGTTCAGGATTTTGGAACATTACGGAATAAATTCTCCTTGAAACAGAAAAAGAAATTCCGTTTCTCTTAGCGAGGCTAGGATAGATACATGATAATTATATCTTGAGGCTAAACTATGCCTAATCATTAAGCCATGAAGATATATATACGTGACGTGGGGGGTAAATTTCTACGCATTTTCAAGCTCAGGAATTTGTAACACTATGGAATAAATTCTTGTTGAAACAAAGAAAATCCTCTCCTCTAATTGAACCCGAAGCTAACTATTCTGATTCACAAGGACCAGCCTGTAGACTCTGTCCCTAATAGGTCCAATGTAGTCTACAATCTCACAATTTATTGCATTTCAATAACTGTTACTATTGTTTTCCTATCTGTGCCCATGGCGAAAAAATCTTCCCTTCCATTCTGGTCTCTGTTCTTATATTTTTTGTACTTCCCATCTCTCATATACGAGCTACATGCTACGTGCTTCACTGATCACTTCCGCTTCGATTACATTCTCCTGATATATTTTTAAATAAAAGTAGAAATGATAAAATATCTCATATAATTATCGCTATTCTCCTATTAACTCCTCACCCTTATATCAAAATATTCACCAACGCACCCTGCTTTTAAAAGCCTCTGATCTCTGTTACATGACCCTAAAGTAAATACTTGAAAATAAGGCGAGTAGAATCTGAAATCCATATTAAACCTTTAAAGACGAAGCGTAAACTGTTTCATTTAAAGACACAGTTCGTACCGCGCAGTAAACACTTTTCATCTCGGTTAAAAAAAACAAATCAATTTATTTTATACAAGACAAAAGTCGGTGTTTGTTGTAATATAAATACAATACACATTAACACAGTGTGGGCAGAATGTAGAATTGTCTATTGTTACAACTGTTAATGCATCAAGTAACCATTAGGCTTTAAAAGGTTAATATAAAAATTATTGAACGTAATTTTTCATAAAGAGAATTACTTAAATTATGGTAGTTGTTTGTATGCAATTAATAGAGTGTTGATAGGAGATAAGAAAGAATGTAAATATGTTTTATTTATCCGAATATGAAATTACTTTGAATTCTGACGTAAGGTCAGCCCTGCTTAAAGCAGCAGACGCATGTTACGAAGTCACGCGTACACAGCTCCTATCTTCATAATTTACCTCCTTAAGATCCAACCTCGTATTATCCACCAACCACAGTCTACGTCTAAAAAAATCGATATACGTAAAGCGATCTTACTACAAATTACAAAGTTCAGTGTAAGTGACAACTTTTCACAACTGCACACAAGCGGAAAATTATTTCTGTGTAACCTTTTGAAAGAGAAAAAGCGGTGATAGTAGATTTTGAACTAAATAAGCAGTGGAGTTTTGGGCTATAGGCTATTATTATCATCATTGTCATTGTCATAACTTCGATAGAAACTTAACTTCCAAGCTGATAAGAATCCATGTTTATTCAGAAATTAAGTCCCTATTGTAAGTTAGCCAAAACGGTGAAGCTTGTTAATTCAAATTTCAGGCAGGACACCGTCTATAGTTACGAAGGCTTTCAGATGTTTTCCTTAGAGGGGAATTTTTTGATAGAAAATCAAAGCCGGCCAAAACCACTGTATTCCACATCCTTTCTATTATAATTAATTAATAATCATATCACTCGACGCTGTATATAGTTTCAGATACCGATAATATAGTTAAACAAACCAAAATAAATAAATATCTTAAGTTTTGGATAAAGTTACTTCAGAACACAAATGCTGCTTATGTCCCTCGACAAGTAATCATAAATAAGCCCAGATTACCAGAGTCTGCCTTCATGACCCCGGCCAATAAGGAACAATGCCCCATTAAAAGTTTATTCACTGCACTCTCATCAGACACGGCATGTAATTTCCATTATATTTCGCATAACATTTAAATCTTTGTGCAGTTTATTTCTTCTTTGTCGGCCGCGAATGCTCTCTAGCGATCAGTGAGATGATCTTGCCCAAGCGAGGATCGTTCTGAATAATTATGTTGTTCAGTTCTTGCCTACACGTATAAAGTTAACACCTTAAAGTCTAAGAATACACTTAATTATATATAAATATTCAGTCCGTACCGCGCAGTAAACACACTCCGTCGTGGTTACAAAACCCGATCAGTTAATGCTGTATAGTGAAATAATCGCTGTTTGTTCTGAGATCCACACAAAACACATAAATACAGTCCGTACCACGCAGTAAACACACTCCGTCTCAGTTATACAAACCAATCAGTTAATGCTGTACAGTGAAATAATCGCTGTTTGTTCTGAGATCCACACAAAAACACATAAATACAGTCCGTACCGCGCAGTAAACACACTCCGTCTCAGTTATACAAACCAGTCAGTTAATGCTGTACAGTGAAATAATCGCTGTTTGTTCTGAGATCCACACAAAACACATAAATACAGTCCGTACCGCGCAGTAAACACACTCCGTCTCAGTTATACAAACCAGTCAGTTAATGTTGTACAGTGAAATAATCGCTGTTTGTTCTGAGATCCACACAAAACACATAAATACAGTCCGTACCGCGCAGTAAACACACTCCGTCTCAGTTATACAAACCAGTCAGTTAATGCTGTACAGTGAAATAATCGCTGTTTGTTCTGAGATCCACACAAAACACATAAATACAGTCCGTACCGCGCAGTAAACACACTCCGTCTCAGTTATACAAACCAGTCAGTTAATGCTGTACAGTGAAATAATCGCTGTTTGTTCTGAGATCCACACAAAACACATAAATACAGTCCGTACCGCGCAGTAAACACACTCCGTCTCAGTTATACAAACCAGTCAGTTAATGCTGTACAGTGAAATAATCGCTGTTTGTTCTGAGATCCACACAAAACACATAAATACAGTCCGTACCGCGCAGTAAACACACTCCGTCTCAGTTATACAAACCAGTCAGTTAATGCTGTACAGTGAAATAATCGCTGTTTGTTCTGAGATCCACACAAAACACATAAATACAGTCCGTACCGCGCAGTAAACACACTCCGTCGTGGTTACAAAACCCGATCAGTTAATGCTGTATAGGGATATAATATATGTTTATTCTGAACTCGACACAAAATATAGGACATAACGCAGAATTTTTGAATGTTATACTTTGTGGTGCATATAGTAACCACCTACTTTAAAGGGTTTTAAGCAGTAAAAATTATGTTTCTTCTTCCTTTATACCTCTGATTAGAGTAACAACACATGCCCAGAAGTGAGCAATTCTAAGAATAAAGTGCTGAGAAACTTACGAGAGAATGAAGAAAATTACACAGTGAGAATCTACGTAATTTGTGATCTTAGCTTTATTATTACTGTTAGGGTAATTAAATCAAAGGCGTTGAGATAGGCACGATGCATATTATGTGGGAAAAAATGAGAGATTCTTAAAAGTAATTGTTGGAAAACCTAAAGGGAAGAATAAATATATATATAGACGGGCAGAAAGTAATGAAATAGATCTTCGGGAAATTTTGACTGAGGTTTGGACTCAACTGGTTTGCTTTAGCGACTAACGGGTGAGTTAGTTAAATGTGCTTAACAAAACTCTGGAATGAATAAAGGCATGGATATTCGGCCTATTCGCATTGTCTTTTAATTACAATTTCAGACAAATTTTATGATTACATATGTGTATTTTGACAACTCGGTCGGCGTTAATTTTATAAAACTTAAAATGAATGGGGAGATCTCTACAACACGCTGTTCATACAGATTCATAAATATCAGTTCACATGTTTTTGTAATATTAGTATCCGTAGTTGACCCAGAGTCAGAAAGGCAAAATCAAATTTTTAACAGCATCCAATTTCCTGGCAACGCTAAAATGTTGGATTGTTTTAATGACGAATCAAAACTGTATATAGGTTAATTTCTTCCACAAGAACTTAAAACTCTTCGTAAGTCACATTAAGTATGAACTATTCTTCTTGTAACGTATATGTTAAATTGTAGTCCAAATTTGATAAATTCAAGTAGTACCTAAGAATTGAAAATAAATACCAAGTTTAATTAAGAAATGCGATGTGAAATATAGGGGGGCATATTATCACGCATAACCCAATTTACGATGATGGATGCCCCAGACGATATTCGAACTGATCTTCTCAATAAATCCTATTGAGTTGCGTTGCCGCTTGAGCCAACGTGCTCGGTGCTCAAATTACGGTTTCTGAAATAATTACACAACTCTGATAAAGAAATTACTGTCAAGGATGTTTATGTATCGAGATATCGATTGAAATTGATGTTTTGTAAGGATGTACCAAACAGACTGGTTAAGGTTATTTGTTATACTAGATTCGTAACATACGTAAACCTTACCATCAAGCAAGAATTTACAAATATAGGATTGAAAATTATTATTAAATCGATTTAATAATAACTTTCATTCTTTCAATAATTTAATTTTTATGAGATAATAAAATTGCTTATGTTGAATAAATTATACGAGGTGACGGTGAGGATTTTATTAATACAAGTGTTAAGTAATAAACGCCTGTTTCTTTCCCTATGACGTAGCTATACCTTCTGTACTGTTAATTGTATATTATTAACAACCATATTTTTGTAAATTCATAATATCAATAATTGTATATTAAGCCTATGTAGACTAAATTATTTGAAATTAATCTCATATTATTATATATTCGCAAGCGAGGCCAAAAGACAAGACCTGTATATGATCCATGAATCATTCGAATATAAACAATAATGTTATTAAATATGCACTTAAGTAAATCAAAATTAGTTTATATACATAATAAACTCATTTTATATTTCCATTGTATCTATTTTATATTCCCTGAAGATGGCCACATGTTTGGTCGAAATATGTACGAATTCGTTATGTATATAAACTAATTTTAATATACTTATTGCATTTGTTGTTACCATTATTGCATTCAGAAAGCCTGTGTTTAAAAAACTGATCCTATTTCAAACTATTACTGAAGTATTTTTATCTACAAACAATTTCTACACGCTGTAAAAAAAATTCAGAATTTAAATTAATAATTTAAGCTTCTCAGGTTATATTTTGTTCAGTAACCGGCATTACAGTTCCAGTCCCAAGAACTGAGCTCAATAAACACCCGGTTTAGTGTTACCTTTATCAGTTATATATCAGCAACACGTGTGTGGAACAGCTCGTAAAGGTAAGAAGCATAATGTTATAATGTTTATCACTACACGCCGATAATTAGTTCTAAATATCAAAACAACAAATCGTAAAGTTAAAACATTCCACGCTTTATAAAAAAAAAAACCCGGAGGCGGTGTTTTTTTAACGGGTTTTATGCGTCTGATGCTTGAAGGTAGGGACACAGTTATAAACAGAACTCGCACAGAGCTTCTCGCTCGAATTTGTTAACCATGACGTCATAACATGGAAGCTTTCACGGCCGAAACATGTATCTGTAAATTAGACTGTTCTTTAGTGTGTAGTGTGATGAAGGCCGAGTTGCTGTATTCTATAGAGTTAACACATCACGCACCAATAGATGTTAATGTTTCATTGGCAATACCACAGTAACTTACAAGCGGCTGTTTAGCGACTAGCTACGGGCTGGATTGTCTGTGGGTTCGAAACCCGGTAGAGACAAGGTTTTCCATACCCGTACAAACCAGTTCCGAGGCCCACCCAACCTCCTGTAAAATGTATAGAGGGTCTCTTTCTTGGGGGTAAAGCAAATGAGGCGTGGCGCTGATCACTGACCTCCATCTAGCACCGAGGTTGTGTGTGCATAGAGCTATACCTCCACCTCCCCTCTTTACCTTCGTTATATATTATGGGGTGACCTTTTAGAGAATCTTACAAATATGATTTTCAAATTTTATGTTAGTCTCACCGTGCATATGTCACGATTCACTGTTTATAAAACACCGACGAAATGCACTTCACTTTACCACTGTAAATATATGTAGTTTTGAAAATCCCCTGATGATGGTTTTTGCATACACCGAAACATATGTAGGGGTCTATTGAAATAAAAATGTGGTAAAGTGAAGTGCATTTCGTCGGTGTTTTATAAACAGTGAATGATTTTCCAAAGTTTGGACGGTTCATTTAGCAGCCAGTACCTTCGTTTTTAAAGAATATACCAAAACGTTTCTGCACAAATGTGTTTCCAACAACAAACATGTTTATGTTCAAGCCCTTATATCTGCCACAAATCTTTAAACTTCTTAAAGATGAAAATTATCCCGAATTTGATTTGAAGAAACAGTTCGTACCGCGCAGTAAACACGCTTGGTCTCTGTTGTAAAACCAATCAGTTGATCCCACACTGGGAAATAATCGCTGCTTCTTCTGAAACCCATATAAACACATAAATGTACTCTGTAGACAGAATGTAGAATTTTTGAATGTTAAGACTGACATTGTGTCTAGTAACCTCTAGTCCCCATGCCATGATCAGGATTAAAAATAGATATCTGAGAATCCTCAAACCCGCTCAGACTCAAAACTCTGTCACATCAACACGGATGCACAAAACTGAAGACTATTGCCACAAACATATACTGACTATTATTCCAGTGAGATTAAATCCTCATAATAAATCGTATGACAGATCAGATGAAGGTTTAGACAATTATGAAGAGGAACTGACAAACGACAGTCGTCGTCCTGCTGAATGTACTTTACTTTTATTCCCGCTTAAATGTGTCTTCAGTTAATCAAAATATTACATTGGTATCACTTCAACTCTCGCACTAGATGCACGCCTATTTATAGCAATATTTATAGCAGTAAGTCACGATTGCAAACATTATTTATAATAACATGCATTCGTTTAAACAAATAGTATTTTCTCCGCCATGTTCCAGAATTTGAGGCCACTATTTGGCCATACAACATTATTTTAGTCTTTATATGTGACTCGCTTTTGTATATTATAACTTTATTTATATTGTATAATTCTGATTCGTAAAGTTTAAGTTTTCGCCTAGAAATTTAATTGACAGTTGTGTCGGAATTGATAAAGAAACTAAAAACAAACTAAGAATTATACGTAATACCAGATAAGTAATGCCGATTTTACTATAGAATTCACGCCGTCTTATACCTTTCACATCTCTAACACAGCAGACGTTTCGTCATTCATTTTATGGAAACCCTATATGTCGCTGCTTTTCTGTTCTTACCAAACATACAATTGTTTAATTTTGCAAGAAAGTATTATAAATATAGACAGTACGGAGTGTCTAATCCATTACGGGTAAAGAGTATTAAGCAAACAATTAAAACCAGGCGATGAAGAATACAGACCGCGCAGTTCCTTGTTATAAACCTTTTCCTTCTTCAAGTTTCTTCATATTTCTTAAGCCCAAATATTGTCCACAAAGTTTGTTTCTAAACAACTTCAATCAATGTTCATCATTCAAAATAACGTAATTAGAGTAACAAAAATTACACAGAAATTAACAAGTTTGTAATCATTAATAGCATTTTAATATTGTCACGATTTTCGAGGTGGACAGAAAAAAAATAAGGTTTCATCCCATATGGAACTATAAACACCATAGATATCTGTAAGCTATACAGCTTAAACAGTCTAATATATCTTGTTTGGACACGTTCTAAACCTTAAAATATAACAGAAATTTGGTTTATCCTTCGGACATTTTCAGTTCATCGGTTAGGGCACAGCAGTATTTAAAGATTAAGTTCCTTGTCTCAGTGTTTTTATAACCTAAAATGTTACTTCCTTATTGTCACAGGATAAAATTATTATCTATAATACAAGAGGACTTGCCTGTTTTTATAACAACCCAATTTACATCCTGCCATGATAAATTTCGTTCATATTTCAGAAGATTCCATATAAACGTAGAGAATGGATTTAAATGCACTTGTGGAAGTGAACAAACAGTAGAACATCTACTATTTGATTGCCCCATTTTGGAAACATGAGATTTTGCTTGAAATGCACTTAAACAAATGTAATATTAGTTACCATTAGCCACTGTACAATATATTTAGTAGAAACTGTTGTCAAAAACATTTCATTAATTTTATACACCACATCAATTAAAAATTGTAAGTAACAATATTGTTGTTATATGTACTGGTTAAACTTTAACACTAATATACTCATGTAAAATAGGGTTTGATTTGGAAAAATAAAAAAAAAAAATACAAGAGGACTACCAACGTAATAATCCGAGGAGAACTGAACAGCAGTCCCAAGACAACAATGCCGGACTGAACTCAGAATATATTTTATTATTGTTGTCTTCTGAAATCCCGGCTTGTAAATCCAGAACGCATATTATAAACAAAATCAGTGGCAGTTATGTGTCATGCCGCAGACAAAGAAGCACAAAAGTAGCTAGTATAGTAAATACGACGCGAGTTTCCGTTCTATTAGACAAAGTTTTCAATACGTCATCATCATCAACATAACTCTGAGGTTAATTTCCATACACATAATATTCCTACTTGCTAACAAAGAAGAAGCTTCACACTTGACAATTTTAATAAAATAAAATAATTTTGCGTCAGTAAATTCCAAAGTTTTAAAAATATATAAAAATTGAAAGGTTAGGTAAATTGTATATAAAATCTGAAGTCTCACAAAAATTAAGATAGGTTTAAAAAATACTTTACGAGCGATCAGCCGTTAAACTTCATGAATCACTGTCATCCTTAGGAAGATAAAATTCCTTAACCACTACGAAAGAAGAAGGCTCATTATACACGTACATTTAAAAATTCCTCAAAATACAGTGGCCTTATGCTCTATTTCGAACATGAGTAATGGTTGTTAGCTCTCCGAAGAACTACAAAACCTGAGTACCACCCCCTGTCAGCTGTCCGTGACATCTTATTTAGTACACTATATTCGCAGCTATGTCCATGTCTGGAAGCTGCCTGCTGTCTTCGTAACCTGAGAACGCTCTAGTCCGCGGTGACCAGGCAACTTCTACACCAGCATTTCCGAACACACTTCAGTCGGCATGCACCTTAACCTCTACGTCACGAATAACCCCACTCCTTTTCAGTAGCTGCTCAATTTTTACCTCAAACAACGTTTTGCCGTAATTTATAAACACGCAAGTACACTGACTAATTAATGCTCAACAAATTAATATTTACTACAAATCTAGAAAGAATTTCAGAACAATAAATAAAATCGTGAATCTGAATATGTACCCCCCCCCCCACCCCCCCCCCCCCCCACCGACCTATGACACCTAAAATATCTGCTGAGGGCACTTGTATCCTCAGTTTGGGACGCTGCTTTGGGCCTACACAAAACTCCGAACTCGGGGTTCTGTTTCGTATAAACGTGGCGAATAAACTGAAAAAATGTTATATTATATATACCGTGCATTTCAATAATTAATTAATTATTTTATTCCAACAAATGCACTACACTATTTTAGTGTTTTCTTGTCCCTACAATGTTTCGGCACTATAAGTGCCATCCTCAGTTGTGTCGTCGAGAGTTCACAATCTTCAATGCATCCAATCTTAATAACTTTTAACATTTTATACTACGACTATCTTCAATTATAAATTTTGATTATTCAATATTAATAAAACACCAAAGAAGATAAGCTAACCACAATAAACAAGAAGATAAATAATATTCACTGATAGTGAATTATATTTTGTGAAAGTGAATTGGATGCATTGAAGATTGTGAACTCTAGACGACAACACTGATGATGGCACAAGAAGTGCCGAAACATATGTAGGGACATTAAAACACTAAAATTGTGTAGTGCATTTGTTGGAATAAAATAATTAATTAAACTGAAAATATTTAAAGCGAAAAGAAGCAAAGTGTGAGGTCTCTTGATCTCGCCTATGTGACTCTGAAGATCTTTGGGCTTCTGGAAGACAGAAGACATCAATCTTCAAGCAGCAAACATTAATATGTGATTTGACAAATATAAGAGGACCGTGATATACCTCAAAACACCAATAGTAAAACCGCCTGCCGGCCCATTAAACCGAGTAGATAGAAGGCATTCCTGTAAATTGTAAGACACGTAAGACTTTTAACAAGCACGTCAAAATTTACTTTGGTCCTTGGAAAAGTTCTGAGAAGTTTTCACTGACTAACGGCTTTCTTAGACATCATGAATTCGAAATGGAAAAGAAAAATTATATATAACTCTACACTTATCATGTAATTCTTTTACGAATCGAACATTCTTCTCAACTTCTTTGTGTGGCTTGTTTGTTTATGTAACGTTGACTAAATATTGTACAGCTATACAATTCTATTCAATAGAGTAGCCTAATAAAACGATGGGTTTATGCGGGGAGAGAATTCGTATTCAGGTAAAGGAATTCTGAAAACACGTGATTTGATTTTAAATATTTCAATTCAAGTGCCAAAATCCAATTATAGAAGAAAAGACTACAGTAGAAATATTTCTCGGTCTATAATGATGTTTTCAAGTTTTACGTGATCAATATTTTGTTTAAATTTTATTCTCTGTGTAGTGTCTTGGTCATTTTCCTCCTTTGACACTACAAATAGGTTGTTTGAACTATAGACAGGCAGCAGGAGAGGCTTCTGTTGACTAATTTTATGAAACATCAAATTCAGATAAGGAAAAATATAGTCACCTCTAAAGCAAACTGTTTTCTTCGTAAAAATTAAAGGGTTAATTTGCGTAGCGGAAATGGAATGAAATCCATTTAATAAGACGTCCATGATGTCTAATCAATTAATGCAAGCTCTGAGTTATTACAAATAATTTTATTTTAATTTAAAGTCACTTTAAAACAAGAGAGTAGAGAAAAATTAGAAAATATTTTGCAACGATATTTCAATAAATATTGTGAAGTAAATTTTCGTAGTTTTCCTCTTACAAAGCACTTACAGTTTTATGAACATTTAGTATATTATTTTGTTTCATTCTACAGTTGTGTTCCAATTTCTCCTCACTTCTTGCCATCTTTATGGTCCTATTCATATGACCGCTGCATACAGTGCGGTGTTATGACGTCACGTTAGACAAACCGAGAAGTTGTTTCAGATGTTCTAAGTCTGATTGCTACCGGTGAAAGAGATTGTCAGGACAGTGAATATGAAGATTCCTGTCTTACGGGATGTGACGTCGTGTATTATGGCTGAAGGGAACCCAAATCACAAGGCGTCACGTCCAAGACAGGAATCTTACATTATTATTATTTATTATTATTATTATTATTTAAATCTTATCATATTTAATATTTCTACTGTTACTGTACTTGTGACTGATTCACGTGGCAGCTGGAACTAATGCACGCATAGCCTGGACATTGGCTTAAATAATGGGTAAAAATAACCACTCAGATCCAGAAGTTTAAATGCACTCATGCTACACACCCACCTCATCCAAATCTGTGGGCTGTGCTATGAGCTAGAGTATAGTGCAGACCAAATATTTACGGTATTACAACATTATTGTTGTCACAGTAATAGTGTATAGCCACAGTATAGTGCAGACCAAATATTTACGGTATTACAACATTATTGTTGTCACAGTAATAGTGTATAGCCACAGTATAGTGCAGACCAAATATTTACGGTATTACAACATTATTGTTGTCACAGTAATAGTGTATAGCCACAGTATAGTGCAGACCAAATATTTACGGTATTACAACATTATTGTTGTCACAGTAATAGTGTATAGCCACAGTATAGTGCAGACCAATATTTACGGTATTACAACATTATTGTTGTCACAGTAATAGTGTATAGCCACAGTATAGTGCAGACCAAATATTTACGGTATTACAACATTATTGTTGTCACAGTAATAGTGTATAGCCACAGTATAGTGCAGACCAAATATTTACGGTATTACAACATTATTGTTGTCACAGTAATAGTGTATAGCCACAGTATAATGCAGACCAAATATTTACGGTATTACAACATTATGTTGTCACAGTAATAGTGTATAGCCACAGTATAGTGCAGACCAATATTTACGGTATTACAACATTATTGTTGTCACAGTAATAGTGTTAGCCACAGTATAATGCAGACCAAATATTTACGGTATTACAACATTATTGTTGTCACAGTAATCCGATCGGTCGTGTATTTACGTGGTCACTCAATGACCATTTAAAATAACAGCAATAGTACACATTATTACCATTACCATTATTAGCCATATGACTTCATATTACGCTCTGTCCTAATATCCACGCGCTACTCCAAGGACTCTTTCCTCTGTTCATCCTTTATTCTTGTAACAACCAAGTGTTAATTTCATCTGTCATATACCATCGAGTACTATAGACTAATAGTAATCATTATCGATTAACATGAATTACTCCCGATTATTGCCATTATTATTTATTGTTATCGATTGCCATCTATTATTACGGACTCGGATGAATTACTATTGACTGTTATCGAATATTATCGATTAATAATTATTATCGAGACGAGTATAACTCGCTCACTGACGCCAAGGTTATTACATGACTAGAAATAATAGCAAATTTCCTAATCTTACTGAATTACGTCTGTATTAGGCTACATTTTCTAACAAGCGGTAACGATTTGACTTGCACTCGGGAGGTACACAATCGACTCTCAGCCTCATTCGCCCTGGCCATCCGTCACTTACAGATCAACAACAGGAGCGCATGCCTAATTTCAAACCGGCCACGACCGAATCCTTCTCTATCCGTACTTTTTCGCCATCCATGATCATTTATCCTATCTCTTGGCGCAAAAACAGCAGCATTTAATAAGCTTAAAATTTAACCCTCATCGGTAACTATATATACCACCTATTCTGACATTAAAAACTCTGCATTTTACCCACAGAATGTATATACGTGTTTCGTATAATTCTTAGAAAAAAAAGACAGCGATTATTTCCCTATACAACATTAACTGAGTGGTCTTTAAATTTGAAGCAGTCTGTGTTTTCTGTGACGTACGAACTGAAAGTTTTATGGGCTATATAATCTGGAGGCACGAGAGTCTTCAAACGGTTAAAACTAAAACTTAACCACTTTTGCTCTCCGTGTAACTGGGCTCTGCAGAATAAGATTTCGTTAACGAAACTCTCTAACCTTGGCTTTATGGCAGAAAAGTCACAGGTTGTGACAATTCCGCTTATAAGAAGTTCCACAGAAAACGCGTAACTGAACAATCCGACATAAAACTGAAATGTTTTTTCTTCACGTGTAGGGAAAAACAAACAAATAACATGTCATTTATGTAGAATATCTCCTGTTGGAATGTAAAGCCGTATAGTTTCTTAAATACGTAGCAATGTTCCAGAAGGACATGCTGCCCATGGTCCAAAGTACAGGAGTGGGCGCCCTTCTACATTAAATTTACACGTAGCAAATTCCTACGAAGCATCCATAGACATGTTATACCAATCTGTACGTTGCCATATTTCTCCAGGTGACAGTACGGTTGACATCGCATTACGTTAGAGGATCATGTCACGTGTAGTTCATCTGCCGTGATGTCAGTCTATTTGGCTATCGCTTATCTATGAGTGCAGAAAATTACATTCTTTCCTTCCATCAACCGTAAAAGAATCTAGTCATATAAATCCAAAAATCACACCAAGGGCCTTATATAAAGTTAAAGAGAAATTTTGTGCTTTTACATTGGTATAATAGTATAAATAAATTACAACATACTTAAATATTCCTATGTCACTTTAATAAAAGATTCACATGCATTACCTTCTCTGAATAATCCCGTATTCCAGCAAGCGCACAGAATTCAATACTTTAATCCCGTGTAAAAACTATTGTCCCAATGGTACCTTTTAACACTTTCATTTTCTTAGTCTGAAATATATTTGGTGATGATTTGACGGCGGGATATAAATTTATTAGTAATGGCTGTGGGAAAGTTTTCAATTGTAGATCACAATAGACGAAAAAGCTATTGATCGATATAGGCTATATCATTTACAAATAAAATTAAGGGAATCATCAGTCAGAAAGTTCCACCAAATCCAGACATTTTAATAGTTTATGAGATTATACAGGGACAAAAAGGATTTATACAAAAATATGTTTTATTTCATAAAAAAAATTTAAGGCGAATATTGAAAGATTCTATTTAAAATCCGTGAATGAGTTGCATAGCAACCAAAATTACGTCTCCAACAAGTTAAACATAATCGTAGGGGGCGCAACGCAATAAAAGAACATAACCTATACCAACTTATGCAACAAATTATGCTCCGTTTTAACACACGGAATAAAATAATACGCAATTACGTAAGAACGCGCGTTTAAATATGAGTAACAGTCAAATATGTTACTGGCGCTTATAATTACCTTGTTGGCACAGAGTTACATGTCTTTGGACGTCCGCAGTCTACAGACGAAATTCAATTTCTTTTGCCTTACAAACCGCATAACTTTGCAGTAAGCATAGGCCACAGTGTTAGAAAATGAATGGGGTTACAGAAAAGCATTTTATTCACCGATTCCGCTACGGCAAGTGGTGTACTGTTTTGTTCGTTGATACAGCTACGGCATATAAGCCAGTACTTTGTTCGGTGATACCGCTACGGCGAATGCGCTAGTATTTTGTTCACTGACACCGCTACGGCGAATGCGCTAGTATTTTGTTCACTGACACCGCTACGGCGAATGCGCTAGTATTTTGTTCACTGACACCGCTACGGCGAATGCGCTAGTATTTTGTTCACTGACACCGCTACGGCGAATGCGCTAGTATTTTGTTCACTGACACCGCTACGGCGAATGCGCTAGTATTTTGTTCACTGACACCGCTACGGCGAATGCGCTAGTATTTTGTTCACTGACACCGCTACGGCGAATGCGCTAGTATTTTGTTCACTGACACCGCTACGGCGAATGCGCTAGTATTTTGTTCACTGACACCGCTACGGCGAATGCGCTAGTATTTTGTTCACTGACACCGCTACGGCGAATGCGCTAGTATTTTGTTCACTGACACCGCTACGGCGAATGCGCTAGTATTTTGTTCACTGACACCGCTACGGCGAAAGAGCTAAGATTTTGTTCACTGACACCGCTATGGCGAATGCGCTAGTATTTTGTTCACTGACACCGCTACGGCGAATGCGCTAGTATTTTGTTCACTGACACCGCTACGGCGAAAGAGCTAAGATTTTGTTCACTGACACCGCTACGGCGAATGCGCTAGTATTTTGTTCACTGACACCGCTACGGCGAAAGAGCTAAGATTTTGTTCACTGACACCGCTACGGCGAAAGAGCTGAGAGTTTGTTCACTGACACCGCTACGGCGAATGGGCTAGTATTTTGTTCACTGAAACCGCTACGGCGAATGGGCTAGTACTTTGTTCACTGACACCGCTACGGCGAATGCGCTAGTATTTTGTTCCCTGACGCAGTTGCGGCAACTGGCCTAGTACTTTGTTACAGACTATGGAAATCTGAATATATTTAGCCTAGACGTGTGGAATAAAACGTATTTTTAAGTGGCATTTACCAGCGAAAACGCAACTGCATTTGACAATGAATATGTGGAGGCTCAACGTGCATTAGGAGTCGCTGTTCCTGGCAAAGAACTGACGAAAAATATTAAACAGAAGAAGAACAATGTAGCCTATAAGTCTCGTTTCTATTATTCCTCGCTATAAAATGTGAAATAAATTTCCCATAAACAAAAAGCAGGTTTTACTTAAGACAAAGGTACTTAAAATTGCAAGACATTAACCACCAATTCGTTTCTGATATTATAGTCGTGTAGTTCATGAGTATTTTATGATGCTGGTTCTAATTTCTATCCATATACGATTTAACAAAAACTTACATTTCATTAATACCGCTGATCTAAACAAGTGTATCGAGTTTATAGCCAGAAACTTGTCTAAGAACACTGGACATAGGCCTATTTATTTCTACCTTTCAGAGGTCAGCTTTATTGAAAACGTATTCAGACGGACATTAAGAAATCAAAACCCACTTTTCTTTTAAATAAGTGGGATTATGTCTATTGGACGCAAAATCAGAAAATGTAATTACAAAACGAAACATCGGCAGTGAAGCGACAAACAAGTTTCAGATGCGGAGTTGGTTTGTTATTAAATTTAGCTTTTCCTGACTAATTTTCCGAAAAGGTACATTAGAGTGGCCTATTTTACATCAGCTAGGACGTACAAAATAGTGTTTGACAGCTACCAGCAACCAAACTGCTAGTAGAAGCTTAGGTCTGTATGGCCGCGACGGTTCTATCGTAACAGAAAGTCAAACAAACGTGAATTGTCACAAAGCTTTTAATTTTTCTTTAAATAGTTTCTGAATTTCTAAAACCATCAGATAATTAATTATATATGAATTAAAATACATACCGAAAAAATTAAGTTAAGGATAAAAACCCTACAAAAACCTCCAAAAAATTAAAATAGCTAATTTCAAAACGCTCCACAAGATTTAATAGCTCCCTTCCCCCCCCCCCCCCCCACAGGCTCGACAGCCCTTTGGGGGCCTAGGTCGCCTCATTGTTCGACGCTTCACGATCACACTCAGACACACAACAGTAGGTAGGACTCCTCTGGACGAGTGATCAGCCCGTCGCAGAGACCTCTACCTGACATCACACAACACTCACAAGAGACAGACATCCATGCCCCCGGCGGGATTCGAACCCACGATGCCAGTAAGCGAGCTGCCGTAGAATAGATTCCTTTTACATAAGTATAATTTCATTCTTGAATATGTATTCATATAGGCCCACATAACAATATTATTTCTTCTTGCCACGGAAATTTGTGTACTTTTCTTCTCCAAATTCTGCCACCAAGAACCTGAATGTAATCTCAAGTATTCTGTGCCATCCCCCACTCACTGTAATTTTATCGCATGGAGGTAATTATTCGTACCACCTTATTTAGCTTGGGATTTTACCACGGGGTGTATTTATTAATCTGTATAATTTATGTTATTTGTTAAAAACAAAAACCTAGCACTTTCCTAAATCATTAAGCGACCGATTTTGTAACAAAGAACTGGCGTTCTTTCTTACGTATTCGGCGTAAAGAACGTAACGCGATCATACCTTGTAACAAATTAGAAATCCTCACAAAACTGACGTCAGAATAACGTCAAAGCAAAACTTAAAAAGGAAACCTAAAAAATGAAATATTTCTGTCAAACTTTCTCATACATTCCGAATAATGGATAATTCTAAGCACTCAGACACCCCATATCAATAGACTTTGACAAAGATACATATGACAGAGTCTTGTGTATCTTAGAGTTGTCTTACTCGTTTATCATTTAAGATCTTAAAAGTTGATCGATATTTAAATCAATCAACTATTATAATAATTAAAAGTCCTCAATGCCTGAGAACATACATCGAGCAACACAAGGGCTGAGCGCATTTTAATGGTCAACATAGGAACCACCTCAGGCGCCACTCTGCAATATGTAACGGCCATGTATGATTCGTAATTTATACAAATGCTTTACCCCACAGTAATCATGAGAACACAGACCACAAGAGCAAGCAGCAGATGAAGAGGAACCTCCTCAGCAGACGTCATCATTTAGTCATGAGACGGTAGCAACCAACCCTCATATCTCCCTGCGTTCCTATTACCGGACTCCAGGGTAAAAATGGTCCAAGTCGCACCACTCGATAAATTTACTTGCAGAAAACGAAAAGGGTTGTATTATTGTTGATTATAAATAATTATAAATTAAAGAATCTAGCTTGTAAAATAGCCTATAGAAAGGTCATGCGTGGGAAGCGATTCTACAATTCAATATTTTAAGGTGTAATACAAATTGATAAGTAACATGAATTATTAAATTACTTATTGAAAGCAAAATTCTTAACAAAGTTAATTCTTAACATGAATAGGCTCTAATTATTATATTTTCTAACATGTGTGCACAGGGCCATAGGATACCACACGGCGATGCACTCAAATTTTGTGTTTAGAATAAGTCGGGTTGGCGTCTTGGACTGCAGGTATGTTAGCCTACGTCTAGGACTGCAGGTATGTTAGCCTACGTCTAGGACTGCAGGTATGTTAGCCTACGTCTAGGACTGCAGGTATGTTAGCCTACGTCTAGGACTGCAGGTATGTTAGCCTACGTCTATGACTGCAGGTATGTTAGCCTACGTCTATGACTGCATGTATGTTAGCCTACGTCTAGGACTGCAGGTATGTTAGCCTACGTCTAGGACTGCAGGTATGTTAGCCTACGTCTAGGACTGCAGGTATGTTAGCCTACGTCTAGGACTGCAGGTATGTTAGCCTACGTCTAGGACTGCAAGTATGTTAGCCTACGTCTAGGACTGCAAGTATGTTAGCCTACGTCTAGGACTGCAGGTATGTTAGCCTACGTCTAGGACTGCAAGTATGTTAGCCTACGTCTAGGACTGTAGGTATGTTAGCCTACGTCTAGGACTGCAAGTATGTTAGCCTACGTCTAGGACTGTAGGTATGTTAGCCTACGTCTAGGACTGCAAGTATGTTAGCCTACGTCTAGGACTGTAGGTATGTTAGCCTACGTCTCCCCGTGTTTCTCAGTTCCTCGAAACAACAAATTCTGGCACAAAACCGTAAAATATGTTACGACCAATTTTTCACACATTACGCAGTTTCTAGTCATCTCCGCATTTGATTTCAGGCTTCCGCCGCGATGTTGATGAGATCAGCGCTCTTCTGGGGTATTACGCAGCATCGTGTGTCAATTGTTTACCGACGTTTCGGGACAATGTATCGGTCTGATCTCCAAGGGTCAAGATTCCGCATTTGATGCCATAGACTCTATAACACAACCAATTAAAAGGCTGCCACAAGATAAATTAAGAAAAGTGCTGATCTGTAGGCCGAATACGGGCTGAGAATGACTGAACACGAAGTCCTTCGCACATTTAAGACTACGATGATTACGATAACGAGAATTATTAATTATCGGAATCGTTACGGTCCCTATGTGCCTAAACTCCCGTAAGAAATTACAGAAATTTGCGTCATTCTGGATTTTCGTAATTCCGAAAAAAATAAATGAGGAACGTAAAAATTTATAAACCTGCTACAATTAAATCGTAATAATAATAATAATAATAAACAGTTCTGTTAATTACAGTCTAGTTACCGTAAGCTTTGCCTTTTAACCCCTGTATAGGCTACGAGATGTGTTTCACATTAGCACAAATCACAACACAGGACACGTAACAACAAAACACAGGTATATAATTCACATTATAGCTCCTTTCTCTCTCTATATATACATTCTTTATGATACCGCGCTTGATATAAAGTAACACGATGCTGATATCCGCTCATATTTCACAGGATATGCTCAACTTTACTTGGATATTCCGTACACTAAAAACAAGACTGCCATGAATTTCAAACCAACATATATAAATGCATTCTTAAAAACTTTTTAAACTTTTTAACCTTATATATATATATATATATATATACATATAGCATAAATACGCAACTATTCCCAGGATTTTATATGCTTAAATACTGGTATTATGTGTGATATAAGACACGTTATTAGATGAATTAACGGATGTGTAGTACGTGTAAACTTGGGACCGCCTGATGATGGCTTCTTGAAACCGAAACGTATGTAGGGGCAATTGACTTTGTGTATGAAAATACAGTGCATATGTTGGTTTTAATCTTGTGTAAAGAGATGCGTATTTGCAGATCATACCAAGTCCAAACAATCGTAACCAATTGCACGCACATCTAAGCAGTGACATGAATAACCACAAAGCCCGCGCTGTTCCACTTCAAAGATCAAACAACAAACGCGTTCGTACTGAAAGTTTCCACATTCGATTCTTATAATACGCTCTTCTATTTGTTCATAGGCACTTGGATTTTATAGTAGGCATTACGTCAGGAAAATAGAACACTAATACCATACGAAAATAACGAAACAAAAATATTAATTATTTAAAGAAGATTAACCTGCAGTATATTTAACGATTCAGCTCGTACCGCGCAGTAAACACAATCCGTCTCAGTTAATGCTGTACAGTGAAATAATCGCTGTTTGTTCTGAGATCCACACAAAACACATAAATACAGTCCGTACCGCGCAGTAAACACACTCCGTCTCAGTTATACAAACCAGTCAGTTAATGTTGTACAGTGAAATAATCGCTGTTTGTTCTGAGATCCACACAAAACACATAAATACAGTCCGTACCGCGCAGTAAACACACTCCGTCTCAGTTATACAAACCAGTCAGTTAATGCTGTACAGTGAAATAATCGCTGTTTGTTCTAAGATCCACACAAAACACATAAATACAGTTCGTACCGCGCAGTAAACACACTCCGTCTCAGTTATACAAACCAGTCAGCTAATGCTGTACAGTGAAATAATCGATGTTTGTTCCGAGATCCATATATAAATACAGTAATATAAATGTAATATTAAACCTAGTATACAAAGTAACCGCTGGTCTCTCATAGATAAAGCTAACACATTCATTTCAAAACATAAATATGATTCAAATTTGTAGACATATGGCAGAAGTTCTGGGACGGGATAACAGTCCATTGCTAGATCCCTTACCACAACGAAAAAGAAAGTACATCTGTGTCGTCACGGAAATTTTAAACGGCAATTTAGTTTACGTGGTGTTGTGAACGAGCCTTAAAGCGGGGCAGACAGCTCGACATTATTATTATTATTATTACTATTATTATTATTGGTACGGATATTATTATTAATATTAGCATTGTTTTTGCAGTCTTTGTTGCTGTTGGTGTTGTTAAAAGAACAGGCGTGCTTAAGTTTCTATTTTGCGGTGAATGAGGTCTAGTATTTGTAGTTGTCATATATATTAATGGGAACATTATTTAATTTACCTAGAGCTCTGTAATTGTCTCGAGTTCCTGTGACGTAATACTACAAACACGACTTTGAATCTCAGCATGCAGGCTAGGAATTTAGTTGCCCCACT
This sequence comes from Reticulitermes speratus, assembly GCA_021186555.1. NCBI lineage: Eukaryota > Metazoa > Arthropoda > Insecta > Blattodea > Rhinotermitidae > Reticulitermes > Reticulitermes speratus. The sequence goes on from JAJKFL010000007.1 coordinate 28,390,777, forward strand.
TCGCAAGCCGTATAATCACGGCCGTCAGCCACTCTTGCACTGACTGTAGCAATAACTCAACAACTCTGTGTGCTTGTTTTAGGCTTGTTTAAGTGAAATAGATATAACTTCTATGCGTGGCCATCATCAGCACACACAAAGAGCTACAGACAGTAGTCCAGAATATGAAAGTAGCGTCTGTCTACTGCTGCTAGACAATATACGAAAGGAAATAAGCCCCAAAGCCAATTTTATAAAAAACTCATGTCGCAATTTTAAAACGAATTGGCCCTACCGTTTGTGATGCCATAACTCGTGTCAATTCACAGTCATTCCCCCCCGCCCCCCTCCACACAATGAAGCTGTTTTTAATAACCACATCCCTTTTCGGACAAATTAATCTAAATTTCTACTGATTCGATCATGTTACCGGGCAAGTTCCCGCTCTGCCAAGGTCTCTCTTACGTTTCAATATATCCACGTTCCACAATTAACATTCATAAGACATTCGCTGCCAGGAATCAGAACATTTCAACTTTAAAATAAAATAATCCGTTTCTCGCCATTAACCCTATCCATGTTATGTCACAAACATCTCGCTGAAGCGATGGTATTTTAACACGGCATTTAACTTTTAATTTGAGGACAGTTAAAGAAAAGGGTTCCAAAATTCTCAATAGTTATAACTAATTATTTGGTTCTTTTTAACAGCAAAAATTAGGCCTACATTCCACCACAAAAATTACAGGAAGAAGGTTCTTTTAAATAAAAACCCAGCATGAAAGGAGCTACATTACGTACCGGTTAATATTTGTGTTAAAACAGTAAAGAAATCCTCTGTAGATAATTCTTAATTTGCGTATTAATTCAGCGGAATACGTATAATGTAGGTTTATAAACTGAAATAAACTTATAATAAAATATATTTTACCTCTTACCGGATACAAAATGAGGTGGTAATCTTTCCGCCCATTTCAAACACAAAGTGTGATTACGTTATCAGAATAACCTTTCAGTTTACGTCAACTCATAAGTACAGACACTTTACGTAGGACTAACATATATTATGTGCAGCTTTTATACATTAACAGTTTCACCTAGACTTGTAATAAGCTTATTACAGACCTGCCAAACGTGAATCTCGACACCAGCTCTTCATGTCCCTAATCTGGCGATACAACAGCTTTATCTGTTATGGCCTAGAATCTATGCGTATTTCCGATGAAAGTGAAATACCGGAAAACATTTTAAATGTCATATGATATAGGCATATTATCACACATTACATCACCGTCGCTTCCTTCCAAATCTTCCCCAATTTATTATTCACTTCTCATTCCACATGTCTTACAGCCTCAGTTTGAACTATTCAAAACTCGTTAAAACACTATAAATAACTATTATTCATTACATCACATCCCCCTTCGAAAGATTCTCAAACATTCGACTGTCAAAGTCAATTAGCCTATTACGTTTGATTACAATTTTAGGAAAACAGAGCTAAACTAAATAAGTCTAAGATGCAATTAATGTCTATTTAATGGACTTCATTTGCTGCTACAGAATTCGAGAAAAGCCTCTTCATTTACTGTAACGTCTGCTAATCGCGTTAGAATTGCCAAATAAAATGCTGGGTCCTTGGAGCAACAGAAAATTTTAAATTTTCGAATCTAATTTGAATCATTCCCGCTTTTTCCATTCATTTTATTTTTTGTACGTAAAACATCGAAGGAATTCTATCAAATATCTCATAACTTCCTTTCCCGAGGATCTCTAATTTGTAACATTTAAACGTGTAAAGGAGGTGTTAATGTTTGTAAATACATAAAATTTAATTTACATAAAATAAATGAGACAAGTAGCATTAATTTCGTTGTCACAGAATGATGCCCTGAACACGCCAACCATAAAACTACTTGTGTTTATAAAAACTATAACGTGTCAAACTTATACAATAGTTTTGCAAATCCTGCCTACTGACAATACGCGAAGGAAACACGGCGATTTATTAGGCCCAAATATTTCAATGCAAAACCTCGACCCCAATAGTTACACGTCATTACGAACGGACAGACAGACATTTCCTGCTGTCAGACTAACGCTTACGACATAGTCCGGGCGCGACACTCACGACACCAAGGCAAGAGAGGGTGGATTTACCTGGCGGTGGTGCAGTCCCTATACAGAACGTCGAAGTCCTTGCACGATAGCAGCTTGCACCTGTTCACACCGGGCTGAATGGCCCCCAGTCCCCGCAGAATACGAACTTGCTCCACGTTGCAGACCAGAGGCACTATGTCCAGTCTCTTCAGCTTGGTATACACGGTGTGCAGACCGCCAACAAGATGCTTGAGGAACAACTCGAATGCCTGAGGAAGACACAGCATCGTATCGCCGGCGATAATGAACGCGGCGACCTTCTGCCCGCGGTAGTCAACCAACTTGCACTCGTTGGCCGTCGGGTCAGAACTTGAGATGGGTGGCGGGCTGTTATATGACCGAGGTGGGCCTCCGTGGTGCGCCGCGGCCATCAGGTCCAGCGGCGAGTGATGAATCATGCCGCCTCCCAGTGAATTGAGCAGGCCCAGGCCTGGGGGCGGCAGTGACATCACGGATTGAGATATTCTCGGGGGCACGACTGTGATGCTGTTGGGGGTGGAGACGGGCGGTGGACTAAGTGTCTGTGGATGTTGGGGTGTTGGAGGCGGCTGCTGGGTGCTGGCAGGCACTGTGCTGGGACTCCCCTGTTGGCGTACCATACTCGGCGGGCTGTGAGGCGGTGGCTGAGGCCCGGAGGATTGTTATTGTTGGTGCTCGGAGGTGTAAGGGGCGGTTTGATGGTGACCGGAGGCGATGCTGAAGACGAGGCATTGCTACTGTGGTCGCTGTTGGTTGAAGAAGAGTCCATTACGGAATCCATACTCATAGTTCACCGGTTATTCTTAAACCAAAAAAAAAAAATCACTTTCCACACTACGATGGTCTGCTACAGTATGACAATCACACACTCCAAATCATGGTCACCCGTCGCACTAGTCTAAACCCATGCTGGTGTATCCAACCTGAATATTGTCACTGCAACACCGGGCAGAGTCCATCTGCAGTAGGGAACCAAGTGTTGCCGCTAGATCGGTATGTCTGTCTGTCTGTCCGACTGACTGTATGCTTCCACGCAATAAGAGAGGAGAGAAACAACAGAGCACAGGAAGACGTAATGCGAGAGCAACTGGGCGGCAGAGAGGTGGGGGGTTAGGGAGGGAATCAGCAGAAAACTTAAAAACACTCACTGTGTTCGTTCTGTGTGGAGGATGTCTCCACCGATCACCTCGTGTACCTTATCCTTCCACTGCTCACACAACAAAACAAGACCACTTGGTACCGCCCGCTGGAAACAGAGACGGAGAAGAAAAGGTTGTAATCGCACACACACACACATATACACGCACACATACACACGCTTGCTGTGTTTTTATCGGTGGAGGGGAAAGAGGGGCTCTCCGCACTGTGGAAATTACATCCGGCAGCTACTCTAAGCTCCCGAGGACACGAGATATACACAAGTACAGTTCACAGTCACAAAAGTAATAAATAAAAACGGCCGGGGAGGGTGGAAAACTTTACCAAATTTTTTTTTTTTTACTCCTCTTTTTTTCCCCCGTGTACTGGGGCTGCGCTCCAAGTGAGATAGTGGCTCAGAAAATGGTCATTATCCGCACGGAATGCGCAGATCGACTGCCATTGGTCCACAGTTTATACAGTACTGCTCTCTTATTGGCCCGACACCAAGTTCCGCCTGACTTGCTTTACGTTTTCGGGTCCCGCCTCTTCTTACACACACACACACACACTCGCACAAACTCTCTTTACTTTTGCTACACTGCTGCTAGTGGTGCTGAAAACAAGAAAAGTCGTTTTGTGCTTGCTTGTTTCCTTCCTTTACTTCCTCTTTCTTCTGTATTATCGCCCTCTCTGTCTTTCCTTTTACTTCTCCCCTTCCACCTATACCTGGTGTCTTTCTCTCCCCCACTCAAGGCTGCCGGTCTTAGCGTCTCTCTCATCACCTCCTATGCGGTGTGTTGTGACGCAGCCAGCAATACACAACTGCGATGTGTGTTGCGGGCATTCGCCGTGCGCGCTATATCATTGTTCACCGCACTAAAACACACACGTCTTTTCCACATTGAACACAAAACTAGAATCGAATCAGTTTCTTTTAAAGTACTTGAAATTATGAAACACTGAAGACATTAACGTACTGTAAGCAGGTGTACCAACTTCTGAAGAGATCTACCACGCTATGCGCAATAACACACGCTTTTTTTTTTCACGCACATGGTTCGAACAGCTGATCGCCCGTGTAACGTGCCCACCGCTTTGGCGGGCAGGAAAGGCAATGATGTTCTGGCTAGGAGGGGGGGGGGGGGCGAAGCGAAGGCAGACCAGTAGGGGAGAGAGCCAGTTCCCCCTGCAACTTCACTACTAGGTTCATATGCAATAACACGACCCCTACTGCTGCGGTAAAACGAGACACTTTGCTTATTGAGTCGACATCTATGAGCGCATTGGCAAACTAGGTTGTAGTTCTGGGGAAAGTGCAGACTTGGATATGTCATAGTGCTTGTAATTTAATGACGTCATTTAATGGCATGCTAATGAAATCAAAGAACGGAGGAATTGTGGTCCTGATATTCTAGTCTTACTGCGTTCACACAATTATAGTGTTTCACGTGCAAGATCCATAGATATTGTGCCTAAGATCAGAAGATCAATTTTGAAATATTGCTATTACTTAACACTCAGTGCCATACAACGAGATATCTCATTTACATTGGACTGTTTCTTTAATAGCATTTATATAATGAAAAATTTGATTATCTCTGGAAGCATGTGAACAAAATAATTCATTACCCTCGTTTTGATGTAAATGCAAACCGTTGCGCTGTAAAATCTATGTTCATATCCTTAATTGTATTTTTAAAACACTCAGCCTGGAAAGGGTCAACGAATATTCCAGAAAGTTACGCCTGGTCACATTTAACTCCCGTTTTGCTGTTTAATTTATTCGTTTTTAATAAATATTTTACGCTGCCATCTACAGGATTCTTTTGTTTAGTTAGTTACACTACACCTTACAGGACATATTTACTTGTTTCTTAAGTTAATTTTATTAAAGCTACAAATAATTAATTACTGATATCACTTTGGCTTCCCAATACTAAAAAATAGATAATGCTGTATATTGTGATTTGACCCCATTCAGTCTGGTAAACATAAAAACACGTTTCAGATAAACTTGCTACCTCCATTATTACGGAACACAAAAATGGAAGCAACAGGTTCCTCTAAAAGTATCGGTATACATATACATATATATATATATATATATATATATATATATATATATACACAAGAATACACAGCTTCACATCACAGAAATCCTTTATCTAATAAAATTAATTTTTTTCTTGTCTATCGTGTAAGTTTTAGGTTTCGAAAACTGTTATTTCACAAAACCGGACATTATCCATGGAACAGACAATGTTTACAAAAATGGTATATGTCTGTAGGGGGGAAAAAAAACCCTGTTTCACTGCCACTTTATTTACCACAAATCCCACACTGACTGGCCTTCCTGGGTCTGAAATGTCTATTGAATCCAGTAGTTTAACTCCTAATACAGCGTTACTGTTAACTGTGATGTCCGTCATATTCCTTAGCCTTTCTACCGAAACACGCAGACACTATTGAAAGCATTTAATATTGTTTTCACCGTGCATCTCGTATATATCAAAAACCAAGACCAACTAGATGCACATTCACTATTAAAAACTTTAATAGTAGTATTACATTAAACCCGACATGTTTCGGTCAGGTACCTGACCATCTTCAGGGGTACACTACATTAAAATGCTATGTCCATATGTAAAAACACTTGAAATGTGAGCATATAAAGTCTAGTAGTGTGTGATGTTTTTATAAAACACAGTTTTAAAGTCACTAAAAACTGTGTTTTATAAAAACATCATACACTACTAGACTTTATATGCTCACATTATAAGACTGTATAAGACTTTATATGCTCACATTATAAGACTGTATAAGACTTTATATGCTCACATTATAAGACTGTATAAGACTTTATATGCTCACATTATAAGACTGTATAAGACTTTATATGCTCACATTATAAGACTGTATAAGACTTTATATGCTCACATTATAAGACTGTATAAGACTTTATATGCTCACATTATAAGACTGTATAAGACTTTATGCTCACATTATAAGACTGTATAAGACTTTATATGCTCACATTATAAGACTGTATAAGACTTTATATGCTCACATTATAAGACTGTATAAGACTTTATATGCTCACATTATAAGACTGTATAAGACTTTATATGCTCACATTATAAGACTGTATAAGACTTTATATGCTCACATTATAAGACTGTATAAGACTTTATATGCTCACATTATAAGACTGTATAAGACTTTATATGCTCACATTATAAGACTGTATAAGACTTTATATGCTCATATTATAAGACTGTATAAGACTTTATATGCTCACATTATAAGACTGTATAAGACTTTATATGCTCACATTATAATACTGTATAAGACTTTATATGCTCACATTATAAGACTGTATAAGACTTTATATGCTCACATTATAAGACTGTATAAGACTTTATATGCTCACATTATAAGACTGTATAAGACTTTATATGCTCACATTATAAGACTGTATAAGACTTTATATGCTCACATTATAAGACTGTATAAGACTTTATATGCTCACATTATAAGACTGTATAAGACTTTATATGCTCACTTTTCAAGTGTGTTTAACATATGGACTACGCATTTTAATGTAGTGTACCCCTGAAGATGGTCAGGTACCTGACCGAAACATGTCGGGTTTAATGTAATACTACTATTAAAGTTTTTAATAGTGATTGTGCATCTAGTTGGTTCTTGGTTTTTGACTATTAAAAGCCTTAGCACACTTTTGCTTGAAACATTTAAGTGACCGTGCCGGTTGTAGTTGCCACAGTAATCCCAAACATTTAAGTGACCGTGCCGGTTGTAGTTGCCACAGTAATCCCAAACATTTAAGTGACCGTGCCGGTTGTAGTTGCCACAGTAATCCCAAACATTTAAGTGACCGTGCCGGTTGTAGTTGCCACAGTAATCCCAAACATTTAAGTGACCGTGCCGGTTGTAGTTGCCACAGTAATCCCAAACATTTAAGTGACCGTGCCGGTTGTAGTTGCCACAGTAATCCCAAACATTTAAGTGACCGTGCCGGTTGTAGTTGCCACAGTAATCCCAAACATTTAAGTGACCGTGCCGGTTGTAGTTGCCACAGTAATCCCATATAATTCGTATCCAAACATCTCACTCAGTGACCTCAAATGTGGTCTATGGGGAAGATAATTACTGTCACTATATGGCAACACATGGTTACCGAAAATTTTTCTCCAGGGAATTCACCCCGCCTGAGGAAATGTTAACGGAACCCAAACCAACCCTCAGGGCAGAGATACAGAAAGTGCATCTTACAGAGATTACACAAAAAACGAAAAAGTGTAGGGAAAATTAAAATACTTGTTTTTAAACATTTGCCACGTTAAGAAACTCTGAAACTGATGATATTTCTCTTATGAACAAATAAACCACCTGGAGCCTTTCCACAGTTTCATACTTCGCTCGGAAACTCCACCTACTTCTAAAATAAGAAATGTTATTTACCAATAAAATCGGTAAAAACAAACTCTGCTGCCACCTTTCACTGTAAAAAAAACCAACAAATTGCACCTCAATTTCACCTTTATTACGTATTAATCGACCCCTACACATGTTTCGGTTTTATGCAAAACCATCTTCAGGGGAATTATTTGTACCAACAAATGCACTAAGACAGTTTTTTCACTGTTTTCTTTATTATAAGGATGCCCCAATACGCATTTCGGCAGTTATTCTGCCATCATCAGGGGGGTATTTTTAAGTGAGTTTTTACATAGACCAATTCTTTGGTTACGTCATAACAGTGAGTCAATATTTGTTACCACATCGTATAAAATTTTGTAAAATTAGTGGTATTGTTAAGCTGCTAAAAGTTATTAAATTTTAAAAATTACAATAAAAGCAAGTAGTATATTATACTGCCGATCCCAGTGGCCGTGCGGTCTAAGGCGTGGGTCTTCGGCCGCTCGCTTGCTAGGATCGTGGGTTCGAATCCCACCGGGGGCATGGATGTTTGTGTTGTGTTTGTTGTAAGGACGGTAGTATGGAACATAAGTGGCATGAAGGACAAAAAGGATTAAACAGTACAAAAATGGATCAAAGGGGAAAAACCCCGGACAGGCAAAAAAAAAAAAAATCCCACCGAGGGCATGGATGTTTGTCTCTTGTGAGTGTTGTGTGTTGTTGTCAGGTAGAGGCCTCTGCGACGAGCCGATCCCTCGTCCAGAGGAGTCCTACCGACTGTGGTGTGTCTCTCAGTGTGATCAAAAGAAATTACAAACCTCGACACTGAAACGGGAAAACCGGAGTAGGTAGAAGAGGACGACTTAAAAAAAAAAAAAGAATATATTATACTACCCTCTATAGTATAATTATTAATTAATGGCAGCGTGGTCCTATTTTCTGCGTGTGTTCCAGTTATCTGTGTGTTATATGTTGGTAGGACCTCCTTTCCTCCTGTCTGCGTGGTTATTGGGGCATCCTAATAATAAAGAAAACAGTGAGAAAACTGTCTTAGTGCATTTGTTGGTACAAATAATTCAATTATAAAAAGATTCACGGTGAATATAAAGTGAAATTCATCTTCAGGGGGTTCAAAAACTACGTTCATTCCACATCCAATGTTAATTCTGGCATTATAAATAAAACACATTGTTTTTGTCTGTTGATGAAGCGTTGAGTGTAAGAGCGATAAAAGAACACATAAACAGGCTATATTACGTGGTAAACAGTTTAACGGGTTTCATTCTTTATCTTATATTCCTAGAGTGGTTAAATGAAGAAGATCTTACGTGACCAAAACCCATCTATTAAGACAAAATATTTCCAAACGAAACAAGAATATGATATAGGCTCCTATGAGAGAAATCGCGGTTGATGGAACAAATTGTGTTTGTGTTAACTTAAGAGTGATTTCTGGTGGGTCACGAAAGGTGCATTTGCTCCTACATACGCCGTAATGACATATAGTGGGTTGAAATTACAGCGAAGTTGGTACACCTACGACACGATGCAATCTCACACCTTAGAGTTGAGTATTCAACATTTAGGATATCAACAACCAGAAATGAATCCTCACTCCTTTTATTTCATCATCTTCTATTTAAGGAACTAGAGGCCTCTATATGGAATATATATAAAATCCTTTTCACCGGCAATTTGGAATTAAATTTAAGGAAGAAACTAGTAAAGTGCTACATTTGGAGCATAGCTTTGTACGGTGCTGAAACGTGGACACTTCGGAAAGTAGATCAGAAGTATCTGGAAAGTTTTGATATGTGGTGCTGGAGAAGAATGGAGAAGATCAGTTGGACCGATCGTGTGAGAAGTGAAGAAGTATTACACAGAGTCAAGGAGGAGAGGAATATCATTGGTCACATCTTGTGTAGAAACTGCCTTCTGAAACACGTGATTGAAGGAAAAATACAAGAAAGAATAAAAGTTACGGAAAGAAGAGGAAGAAGACGTAAGCAGCTACTGGATGGCTGTAAGAAAAGGAGAATATACAGAAAATTTAAAGAGGACTCACTAGATCGCCATATGTGGAATTCGCTTTGGAAGAGGCTACGAACTTGTCGTTAAGACAGACTACGTAACAATGACACAGTATGTACAACATATCCATTTGTACTACCATTCAAATGTTTCTCTATAATAGTAAAATGGGGTGACCTTTCCTTACAGGGCGTGGGGGCGATATTATCTTAAAATTCGGTAGCCAGTTTTAAATCAGAAAAGAAACATCATTATCACTCAGAAAAGATATCTGTTAAACGGGCCAATTATAACTGGTTAACTAGGCGCATAACGTAAGGCGTGGTATGGCTTTCTTCTTTATAAATTCGTTTCCACAAGACGTCCCCTAAAGCGGAGCAGGTTGGATGAAACTTATGAGGGAGCTGCAGGTAATGTATATAGTGTGGGGTTACGTTGTAAATCTATAAGCAAGTGGCAAGGAAAGGCGTTTACCATAAGCAAGATGGAGGCTTCTTATCATTATACCGAAGCACTACCGTAGGGCTCCTGTTCACAGCTAAGTACCTACTTACCCTGCAAATTACTAACTCCTGTCAAGCCATGGCTCAGGCGGTTAGTCGCCGGCCTCTCATCGCGGAGGCCCGGGATCGATCCCGGGTCAGTCAATATGGGATTTGTGGTGGACAAAGTGGTACTGGGACAGGTTTTTTCATGAGTACTTCGGTTTTCCCCTGTCAATTTCATTCCACCGGTACTGCATTACTTGGAAAAACTGAAAAAAAATTATCATCTTCTTCATAGGTTTGCACAATAAGCCTCAAGGCTGCGGTGCGTCTGTAGCATCTGCTGCGGGGCCCTTCATTAAAAAAAATCCTGTCAAGGCTTAGTGTCATAAGTACTGAAACTATCAAGCATAATCACGAATGCGGACAAATACTCTATTCGTCTATTAATATTTTGTTTATTTCTTCTACTGATAACTTTGCGTCATATGATGGGACGCCAAGCCCATTTTTTTCCCTATGGCTCGACAGCCCTATATGGGCCTGGGCCTCCTCGTTTCGTCGAGGTTTCATGATCACACACATTAGACACACCACAGTCGGTAGGACTCCTCTGGACGAGTGATCAGCCCGTCGCAGAGACCTCTACCTGACAAAACACAACACTCACAAGAGACAGACATCCATGACCCCGGTGGGATTCGAACCCACGATTCTAGTAAGCGAGCGGCCGAAGTCCCACTCCTTAGACCGCACGGCCACTGGGATCGGCGCCACGCCCATTACACGTAGGAATTAAAACGCTAGTCACTCATCTACTAGATTATTGACATCTCAGACATAATCTGAAGTACTGTACTGTTTTATCACAAGCTATTTACTAGCCGCATCAATTACCCTGAGCGAGGTTACAAGCGTGATAGTACACTAGCCAGCGAGTAGCAAGTACAGTTTAACAGACTTCAACTTCACTCGCTCGGATTTACTAGCCAGCGAGTTTACTCGCTGTTATAATCAGCCAAGACGAGTTTTAAAGCTGCTAGTGTACTCGCTGGCGAGTAGCGTGTAAAGTAGCCTCGTGTAATCCACGCCTTAAGGAAGCTGAACAAATATCAACTTGTCATTGATTAAAAGTAACGTAGGCGAGTACTGCTTTGTTCCATATTCTTTTCAATTTATCTTTACACGGTATGTAGTGTGAGGTATTAAAAGTGTAGTCCATTATTAACAGATAAAGAAAAGCCATTTACAGCAGGTACTGCTCGAAGACAGTCGTCCTCGGTGGACTAGTGGTTAGCGTGTTCGCCACTGGACCCAAGGTTCGCGGGTTCGATACCGGCCGAGGTCGATGGATTTTTAAGGGTGATAAAAATCCGTAACACAACTTCCTTCGGAGGGGAAGTAAAGCCGTCGGTCCCATGTCGTAGATTTACGGCATGTGAAAGAACCTTACGGGCAAAATTCAGCTCCTGATTGACTACTAGATGGCTCTGACAGTCATATCAGGATGAGTAGAACTTGTGCAGTCAGTGGACTGGTCACTCACTACAGAATGCACACTTCCAGACCAAGAAGCCTCTGAAAGGAGCGGAGCGACAGGAAGAAACTAACTAAAAAACTGCTCAAAGACAAACAGTTATGCGTGGCAGTTTTTATCATCACACACCTTCATTCACTTAATGTTAATTTAACAGCATCTTCAATATGGTTGATTGCGCATTGTGTGTTAAAGTTGCTTGATTTAGCAATAACATTCAACTGATACTTAATGGATGAACGGACGGTTAAACAACTACTGTGTTTAGTTAATAGTGGTTGGTTAATATTGGTTTACAAATAATCCACTTCAGTACGATGCTAATTAGAATGGACCCTGTGAAGTGGACAGTGTAAACTAATAAATAAACACACAAATCGAACAAACAGATACCAGTGCCAGCAACTTGACCAGCTAACCATCAATATTTCAGTGTGCAGTAATCATATGAACCCACGTCGTCCTCGTGTAGATACAGCAGTGCTGCGCTCTGTCAACAGAGTCTTGAAATTACTGCTTGCGAGTAGTCGGACATCGTTTTATATCTGTGTGCGTTGTGTGTGTGTGTTTGTGTAAAGGGGGGAAAAGCGGAGAAATCTCTCTTACGCAATTTTAGTTTTCTCTAAAGATGGGTGTCTACAGGCTTTTAATGTGAGGAGATGTCCTAACTTTTCTTACGATACAATGCAACAGAGGGTTGTATTGAGAGGAGGGCGCGGGGTCTTTAATAACTTTGGTCATGAAATAAGAATGTGTAATATAAAGAGAATGCCGATCCCAGTGGCCGTGCGGTGTAAGGCGTAGGTCTATGGCCGCTCGCTTACTAGGATCGTGGATTCGAATCCCACCGGGGGCATGGATGTCTGTCTGTTGTGAGTGTTGTGTGTTGTCAGGTAGAGGTCTGTGCGACGGGCTGGTCACTCGTCTTGAGGAGTCCTACTGAGTGCGTGTGTGTCTAAAATGTGTGTGATCATGAAACCTCGACGAAACGAGGAGGTCCAGGGCCATATAGGGCTGTCGAGCCATACAAAAAAAAAAATATATATATATATAAACAGAATAGGAGTGACAAATACGATCACTGAAGTTAATTTCTCTCTTCATATTAATAAAGCTATACAGGAGTCTTCTCTTGAGAAAGGGGTTTCACTCTTGTGCACATTTAATCTCAGAAGAAATAGGCTTAAATCAATTAACAACTAACGAAATAACTCCATGGAACAGAATACTTCTTGAGAAAATACAAGCCCCTTAGCTACTCAAGAAATTCACAAAATAGCAACAAAATAACGAACTAACTCCATGGAACAGAATACTTCTTGAGAAAATACAAGCCCCTTAGCTACTCAAGAAATTCACAAAATAACAACTAACTAATGAAACAATTCCATGGAACAGAATACTTCTTGAGAAAATACAAGCCCCTTAGCTACTCAAGAAATTCACAAAATAACAACTAACTAACGAAATAACTCCATGGAACAGAATACTTGTTCAGAAAATACAAGCCCCTTAGCTACTCAAAAAATTCACAGCATTCTATGGAAAATGGAAATTCATTATGCTGTCGACAACAACAAATGAATTGCTATCCCAAGCCAAATTAATCCCTTCCACATCCTTCCATTCTATTTATTACCATATCAACTTTAATATTATCCTCCACTACACTCGTATGTGCAAACGTTTTTCTGTACAGCCTTAAATAAGTGTGGGTTTTCATTGCATCGATTCTTAGGAAGTTTATACATTCAAGTAGGCCTACTCAGAAGTAACAATTTAATATCTACTTTATTAAATGTTATCATTTTCTCTCTCTGTGTCATTCTGTCCGTCTATTCGCATTGGAATAATTCGGCTCCCACTATGTGGACTGTCATACAATTCATACTGTTAATTTTTACGGAAAAAAAGAAATTAGAAAAATTTCGATCTTATAATTGGCCTTTGTATTGTTAAAATATCACGTTAATAGATCACAATCCAATTGAATTGACTTAATAACAGCAAGTACAAATCTTTTCAAATAAAATTGAAGTGACACAGACAAGTGTTTAATGATGCTACGTTAATTAAATACAGAAAAGCTGTTTTTAATGTAAAGGATGCCCCCAACGTTCTAATGACTGATCCCCTAATAACGACGCTGTGGTAAATATAACCACCCAGAGCAGGCACATTATTACTATGATTGCGATGGTGGTAGGGCTGTTGCTATCTGGCTTATTTGTAGCGGCACGGCAGAGAAATCGCAAAACAATGACTCTATCAATGCGGTTAGAATGGGCATCAGGTGACCGCTAGTGCAGGAGGACATAATACACAATGACGGGACATGGCTAATGCACGTGTAACACCCCGACCCCTTCCACAGACAGATTTTCAAAACCCCGACATTGTACAGTGAACTGCGTATCATACTTGAGATGTTCACATTACTTAAGAAATGAAAACGTGAACCTTTCCTATTTTTATATTAAAATCGAGGGGGGGGGGGGGAATCTTGAATTCCTGTAGAAACATAAATAACATGTTTTATGTTGCTTGAAAATTTTGTTTGCCGATGGCAAAAAGAAAAATGAAAATATACTTTCAAGTATACTGTTTTACACCAACCAAATTAACTTATTTATTTAAAGAACACTAAAATATTCTTTAAAATATTAGATAAAAACCCCTTACATATGTTTCGGCTTATCGATAAGCCATCTTCAGGGGGTGTCACAACTGCACACAACTTGCATTTGGTTGTTGTAAAACAGTATTCATGTTCAAAAATGTACGGTGAAATTAGAATAAAGTTCGTACTTTCAAATAATTTGGAAATATTATGTGCATTGTGAGAGTTGTGGTGCATTCGATCTTTTGTTGTCTCTGAGGATTCTAAATGCGTGAGTGTTAAATTTTGATGCTCTCCTATAAACATCGTAAAATATTTAGGATAAATATTCCGTTGTGATAAAGATACACAAAATAAAGGAGTTAAGACCGTCAATCGCAACTAATCTTGTGTTATATTATTATGTGCCTTAAATGTTTTTCTGCTAAAGTAAAAATAAACAATCATTAGGCGAGATTAAAATACCAATAAAAAATTTGTGTTATAATATCTTCCGTGCAAGTATCCAATACACATATTTTTAATACATTTTGAACATTATATCCAATTATAATTTGATATCACATTATTAAAACTGTATATAGACACCAATATGAACATTTTTACCATTTAAGTATGACTACTTGCAATATATGCTGTATACGTCTATGATGTTTGTAGCTTCCTGAAGATGGCAATATTATGTGGCCGAAACATGTAGAAGCAGTTAATAAATATTGTACAACGAATTGGAAGTGGAGGTTTTGTGTATACCAAATAAACGCTATTATGTAAATGACATTATACCATTGTTGGTACCTGTAGTTGAGACATCAACTTTACATTATGTAAATGACATTATACCATTGTTGGTACCTGTAGTTGAGATATCAACTTTACATTTTTCGTAAGATATAATAAGCCGAATTCATTAAATTTTTATGTGGTTTATGTTATTTAACACATCAAAAGATTTGCTGTAAAAATCACATCTAAGGTTTGTAATTGGTTCTAAGATGAGTAAGCTAGATTCTAACTTCCAGTCTGCTGTTTGTTTAAAACACGTGTCTTAATGAAACTTTAAAAAAAATGTCTTTGTTAAATAGACAATATTGCTACACTTTAATGTATGAGAAATACATTTTTCTAGTCCTTACAAACTCCTAACAAATCCATGCAAAACTGTTAGTTACTCTAAGCGATAAGCATCTTTTAACTAGCATAGACAGATTGAGTGAATCAACAGAAGGATTAAACCAATCCACGTTAATGTAAATCTGTGGATTTCGATGTGTGTAATGAACTGTTCATGCGAATGAAAATTTCTGATTAGAAACGTATAAATTTCGAGACAAAGATCTCTAAAATATGTCCTACATTACATGTCAGTGGCTTAAAGTCCATGTGCATGTGTTTTGCAAAGACATCGTGAGGCAGAACCTTATGTAATATTGTATTTAAGCATTTGGATTGAAGATTACCTTCGGGGTCCAGCTGTAATCCCGTTATTGATATTTCATACACACTGGGTCTCTTGTTTCCCATTATGCAATGCCTTTGTCCCTAACGTGTGTGCAGCTGACTTGCAGAGTGTGTGAGGATTCAGAGTGGCGGAGTAAGCAAGGAGTTTTGGATCGAAGGCAGATTTAAATGTAGAAGCTAACACTGACTAGGGCGATAAAACTATTTCTACTACTGCGATTGACACTATGTAACCTGAGCTACTTATGTCGTTGGATACAATTCCCATCGTCATAAAGAGGTCTATTTCGTCTCAAAAGCGTCAAGACAGCTTCCGAGAAGCGACCATTTCAATATTAATCTGATACCAGGGCTCTTCCCTCGGTGTAAGGAGGCTACGAATGAAACTTACCACTCACTCCTATGTAAAAAAAGGTAAAAGGTAAAGCAATCCCATTGCAGGCCTGGACAGGCCCTTAGGGTTCCAGGAGGTTGAGGCTCACAGATTTCTAGACAACCGGCACATGAAGGTGGTAAGGTTGTCAGCCCTACTCACCGGCCGCCTTTACTTCCCAGGAAAGATTCCTGGTACTCATTCCTGTTAGAGGCTGAGTCGACCCCAGGGCCATAGTGCGACCGAAACGATTATGTCAATGAAAAATTCCACTGACACCATCGGGAATCGAAACCGCGACGTTCCGGCTTGTAGCGCAGTGCCTCAACCAACTGCGCCACCGCGTGCTCCTACTCACTCCTATGTAGTGAAGAATAATAATGAGTGGAGCCATATCTAACTTTCTCCATACGCCTTTATGACGTGCTCAGCGAGAAGTTTATATTTACCGTTTATTGTTATCTTCAAATAAATCACAAATACATACTATTACTAGTACTAGTACTACTGCTACTACCACCACCATCACCACCCATCACCAAAATCATTACCAAAACCATCAAATGTCATATCTATTCGCCATCCTATGTTTTCCTTTCTCCTCATTAGCGCTCACACTTTCATATTTCACGTCATATTTTGTCTTAATTTATAATGCATTTACTGTCTCTTTCTGCACTTTTGAAAGTAAAAATATTAATTTTCAATTTTACAGCGGCAAGGACATTATTTAAATTGCTAGCATAATAATTAAATAAGTAATATTATTATTAAAATATGTTTTACAAAACCGTTTCTGTAGACACATGGGCGGATTTGAGGTGCTTAAAAAACAGTAAATGTGAAGTTGTCTCTGTACACACTATGTAGGAGTATAGAGGGTGTAGAAGTTTAGTTCCACTCATTCTTCAATTTCGCACTGTATGGGGTGAAATGTCAGCTTTATGCTCCTACCGCTTTACCCTCAGAAGAAGAATTTCCGGTTCTCTTTAACTAGGGGGCTGGGTGGGCCCAGTATCGATTTGTACATTTTTGTGGAAAGAAGACACAAAGCTTTTGCCCTTTCCTGGAATCGAACACCGGACCATCCATATCCTAGTCGCTCTATCAACCACGGAAGGGTACAAATATTAAAAACCATAGCTCTTAAAACTTGAGATAAATTTATTACAACTTAATTAAGTCACGCATTTTTCAGTTTCTTAATTTTATGTAGGTATGCTTAATCTTACAGGATTCTGTTTGACTGATATCATCTGGTGACTGCTGGTCATTAGACCTGTACTGAGGAACATTGTATTTTTTTTTTAATTTGTTAGATATTATTAGCTGTTTTCGAAATCGGATTTCAGCAAACAGTAAATGAGGTAATATTGCCTTTACTTTCGGGCACCCAATCTGAAATAAAATTCAACAAGCTAGACACTAACGTTATCATACGAATTAATTTTCCGTTCCACAAATCGGCTGTAGGCTATTAACTCGCCAAACTGTCTGTGTTTAGACTACGCAGCACGAATTCGCAAATTAGCCTGTTGTCTCCTGAAGCAGATTAAACAGGTTTAGGCTGAACTGTACCCCGTGTATGAGCAATAAAGTGTAATTAAGTCCTTCCTTATTATATTCCCTCTATTCATTTTTTCTTTCTATCTTTCTTTCTTTCTTTCTTCCGTTCTTCATTTATGTATTTTTATTTCTTTCATTTCTTCTTTAGTTCTCTCTTTAATTTATCTCTCTTATGGACATCAAAGGCAACTTATTAGACTGACCAAAGGGGTAAAATTATTTTCTCTTCCATTTTAAAAGTTTCTGAACAAATAAAATTCACAAAGTTTTACAAGACTTATTCAAGTACTATGCTTTGTTCCGTATGATTGAGATTTTAAGAGACTTGCCAAATTTAAATTTCAGTGTCATGTAAACCAAAATTATATTTAAATGATGAAGATCATAATTAAATAATTTCACTGTGCCTGCTCTCTCGCATACAGTGAAATACAAGTAACTTAAACGTCGAAGTACAGTGAATGGTTTTGAAGAGAAAACTTACATGAGGTGCAAATTCTGCCTTCAACGTACGTACTTACTTTATGAAAAAAAAAAAAAACAAACCTGAAGTAAATATACAAGTTTTGCCGACTCCAATTTACATTACGTGTATTCGCCTTCAATATCCTAGCCGAAGAACTTCAGTTCTACAATTTAAATTCCCGTTGTCGTATGCATAAATCTACCTTAAGAAGCAAAGACAACAACAAGACTAAAATTGCAGGACGAAAAGTCGAACAAGCATTTAGTGTGCCAATAAGTCTGGAGCAAATTATACCCTATAGGAAAAGGGAGAATTTGAATTAGTATAAAAGTTATTGCCATGAATGTGGTAAGTATAGGCACCTGAAAAAAAAAACTTCTAGCTTAATTGAGACAAGTAGGCATGAACGAAGGATAAGAGAACTATGTATAGAGCTTTTGTGGTAAGGAAAGAAACCCCTTTGAAGGATTAGGCATAGGTGGGTGGATAATATTAAAATCAACTCTACAAAAATAGTATGGGAAGGCATGGACTCGATTTCTTCCTTTTCAGGACGAGGACAAATATCGGGCTGTTGTTAACACTGTAATGAACATGCAGATTCCATAAAACGCGAAAAATTTCTTATCTCGTTAAGGAAATCTTTGCTTCTCCAGAATGCCTCCAATGCGTGAAGTGAATTAGTTGGGTAGTTAGCTAGTTAGTTAATTAGTTAGTTAGTCAGTAAGGCAGTCAGTCGGTCAATTAGTTACTTAGTTAATTAGTTAGTTGGTTATTTAGTTAGTTAGTTCGAAAGAGGAAAGGGGAGAGAATAGCCTATTGAAATTGATTAATTCACACCAACAAATGCACCAAACCAAGTTTTGTCATTGATTTCTTTATTAAAAGATTTGTTGGTGTGAGTTAATCGATTGTACAAAAATGCACGGTGAATATAATGTGAAATTCATTGTCGCTCAACAAGCAAAAACAATCTATAAATTCCGTCTTAAGGAGAAGATACATAAGACCAATGCATCAATATGGTTCAATAAGGGGGTCATCTTTTAATAAATAAGTCAGTAACAAAATTTGGTTTCGTGCATTTGTTGGTGTGAATTAATCAATTGTACAAAAATGCACGGTGAATATAACGTGAAATTCAGCCTATTCAAAATTTGTCGCTGAACATCAGAATTCAACCTGCAATCATACCAGGAAAAAAAAAAATCTGGGCGCAAAATGGACATAGGGAATTCCACGACAGTAGAAGACGCGCGAGTGGGCGACACAGTGAAGTGGTCAGTCGGTCCAGCGCCTGTTTCCATGGTCCAGCGCCTGTACTCCACAAGTTTGTTAATGATTGCTGGTTAGCTTGCGCCATTGTGTACTGATGTCACAATGCCACATGACACGTTACGTTACATAGACGTTATTTCCAATCACAATCGCCACAGCAATAATCCATAATCCTCACATAATAACCCCACCATGCTCCGTCCACCCCTCTCTTTATTGTTATTACATATATTAATTTTTTCTTCTGTTCCTTTAATCAACAAAAACATGGACCTTGTTGGGGGAGGATAGACTGGTTATGGCAGGATTTGAATCGCTAGAACATACCGTGAGAGCAAAATGGGTATATGTAAGCTGTAATACAAATTTGATTGCATTTAAAGCAAGTGGACAGAAAAGGCACTTTATTAACTGAGACTGGGGGGAGACTTGTAAAGCTTCCTGTTGCCCACTGACCTACTGAATCATATTTACAGTATGTCAGTGAAGCTGTAACACACAGAGATATTCAAAGATGCAATTTTAAAGCAGCCTACACTAGATCCCATTTAAATAACGCCTAAATATGAAACAAAACCAAGTCTTTGTAATAATATTCGTTGCTGCGCTGCTTCTTTAACATTTTTTAAACATTGCCATGGAATTAATGTCTTCGGAAATATTTAAACAAATCTATATTTAGAAAAAAAATTTTAACTAATACATGTATTTTAAAGTTATATGTCTCTGTCCTTGTCGATCTTTGTTTTACCTCTCTTACTGTTTTTATCTCGCACCCAATCGATATATATATATCTTATACACTGCAGCACTACTGATTTTGATTCCCTGAAATAATATTGTGCGAATTCACGCAACAAACTGAGTCTCTTTGGGATCCTCAACCCGAAATCCTTTCTCGGTAGGAGATATGTATGAATTACATCGAAACCTCAATCTCCTATTAAATGTACTAGAATTTCGAAGAAATATTGGGGCTTTGCATTCTTCTTGGGTTGTGACGTACTGCGTTACTCATTATTTCTCTTATATTATTTTACGTAAGTAGAAACTGAGAGTAAACATAATAGATTACTAAATTATATTTTTGTAAATATAAACAAAATACAGATATATTAATTCCCGGATAAATTATTAATAAGTCACCAACTAAATGCACTTCTTTATCTAAAGAACACTACAAGGCTTCTTTAAAACGTTAGATAAAAACCCCTACATATGTTTCGGCTTATTAATAAGCCATCCTAACGTTTTAAAGAAGCCTTGTAGTGTTATTTAAATAAATAAGTGCATTTAGTTGGTGACTTGTTAATAATTAGTAAAAGATGCACGGTGAAATCAAAATGAAGTTCCCGGATAAATATAATTTTCTTTCCCATATATTTTATTCTACGCCAGATGTAAAAATGTTTAAACAGAAGACATTATATCACAATTAATGTTAGCGGTTACAAAGCGAAAAAGAAAGAAAACAGATATTTCGAGAGAAAGGGAGAAAGGTGAGATAATTTCTGTAAAATTCTAGGCATTCGCCCATTATCTGTATTTCCTACACAAACGTTCTAGTTTCTTAAAGTTCTTATTCAACATAAAAATTACTCTTCATTTTTGTGTTCCTAATACAGAATACTCATTATTTACCATGTAATATATTTCCTTCAAATATCAATTTAAATAAATTTGATATTACAGTACAGACCTTACCCCTACTGCTTTTTACGAGGAAGGTCTCGAGCTTGAATCTGGACACAGTAATCTCATTGACCTTCTTCGTGGGTTTCTGCAGCCTTCTTCGTGAAATTCTAAAATATCAGCATTTAAATTCTTACGACAATTTCCCTCACAATCTCTCAATTTAATCATTCGCAGTCGTTTCACTATTTATCATTCCTTGAAATATATATTTAAAACAGCGTCGTAAAATAACTAAATAAAAACCAAACATAGAAGTAACACAATCCTGCCTTTGGATCGTCATTTACCTGTGTCTTAAGCCAGCATATAAAAATATGAAACTTTTAAGAATTCTGGGTTTCAATAATTATAGTTTTCACACTGTTATCACCGTGCATTATTAATCAAATTAAATAAACCAACAAATGCACTATTTTGACCACTTTAATGTAGCCTTTGTCCTATTTAACCCTACACGTGTTTCGGACCTAGGTCCATCTTCGGGAGTTACAATGTTGTTAAACTACTAAAATAAGCACATATTAAGAATAATGTACAATGTGTCTCCCTACACACACCGCCACGAAAAGATAGTACAAGCAGCACCATAACACGTAAGAATACGCATCTGTGGACGTAAAACACGCCAGTAGTTCCGCAACAGTAAACTTCATGTATATTTTACGATTGTAATCAGGTTTTAAATATATACATATTTATGCCTTTATATTTTAACCAGACCATCGTACCACAATAGTGGTTCGAAAGTGTTGTACATTTGTCTTAATATGTGCTTATTTTAGTAGTTTAACAACATTGTAACCCCCCGAAGATGGACCTAGGTCCGAAACACGTGTAGGGTTAAATAGGACAAAGGCTACATTAAAGTGGTCAAAATAGTGCATTAGTTGGTTTATTTAATAGTTATAGTGTTTGAGAATATGATGTTGGGGAGAAAGTTTGAATCTAAGGTATAGTGTGTACAGCAAGGGTCAATGAAATTGCATGATGACGTACAAGGAGACATGCAGTCAGCATGGAGGTGCTAGTAAAGCATATAAATCCTTAGCAGAGAAAGCTGGAATGAAAATATCACTTGAAAGTTGCAGCAATTACAGACGAATGAACAATAAAAAAAATTAATGATACAGAAGTGAAAACGTAGAAGTGATTAAACCAGTACGAGCAGGATTTTGTTGACATGGTCACGAAGGTTCAGGATCATTCAAATCAAGACATTTCATGACCACATTCAAAACTGCACTAATTTTGTTTTGTGTCGATTCCAGCTGCTCGCTTGTTGGGATTGCGGGTTTGAATCCCACCGGGGGCAT
The DNA here is from genome assembly GCA_021186555.1 of Reticulitermes speratus. Taxonomy (NCBI): domain Eukaryota; kingdom Metazoa; phylum Arthropoda; class Insecta; order Blattodea; family Rhinotermitidae; genus Reticulitermes; species Reticulitermes speratus. Next base: position 28,413,300 of record JAJKFL010000007.1, read on the forward strand.
GGATGTCTGTCTGTTGTGAGTATTTTGTGTTGTACAGTAGAGGCCTCTGTGTCGGGCTGATCACACGTCCAGAGGAGTCCTACCGAGTGTGGTGTGTCTGAGTGTGATCGTGAAGCCTCGAAAAAAGAGGTCAAGTCATACCGAGGGATATAGGTCAAGTACCATTAGAAGAAGAAGAAGAAGAACAAGAAGAAGAGGAAGAATTTTGTTATGTAATTATTATTATTATTATTATTATTACTGCGACAAGCAGAATACGCAATTTAGAAAGTATTTTCTGATTAAAAAGAGACATTCTGAAAAGAGCAAGTTTTATACACGGAATATTCCCTGTCTTAGCGTAACAAGGGGTGAGGGAATCTATTGTGTTTTGAATTCTATAAAGTTTAATAATGAAGATCAGCTTTATTCAATGGGCCCAAACAGAGCAGGAAATCTGCGTTCTTACTTGAGTTCTGAGATAAAACCTCTCTGTGAAAATCAGGCAATAGATACGTCCAATTACACTGGCAAGTGTAACCTTGTCCCTCTGCAAGCCACGAAAGCAAATAGCAGAGTGGATGTATATCTCTTTCTTAATCTCGGCACTAGATGAATGTGAATGGTCAGTCTCACGCTTCGACCGCTTCTGCCCAAGGAGAGAGCAACCGTTACCAGTTGAGTAGTGGGCTGGTTAGGTCCAGAGAGGGTCTGGAGATCGCGATTCGAACTGCGGACCGTCCATTCCGTAGCCCAGTCATTATATTATCTACGCTGTTCAGGATAACCCAGTTACAGTGGTAAGAGTCGTGAGTTTTATTTTGTAAAGAGATGTTTAGTGTGTTGTTGTTCTAACTGCAGTGACGTGGGTGGGTGTACCAAATGACCCTTCTTCACTGTTTGTCTATTTAAAAAGTAGGAAAGGTGACAAGGGACATAGGCCGATGTTGCAGACGCATCTTGGCATGTGGTCGCGTGGTCTCTTGTAACTCTGCATGTTCAGGTGTATGACAACACAATGTGTGTGTACCATGTAGCTATTCTGCCCGCCAGTTATTGTTTCATATATCCATACACACAATCACTGTATCAATAGATGGGCCATATGCTGCCTACATGGAGAAGGGGGGATTGCCTTCTCCTCTTACCCCTACAGGGTATGCAACACATCCAAAGCTAACCGAGTTGCGTTCAATACAAATTTCTTTTCTTGGAAGTTTTCAAATTTCTGGATAGCATTGTTAACTCAATCTCCCTTCAGGATTACGTGTAGTGCATTCAACAGCCCCCCACTCCAGTAGAAACAACACTTGTGGCCAGCTATGATTAAATTCCACCCATATGTGGTTGGAACTATAATTTCCTGAACTAACGCACTTTGCAGATAAGGAATCAAGTGACACTATGAACTGCTTTCTTGTTTTCTAAATTCAACAACTACATATCAATAGAAAATACGAGTGCTTTGAACGCATAAAAATTTTTCGTTCTAAATTTAAAAATTTCTCCGTATTTTTCCTGGTAAGGCAATTTTTTTTTTTTAAATTTAAGAACACAAAAATATTTTAGATATAGTAGTAGAAGCAAGTTTTAAAACTCTTAATCATGTATCGAAGTCACGTAAAAAGTCCAGTGTCTGTAGCAGGCATGAATCGCAAGAAGTAGCATAGCAAAATTTAATACAACGCAAATTTTGATAAGTGATAATAGATAAGAATAACATCTACTTGTTTTAATGTTGCATATATACTTAAAATTAGCAACAAATGAAAAAAAAATGTAAATTAAATCAGCCAAAGAAACAAAGTGGAGAAATCAACGAAATTAAAAAAAAAAGAATAAATCGATAAACGATCTACTGAAGGGACATGGCCAAAAATGGGGAATAGAGCGATACACGCCACGTTTGTAACTTGTTTGGAAGCACAACATTTTTTAAATAAAATTATTACTATAAAGTCTTTGCATTTGGTAGTTGTGTAAGATTAGTGAGTAATTAACTCAGTTTAAATAAGATAGAGCTTAAATGGTAATAAATTACATACAAGTGCAAATGTTTTTTTTTTACAAATAGATTGTCAAAGAATGGCTGCGTTAATACAGATGTCCTCTCAATCAGTAATGAAAGAAGGAAAAGAAGACAAGAAAACAAACGGACAGCGTATAACCAGAAATAACAAAATTTAAGATTTATTATGTGTCCTATGCCTTCAATGATATTTAGAATTTTTTAAGTATAGCTGAATATATGGATAATTTCGGGATATTATCATACTATAGTTTAGCTGAACCGAAAAGAAACCGGAAATTTAGGGACACAATGCACCAAGATCTATCCAGTTTTAATCCTTTTTTAGATTAGAAATAACAAAAACTTTACCGTGAAATATATTTTAAATAACCTTTCTAGAAGACATTTTCTTAAAATGGCTGACTATCATATTTATTGGTGGATTTTGATATTAGCTACTTTGATATTAGCTACTTTGATATTAGCTACTTTGATATTAGCTACTTTGATATTAGCTACTTTGATATTAGCTACTTTGATATTAGCTACTTTCATATTAGCTACTTTGATATCAGCTACTTTGATATCAGCTACTTTGAAACTTCGGTTTCTATTAGCAGGCATTTAATAAATTCCGTTCAAATATTTGGACTCAAAGCTATTGATAAATGTACATTTATTTCCTGACAGTTATTCAGAAAGTAACTATTTATGTAAACTCTGATACGCGTTCAACTGATTAAAGCAGCACTCTAAAAGGTAATACATTTTAATTTAATTCGATACAAGAGTCTTGAAATAAAATCTGTATGAACATATTTGATCATTGGTAATTTATCCTAAAATGTTACACTCCAATTTCCCAAACAATTATAAAAAAAATGTATCCATCCTATTACTGTAAATGTCAGTTATATAGTGCCCATAGGGAATAGAAGCTATATACAGACAAAAAAATTACCTCCCTTCCCTTCCTGAACCCACTTTTCCCCCCTCTCTTATCCACATACAAAACACAACGCAAATACATCTAGTGTATGGGTTTGACTGAAGAGATGGCCTGAATATGTCCACATTATCATGTGTGTTGCAACAGTAACACGGGGCCATGCATGTTACAGCTCAATGCAATCACATAATGACTCCATTCATGCACCACTCGACTGCAGTATGATGATGATGATGGTGATGATGATGATGATGATGATGATGCCACTGCATTCAGGAATTGAAATGATCTGCACATGGTATATCGTATCGAGCCATCACCACACTACAATCAGAGTACTGAGTAGATTCAATGGACAACAACTTGCCTGAATATACATATATATACATACAGACTCGATGGAAACATGTACATCTATGCATATATGCATCACTGTGAAGAGGATATCCGAAGGGGGAGGTGGAATGGAGGTTTAAGTTGTTAATATGTTACTTACGGTGGTCTCTAACTGGACATGGATTCTATAATTTGTCGAAAAAATTTCCGCACTATAACAGATAAATGATGATTATCAAGTAAAAATTGATTTAGCCTGAATATGAGTGTTATATCTGAAACCTTTGAAACATTAAATTATTTTAAATTAATTTAAAAATTCAGTTCCTGTCGCAAAGGAACAAACTCCAACCATGTTACAAAGACCAAACCCTTAATAAACTCTAAAAAACATTATCGACTTTTATTCTGAGCACCTTATAAAACACATAAACATATTGGGCAAAACTTAAAGTTGTATTTACCGTGCATTTTCAAATGAGATATCTTCAATAAACACCAACTAATGCACATAAAATTTTTTCACAATAGTTTATTCTTAAAATTCCCCTATACGTATTTCGGTGGTTTAAACCACCGAAATACGTATAGGGGAATTTTAAGAATAAACTATTGTGATAAAAGTTTATGTGCATCAGTTGGTGTTTATTGAACATATTGGGCAAAAGCAATTTTTCTAAATCTGAAAACAGATGGTACGTACATTATCACTTGAATTTATTACTTCAAATGGTGAGCTTATTTTAAAATTCTGGTATTTGCTCCCAATACATAGATCTCTTCACCTTTACAAAGAGATCCGGCTTTTAATGGCGTCTAGGAAAGTTTCTTTTATTCGGTACATAAAAATTAAATCTATGAAAATATTACGCCGGTGACATGCCAAATTAGGGAAGAATAAGCCTTTAAATTGCAGTAGATAGGCTACTATACGTACCACCAGGCTTAACATCCAAACATTTTCTATTCTGCACCCCCCCTCCCCCCACAATGCATTTGTGTCTTTTTTACGAATCTCAGAACAAACAGCGATTATTTCACTATACAGCATCAACTGATTGGTTTTTATAGCCTAGAGGGAACTTGTTTACTGTGCGGTACGAACTGAATCTTTATATGCAATTTAGGTTCATCTTAGTCTTTCAAGCCTCAAAGTGGGTGGTACATATAATTAGCATTGGTCAAAAATTGTTAAAATGTTAAAAATTCTCTCCAGGACACAAAATGGATGTTACATATTTAGCGCCTGTTTTTGTTGCTTGTAAATTTTAATTACCATAGACTGTTTTTGAATAAAATTGTGTAAATTTCTTATGGTCTAGAAATTTAATTTCTTGGATGTTGTACTGTAAATCAGGAACTCTGAAGTGATTTCGTATTCAATTTACTGAAAGAATTTTCTACTTTTCCTTCATGAATTAATTTTTTTTTTATTTCGTTATATAATTTAGGCTTAATTCTTCTTATGAGATTTAATAACAAATAACACCCCTGCACACAGATCGGAAAACCAGAGGCGTTTGACGTAGTTCAAGTCCGTATGTTTGTTGGTCCACAAATTCTCTATTTCAAATTCCGTAAAGAATTATATTACACTTGGCACTGATACTCTACAATAATACTTGGAATTTTATGCCATCAGTCCAAAAAATTGTTTATTTTTAAATAGAAAATAAATTCCCCAAATTTCGATTAACTTACAAATAATTGACGCTTGCTGTGAAATGTATATTTGACACTAATCGATTGTTCTTTGGATACAAAGACTTATATTCTAAAATTTAAATTATAAAACCCCATAAATCTGAGGGTTAAGAATTAAAATGTCTGTAATATATGAACAAATCTAAAGTCTGAAATCAAAGTCGGTTATTAGCATTAACCATAGGGAGTGCCTGTTAAAGTCTAAACTGTACTGAATTTAAGAACACGTAAAGACTTTGAATTAAATGGTGTCAGAATACGGACCAGTCGCGGGCTGTTGTGAACAGGGTAATGAACTCTCAAATTACACAAAAGGCAGAACATTCCTTCAATTATCAACAACAAGGTTTTCTAAAAGGACTTCACTCCAAGGAATTAGTTGGTTAGTTAATTATAACAGGCAATAAAATATTTCAGTTACTTCATCGCCTAAAATTTCATTCTCCAGTGATTACAACCAACGCAGACAGATGGCAGGACGATTACGCTCGTAACAAAGTGATGCCGCAAACCGCACGGCTCGCTGGTGTGTTGCGGTCATCCACTCATCCCCTGTCCTCCCCACTATACACGCTGAGTTCCACTTGCTGCGTTTCCTTGCCCCTACTTTGCAACGTACTCGGCGAAACGAACAGTCGGCCTTACAGAGTGCTGTACAAGTAACATTAAATTAAAAGGAAAAAAATATGTTTGATTATTAGGTTAATTTAAGACGCTGCTTGAACTGTATAAGTAATAGGGTATCAAATGAGAAGGGTTGCCTATCGTGTATGAAGGGCAGTTAAGGATAGGCCTATGTGAAAAGATAATTTTTATCAGTTTTAACGTATCTGCCATTCGCATTCGCATAAATAGCGATTAGCGCCTATTAGCTTTGTCGTGTCTGACCATCCTTCCATCCACCCGCCCGTCGATTTTCGCATGTATCAGAGCGGTTCCCACTTACGGAGTTTCGTGAAATTTCATACTGGACACTTTTACGAAAATCTGTCGAGAAACTGTGGTTAAACTAACTAACTAACTAAACTCCATGTAGCAGAGTCCATCTTGAGAAGCTAACAGGTCGTCAGCTACTCAATAAATTCACCGCGATTTATGGAACCCGAAGGTTCATTACCGCACTCACAAGAGCCCGCCACCTGTCCCTATCCTGAGCCATATCAATCCAGTCCATGTCCCCCCATTCCATTTCTTGAAGATCCATTTTAATATTATCCTCCCATCTACGCCTGGGTCTTCCAAGTACTCTCCTTCCCTCAGTTCTCCCCACCACAACCCTGTATGCACCTCTCCCCTCACCCATACGTGCTACATGCCCCACCCATCTCATTCTTCTTGATTTGATCACCCGAATAATATTTGGTGATGAGTACAGATCATTAAGTTCCTCGTTATGTAGTCTTCTCCACTCCCCTGTTACCTCGTCCCTCTTAGGCCCAAATATCCCCCTCAGCACCCTATTCTCGAACACCCTCAGCCTATGTTCCTCCCTCAGTGTGAGAGACACTCTGTGGTTAAAACCGGACAAAATAACCGGGCATTTTCAATGAAGACTTAAATACGTTTATATGGTTGGCAGCAGTAGGAAATATTTTGCAGTTCGACAACAGTGCAAAGGGAAAACATCCATGGCAAAAATAATAAGAAGAGAGGCAATGTACTTAAAACGTAACATTAAGGCGCGTTCGCGTAATTATTGTTGCTGTGGAAAAGAATTAAGTGTTACATATATTGGGTGTATGTCTGTAGCCTTAGTCATAAAGGATACAACGCGCATTATAATGACATCAGTGGCCTGTCTGGCTGTGCCATATTTTTCTACATTATCTCACAAAACTCACGATTTTCGGAAAAAAAAAAATTATTGAACATAAAATGTGTGTTTTCATTTTCTCTACAACTTTCGTCTGAAATATTTCCCATTCTAAGAAGTATTCAGCGCGATATTATGATAAATTAACATAGGTCTTCGTGTAAAGTACCCGTTTTTATTGCCAGATTTTAATGAAACGTATACTTTCTCTGCAGATTTTCGAAGAATCCTCAAATGTCAAATTTAATAAAAAACTTTCCAATGGGAGCCAATTTGTTCCATGCGGACAGACAGACGGGCAGACATGACGAAGCTAATACTCGCTTTTCGCAATTTTGCGAAGGCGCCTAAAGAGGGAAGTTATTTCTTTCCTATTATATAAATTTTAACTTGTGTTACTTCCCAAGATATATTTACAAGTAACAGAATCTTCACATAACGTGTAACCACAGTTACGTTATTACGCTCATAAAATTATGCTCCCCTACCACTGGATCTCATAACAAAGACCACAATACAGCTATTCCCCTTTACTGACCTACACAAAGGCTTCACTTTCCTCTGACAAAGACTGTATGTGATTAATCGAAAACGCATCATCACATCATCACCATCATCATAATAATAATCATAAATTTGGCTAGGAGTGATAATGCTGTGTTTTCCATCTCCCAGTTCGCCCGTACATCAACTGTATTGCAGAATGAACTGCAGACCCACATTTCTGCAATTTCAGTCGTAATAATGTGGCTTTCGAGTCCACTCAATCTACTCACCCTGTACTGAAGGGAAAATGTTAAGAACAAAAGGGGCATACACGGATTCTCTGTTTAAAACTAATTCAGTAAATAAAAGTCTACAAGTTTTTTGATTGTAACAGCCAGATTATATATTTTTTTCATTTCTAATTCTGTTGTAGAGAATTTTATTATGATCCTAATTTGGACACCACATAACCAAAGTTTGAAATTTCCTAAAACAATTCTTAACGCCCCTCGATCTCATTCCACCTCAAAACCCATTTATTTTCAATCCACATCGTTGATCCAATAAATAAAATTTAATTCCCAAATTGTCAGTTAATTAAAATCTACAGGTCTAAAATTGGCAGGAATTCTCTCATATTGTTCTCTTGTTTCTTCTCGCTTCTGAATAGGGGAAAATAAATTTGGTCACACAGCCGCTCGGTAAAATTTTCTTCAATTTAGCATTAGAAATTGCATAGTCAGAGAGTAATAAATGTTCAGAATATTTCAAAGATTAAATTTGTCTCCAAAACCACACACATTAAAATATGATTAGGAAGAAATTTCAAGGAATTTAAACAAATCTTCCAGTACTTGTTAACACAGTTTCATATTGCTTCTACACAAAAACATAGGCACAACACGTAAAAACTTCTATAAACAGAGGTCCAAGTCTCAGAGTGGAGCAAGGGGAAATAAAATTAAAACAGGAGCAGAAAATTTTGTAATTACTGATTATTAAAAACGTTTAACATCCAATTATTACGTAATGTAAGTACAAATACACGATACTACATTCTCGCTTTTATATTATAGGAAAATACGAAAAAAAAATTATGATTTCAAGTTTTAGAATAAATACGAAATATTTTGTTATGTATTAACTTATAGATAGAGAATATCAATATATTTCCTGCATATTTGCATGCAATTTTCTTTCATCACGCTTGTGTTAGCTAAGAATGTTCGTCAATTCGAGCATATAATAACTTCGGAATTCCAATTTCCTGCATTCTAAACCTTATCTCTTACATAAGCAATTGTTGTCTAAAGACGAAAATTATTAAGAAATTATTTAATAAAATTTCATTACTTTCGTGCTAACTCAATCAAATTTTGTAATTTTTAATATATTTGCCAAACCGTTAGAATTACTACAGCAATATAAGATATATTCTCAAATTATTAGCACAGCTTAATTTAATTAAATATGAATTAGATTCCCTTCTAATGTACGTGACTTGCACGCGTATATATATTTGTTTACATGCATGTGTGTTTCGTGCTAGTGATATATATTTATGTTTAATGGTTCCTAAATCTCATTCTCGTTTTCTCCAAAGTATTTGATTTTGTGCTTCATTAATTATTACACGAAAAATTTGTGTATATTTAATTTAGCTGTATTCGTTATATTCTAGTTACGTTTTAAAAAAATAAATTTAATATAGTCTTCTCGGGCGCACAGACGCGTCAATTCGTTTGAATACAACGTTTCCGGGACTAGCTCCGTCCCCATCCTCAGGCAAAACTGATATCAGTTTTGCCTGAGGATGGGGACGGAGCTAGTCCCCGAAACGTTGTATTCAAACGAATTGACGCGGCTGTGCGCCCGAGAAGACTATATTGAATCATGTCGCCGCGAAAGTTTTAAAACTTATATAAATAAATTTAAGATAACCCTATCCTTAATTAAGAATTATCCTACGAAATCCTATGGGGAATTTAAAGGAATTTTCAAATTTTAAATTTGTAATGTGCTACTTTATCAACTTTAGTAATTAAAAGTAATAATTTAATACGTTATATATACACAGTTACTTGAACCTTATTACGTTATACATTTCAGCAAAAAATCCTGTCTCAGTACGAATCAGAACGTGTCTTGTGGTTACAGGCTCCTTTCGCTCTAACATCTTGTGTGACTTATTCCACATATGCACTGAGTTCTCACATGTTTTGATTGGGGAGGGAGGGTGGATAGGGTGATTGCTATGTGTTGCACTTCGTACAACAAGCGCATTGTTTCAAGCGTCACCGCGTTATTGTTGTGGATTGCATCGTCGTCATCATAATCATAATCATCATAATAATGCAATATCAACTCTCCTACACACTGCCACCACTTGGAGCCGTTATATGATAATGCTGTATTATGGTGGTTATGTATATGTACTGTATGAGCCTACCTATGCCAGCTTATTGTACGGAGGAAAACAGTGTTAAACATGATACATACACAGAGACCCTATAAACAGTTTGCTTAATAACTTGAAACAGTCTCAAACAGTTTGCAGAAATCGATGTTTGCAAATACACGTTTTCATTTAATCAGTGTTCCCTGTTTAATATTGTTTTCACCGTGCATCTCGTATATACAAAAAAACCAAGAACCAACTAGATGCACAATCACTATTAAAAATTTTAATAGTAGTATTACATTAAACCCGACATGCTTCGGTCAGGTACCTGACCATCTTCAGGGGTACACTACATTAAAATGCGTAGTCCATATGTTAAACATACGTGAGATGTGAGCATATAAAGTCTTTATAAGCTCACTTTATAAGACTTTATAAGACTTTATATGCTCACTTTATAAGACTTTATAAGACTTTATAAGATTTTATATGCTCACTTTATAAGACTTTATAAGACTTTATATGCTCACTTTATAAGACTTTATATGCTCACTTTATAAGACTTTATAAGATTTTATATGCTCACTTTATAAGACTTTATAAGAATATGCTCACTTTATAAGACTTTATAAGACTTTATATGCTCACTTTATGACTTTATAAGACTTTATATGCTCACTTTATAAGACTTTATAAGACTTTATATGCTCACTTTATAAGACTTTATAAGATTTTATATGCTCACTTTATAAGAGTTTATAAGACTTTATAAGACTTTATATGCTCACTTTATAAGACTTTATAAGACTTTATAAGACTTTATATGCTCACTTTATAAGACTTTAAAAGACTTTATAAGACTTTATATGCTCACTTTATAAGACTTTATAAGATTTTATATGCTCACTTTATAAGAGTTTATAAGACTTTATAAGACTTTATATGCTCACTTTATAAGACTTTATAAGACTTTATAAGACTTTATATGCTCACTTTATAAGACTTTATATGCTCACTTTATAAGACTTTATAAGACTTTATATGCTCACATTTCAAGTGTGTTTTACATATGGACATAGCATTTTAATGTAGTGTACCCCTGAAGATGGTCAGGTACCTGACCGAAACATGTCGGGTTTGATGTAATACTACTATTAAAGTTTTTAATAGTGATTGTGCATCTAGTTGGTCTTGGTTTTTGAGTGTTCCTATTATAAATGAAAAGTTTAGTGTTTTCTAAGGCGTGTTTTACATGCGTTATTTCTGAAAAATTCATTATCATCCTGCCTCTACCTTGATAGTAGATTAGTAGGCCACTTAATACGAAGTTATGTGACCTGTCTACTGCATTACATGACATCACCTCTCCAAATAAAGTAATATTCTTACGTGTTTATTCCAGGTAATTCGCTAAACATTCATAAAATATATGACTGTATTTTCTTTTCTTCTACAGTACCTGCATTTTTTGTGACATATAAGGAATTAAAGTTCAACATATTGCACCGAGTCTGACATTGTGTGGTGAAATGTATCCTGCCTCATTGTCCTCATTACCAACATCAACATTACAATTAACACTCTACTGGTCTTTTCTGATATCACTGTGTGTTATAGTTTAGATGCCTCAGTACCTGTACTCAATTAGGTTCGGTACTGCAGTTTAAAGTTGCCAGTAATTATGAAGTTGACTTTCATTGCAAATATCAGTATTATTTTTTCCAATGGCTCAACAGCCCCTTGGGGGCCCTAGGCCTCCTCATTTTTCGAGGCTTCACGATCTCACTCAGACACACCACACTCGGTAGGACTCCTCTGGACGAGTGACCAGCCCGTCGCACAGACCTCTACCTGACAACACACAACACTCACAACAGACAGACATCCATGTCCCCGGTGGGATTCGAACCCAAAATCCCAGTAAGCGAGCGGCCGCAGACCCACGCCTTAGACCGCGCGGCCACTGGGATCGGCTGCAAATATCAGTATAGTTGTTATTAATTAGTTTTAAACTATTAATACTTACGCAATAATAGGGAGAATTATTTTGGAAATTTGATCCAAAGATGACTCTCTGCATTATTTCCAATAAAAATATACATAAAATTCTTAATTAATTACATATCTGTCTTCTGAATTATAACAAAGACTTTGTAAACTAAAATACTCGTATTTGGCTACATTCAACGTAGGTACTTAAAGATTTCTTCCAAATTGTTTTACTTAACGAAGCTCAAACTTCCTAAGTTTAGCGTCGGCGATATAAGAATGAGTTTGGGGCACTGCTGGATTGATACTGACAGAGAAAAATCGACGCACTGGGAGAAAACCCTGTTCCAGTGTTACTTTTTCCACCATAAATCCCACATGAAATTAAATGGAATCGAGCCCATATTTCCGATATGTGATGACGGCTAATAAAAGCCTGAGTCGAGACAAAGAGTGTATTCAGGCATATCAGAATAATATGGCTACTTTAAAATCACACATATGCAGGACAGCATAAAGAAACAGTAAAATTTCAGCTGTAACATTAAGGCAATACGGTAACGAATGTCCCTTCACGACACAAACAGAAAATCAGACCCAAAATATGGGGTGAGGGAACACAAATCAGCAATCAGCGAAAACGTTATTGAGAATGATATGCTATTTTTGTTTAATTATAACACGAGAATATTTATATATAAACTGATGTGCGTAAAGGGTTATGGCAGTCATTTGATATGGAGTTTAGAACTTCAAAATGGTCGATGGGGTTGGGGGAGTCCAACTATTCTGACTGCAACATTAGTTGCTATATCAATGCCTCGCGTTGCCAGGCACAATGCATGTTGATGGATGACAATATGGATGTATTCGAGTCAGAATACAGACGGGGTGAGAGGCTGTCAAAGAATGATTTATGTCATCCTGGTAGTTCCCCATTATTATTATTGTTATCATTCCACTCTTTACACTTCTTCTCAAATAATAAAATCTGTTCACTACAGATGACTGGTTTTGCATATCATATACATTTCAATTCTTCAATTCAGCATTTACATAACTCTTTTCTTTTTTTCAAGTCACTGCTTCTCTTGTAAGGCGTGCCAACCGTAGCGTAGGCTCCTGAAATAATACCGAATGGCTTTTTGTGCCACAGGTCACTACTCGTTCTTTGTATTCTGCATGAAATAAACTTACGTAGAAGAAATTATATCCGTCAGCCCATATGCCCACCCTCTTCTAAACCCGCCTTATATACTGAATATATTTCCATTATATTTTGTAAAAGTCCGCAAGATCTTTCACATTAAGGGAAGAACATAGACTGAGGGTGTTCGAGAATAGGGTGCTGAGGAAGACATTTGGAGCTAAGACGGAGAAAACGAAAAGAAACTGGAGAAAATTACATGATACGGAGCTTCATGTTCAGTACTCATCGCAAAGTATTATTAGGGTGATGAAATCGGAAAATGATAAAATGCGCAGAGCGCGTGGCAGGCACGGTAGAGCAGAAAAATGCGTAGAGAAGTTTGTGTCGAAAACTGAATGAAAGGGACCAATTGGAAGACATATAAGTGGAGAGAAATGTAATGTTAAAGTCTCTTGAAGAAACGGGACGAAAATGTTTAGATTAAAATTCGTCTTTCTCAGGATAGAGACCATTTGCTGGCTTTTGTAAAGAAAATAATAAAGTTTCGGTTTCCATAAAACGTTGGACTAGGTGAGGATAAACTGCACTTATTAATTGATTGAGTGAATGAACGAATGATTGATTGAATGAATGATTGAATTATTAAATAAATGGTTGATTGATTGAATGATTTAATAAATGTTTGATTGATTGAATGACTGTTTGATTGAATGAATTATTATTTATTTATTTATTGAATAAATGAATGATTTTATTTATTCATTGAAGGACTAAGTATCAAACAGATGAAATATTAAAATATTCAACAGCCACTTGCTCCATTTTCTCAGTGAAAAGTTTACATCTAGTCAGAATCTATGACAAAAACCCAAGTTCCAGCATCCACAGAAGTCCAACCGTGGGCCGTACGTTATATGCTGATGCTACGGCAAGTCAGGTATCACAACACAAACTGTCTGTCTAATTTTTCCACATATCCATCTAATGACATTGTTTGCATTTCTTATTTAACAACTTCGTGCGGCAAGCCCCTCACCTAATTCAGCTTGGTTTGATCAGTAATAATATTGCACTGGACGAGAATTTATAATTTTTCCATTACATGATCCTTTCCATTCTCATTTTATTGCTTCTCCCTGTTTCTCTTTATCAAGCCTTCAATGCATGTGCTCTATTTTAAGCGGCGTACCAACTTCCACACACATACCAAACATTTCAAGACTCTTCACATTTCCTCCTAGATCCTACCGGTATAAGCAACCTAAATATCATCGAAGGCTTTCCATTATGCTTACTGATAAAGAAAATTACATTCCCCTCTTCTTATCATTATACTAACATTCCATTGTTCCTATTTTTATTGTCTCGTCCCTACACTTGAAGCAGTAGTTAAGAGTTAATTTGAAACACAAAAAAAATTTTCTTCAAAAATGATAAATCTTAAGAATTACTGTTAATTATTATATATATATAATAACCATGGCTCAACAGCCCTATATGGGCTCGGGCCTCCTCTTTCCGAGGTTACTGGGTCGTGCGCATTCGTAGCAGTTGGTGACTGGACAACTGGCCGCGCTGCTGTTCTAACGATCCTGATGTGACCGCCAGAGCCATCTGGCAGGCAGTCAGGAGACTTGGGTGAGAAATGACCACAATTTTGCTTACGAAATATTTCTATTCATGCCCGTAAGGTTCTTTTGCATGCCGTAAATCTACGACATGGGACCGATGGCTTTACTTCCCCTCCGAAGGAAGTGGTGCTACGGATTTTTATCACCCTTAAAAATCCATCGACCTCGGTCGGGATCGAACCCGCGAACCTTGGGTCCAGTGAATTAATATATATACTCTTGTTTAAAATTTCATTTGGTAATATTGGATGTCACGGGCCTTTTTACTGATCCGTGTCTTTTTAGGCAAATGTAGAGAGCCTGCATTAATAATAATTATATTTCATTGCTGTATTAAAATCAATGTTGCTTTAGAAGGCTTTGACAACGTCACAAATTTTGGTTTAGTCTATGTTATATATGCATCCCTTAAAATGCTTAATATATTTAGCTTCACTTATCGCCGTTTGTGGGTTTCGAATAAAGGTTTAGAGAAGAATTTAAATGTCTCCTCCATGTCGGTATGTTATAAATTCCATTTTGAACGAAAAAAAAAGCAAAATTATTATTTTCTTTCTGAAATGTCAAATCCTGCAGAAAATTCTCTCGTTTTGATTTGCGTAAAATTTTATTTGAACCATATTTCTCCAGGTATATTTTTAACAAAGTAAAGTAAAAACTTCTGACCCCCAAAAATTATAAAAAGCTGGTTTAGATTTTATCCTTACTGTAGACATAATAGAACTCTAATATTGACATCCACTTTAATTCCAGTTTCTTTAAGAAAGTACTGCTATACATGAGTAGCATCTGATTTTAAACAATTTAAATTTATTGAAAGGGTAATAAATCCCACCTCATTTCATAAAGATAAACACTCAGAACTTAAACGTCACGTCATACAGACAGTGAAACGATACACAAAACACAAGGTAAATAAGAACGATCGTGATAGAAACGTCACTGGACCTATTTCAAGGAGATAACCTACAGGCATGCATGTCAATAAAATTACAGCTATATAGGATACGAAAATTTAAATAAGTAAATGCAAACTTGCATTGCAATATTTTTAGCTTCCTGTACTTCAGTTTCTTCCTTAACTTTAAGGAATAAACTAGTAAAGTGCTACAATTGGAGCATAGCTTTGTATGGTGCTGAAACGTGGACACTTCGGAAAGTAGATCAGAAGTATCTGGAAAGTTTTGAACTGTGGTGCTGGAGAAGAATGGAGAAGATCAGTTGGACCGATCGTGTGAGAAATGAAGTATTACACGGAGTCAAGGAGGAGAGGAATATCGTACATACAATAAAATGAAGAAAGGCTAACTGGATTGATCACATCTTGCGTAGAAACTGCCTTCTGAAACACGTGATTGAAGGAAAGTTAGAAGGAAGGACGGGAAGACGAGGGAGAAGACGTAAGCAGCTACTGGATGACCTTAAGGAAAAGACAAAATACTGTAAATTGAAAGAGGAAGCACTAGATGGCACTCTATGGAGAACTCGCTTTGGTAGAGGCTACGGACCTGTCGTAAGACAGACTACACAATGAATGAATGTACTCCAGTAAATTTCGTAATCAATACCGTTTCAGGCACATTTGCGTAGTCTCAAAAAGAGCCTAAAAGCTTCCCCACGATTGTCGGTCCGTCTGTCCGTATGTACCAGCGCGTCTTCCACTGGACGGATTTCCGTGTAATCTGATGTTGTGGACTTTTACGAAAATGGGTCGAAAAACTCTAACTGTTAAAAACTCGGGGAAATTAAAAGAAGTCCTAAGTAGGTTTCATTTTTGCCGGCGACATAATTTTGCCATAAAAGCCGTTTTGTGCAGCATTGAACACTTTTATATTGTTGAGAGTGACAAGTAATTCAACAATAAACACATAACGGATTGTTGAGTTTCCATTGCAAATATTCTCAGGCGAAAGCTCTACAATGTTACGTTATAATTAAGTGGCCATTGTTGCTATATTTTGATATTGTATGAAGGAGAGATAATTTATACGTAGAGAAGTATAGAGATATTTTGTGCATTAGCTTTGCAACAATGTATTTCTTCTATAACATAACAAATGAACATCAATGTCTATGTTGTATCAGAAAGTACAAAGAATGTTTTTTTCCAAAGTAAGTATTCCTTGTGCCGATCCCAGTGGCCGTTTTCTGTTTTCTGCTTGTGACATCTGTTTAGTAAATCCGCGTATCAACGCGATCTTCAACTTACATTTTTATGTCAACAAGTGACTGCTGTGGCTACGAATGTGAAACATAGCACACATGTACCATAAATATAATTTTTCATAACTTTTATAAAAATAACAACAAGCAACATTTCAGGTTACGTGTGACATATTTCAGATTGGACTGAATCTACACTAGCAGGCACATTGACAAGTACATCATTCTCTTACAGGCCATAATTATCTAGAAATAATTTCCATTAAAATTTTTTACATAAGAGGAAGAGCCTGAAGGAAACTTGTTTTAAGTTGTCAGGTAAAGTTTATGTTTTACTGACTTTTTTAGGTATCGGAAAGCAGCGTTTCTCACGCAGTGCCTTGCTTTCGTTTGCGGTAACACAAGTGGCTATTTTACATCATCGCGTATGTAAAATACGGAGGGAGAAAGTCTTTCGAAGTAAGGGGAAGTGGGCCTGTTGATAAATAATAAGAGAGAACCGACAAGATAGAGAGGGACAGAGAGAGAGGGACAGAGAGAGAGACATTTGACTTGTCGCGGGATTTTCTAGCACAGTCACTGTGAAGTGAAGGAATAAGTACATCAATCATCCCCTATACATGTCACCACTATCCCCCCTTTCTCACCGCTGCCATCAGCAACAACCCTTCATCATTTCGAACCAAAAATCCTGTATCCTTAGGGCGGTTTCAGTACTCGATGTGTCGCATGAACTTTTCAAAGATGTTTGTTTCTCTGTATTATTGCTGATATAAAGTAAACTATAGTCCTAATCAGAGACTATAGAATTTTAGTCTTCCATAAGTAGACACAACTTCTGATACACAGTGGACCCACAAAAACAATAGACATAGCCTGCATTTTACTTTTTAAACTTGCGATATATACCATTATTTTTGTTGATTTGCTATTTTGTGTGATTCACGATACGGGTCCCTGATGATGGTTCCAGAATAGGGATCCGAAATATGTTGGACTGATTTTGCTGTAAAAAATTGTATTGTATAATAAACAAAAGTGTGCATTTTTTGGTTTAAGAAATGTGTGATAGAATGAAAATGCACGGTATTAACAATAAAAAATTTTATAAGTCTGCTCGTTTGTTTTCACTTTTTTTTCCCTGTGGCGCAACAGCCCCACTGGGGCCTAGGCCACCTCATTGTTGATGTATCTACATCACACACAATTGACACACAGACCCGGTAGGACTCCTCTGGACGAGTGATAAGCTCGTCGGAGAGGCCGCTACCTAAACACACAACAAATACAACAGACGAAAATCCATGCCCTCAGCGGGATTTTTTTTTTTGTATTAATTCCTGGGTTTTCCCCTTTGATCCATTTGTCCTGTTGAAGTCCTTTCTGTCCTGCATGTCACCTTATGTTTCATGCTATCGTCCATACATCTAACACAACACAGACATCCATGCCCCCGGTGGGATTCGAACCCACGATCCTAGTAAGCGAGCGGCCGAAGACCCACGCCTTAGACCGCACGGCCACTGGGATCGGCAATTCGAACCACCGATCCCAGCAATCAAGTGGGCACATACCTAAGCCTTAGACCGCACGGCCACCGAGATCACCTTCAGGTCTTATCCTTCCTTAAACACGTAAGCTGTCTCCAAAACACATTACGCAATGATCCATTAAGTAACAAATGCCTACGTTATAACCCTTTGACCTACGCCTTTTTTATTGTGCACATGGACTGCTAGCTCGGTTTTGTGAAGCGTGACTTTAATGTGATTTCCTGATGATGATCGAAATTATGTCAATGATTTCGGAGAAGCAGTAAGCGGAAACAGTGGGTCGGGATAGGGTAGGCGGTATAGCGACTCGCTACGGGCTGGACGGTCCGGGGATCAAATCCCGGTGGGGGCGAAATTTTCAGCACCCGTCCAAACCGGCCCTGGGGCCTACCCAGCCTCCTGTACAATGGGTACCGCGTCATTCCCGGGGTAAAGCGGCTGGGGCTTGGTGTTGGTCACCCACCACCATCTAGCGCCGAGGTTAAAGAAAGAGTAGAGCTATAACTCAACCTCCCCTCTGGGACTTCATGGCCTGTTCTAGGGCGAATTTTAATTTTACCTTAGTAAGCGGAAAGATGAACATGACATCGCTATTAAGCGTTCATGTGTGTCACTTTAAGTAATGGACTTACGAAACGTGTATGACACGTGATGGATTTTTGTGACACAAAGCAAACTTAAATTGCTGCTATACGCAAGCATCAAAATATACAATTAAAATCTAAAGCATAAAAAACACCGGTTTATAAGCCTTTGAATTAAATGTACCTAAATAGGGAAATTAAATCCCGGGCACTGTACTGCAGGTAAAGGACATCCTGGCACACAGGAACGGCACATTTATGGTCTACAGCCTCCTTCCGTCAGGAGTCAGCAGGCAAACAGGACTGCGAATGACCGGAAACAAACAGTTGTCTGCAAGACACTCCAGTTACCGGCATGACTTCTTGTGTTGTTGTTGTGACACACGTGGAATGTGAACAGCTGCAAATACATGCACGTGGTAGTTGCGGCATCTTTCACTGGCCTACAAATGAATTAGTAAAACTACAGTATCTTATTAAACGCCGCTACAAATCGCTACGTTTACGAGTACATAGCGTCGGCTATGGATGAAAAAACGGATATGGCGTATTGATAGGTTGTGTGCGTGATTTCAGGCTTCCGCTGCGATGTACATAAGAGCTGCGTTCTTCTGTGATATTGCGCAGCGTTTAGTTCTATACCGACGTTTCAGGGAAACCTATCGGTCCCATCTTCAAGGGTTAAGAATTCCACTTGGACTTCTTGACCTTTAAAGATGGGACCGATAATTTGTCCCTAAAGGTGGATACATATCTACTATTCAAATTTGCGTAATATCCCAGAAGATCGCAGATCTCAAAACCCTTGTGCTCGGAAAAAGGCAGTCCCAATGCTACTTCGCACACCATAAATCCTAAATGGAGTAGAGCGGCATCGAAAGAGGTCGTCCGCAGTGAAAGGTGAAAATATACCTTCTTGTAGTATTAGAATGCTATTCAAGAAAATGTCCGAAAAGGCCGAAATATGTAGCAGGATTTGTATAACAAATGTACTTCTAATCCACAAAATTCTGGATTTTGTTGACTTGTAGATTTGAGAATATCAGAATTTAAATATTCTGAGAAGTCTACCGGAACCTGTATCGTGTGACCGGTCTATTTACTGGCACTATGTGATACCCAGAGAGGAACAGAATGGCAAAAGTACACTCTAACGAAGGGGAAAATGTTTATCTGATATTTCATAATTTTCCAGAATTCTTACGTAATATTTACAATATCCGAAATTCGAAAAATTTTTGTGAAATTAAATTTGAAAAAGAAGAAAGATCTGTTCCATAATCGGTTCCTACGCTCTTACTTTCTCTTGTTATATTTAACTATATAAAATAGCAGGCATTTAGGTATCAGTGTGTCGTGTTTGAACAGAAAGGCAGTCAGGACGGAGGCAGAGGTATATGGAAGCTGCGTGCTCTCGTAGGCGCCATTATTTGCAATCGCATATTAATCACATTGGCAGACAGACTTGGGTCGGCCTGCTTCTGGCAATATCTGCCCTACACCATACAAATTCAACCTGTCACTTCAACTTCTTTGATTAATGGCTACCAGAGAATATTATGATTTTATACTGCGAAAAAGAAAAATTCTTCTCTCCTTCCACAAATCCCTTCTCTTCGTTCCACCCCTTTTTCCCCACCCTCTATCATGTTCTTCTTCCTCCTTCATCCCCTGGTTATCACACTACGACATGAGATGCTGTGGAGACAGATGGAAGGGTGGAATGTCTGCATTCTTTGCTGAACGGAATGTAGGCTGATACTGAAATTAGTGCTGAGCGTCAATTACAACATGGTGTTTGGTTAATGCCTGAAGCTTTGTGTTAGTGCTAGTGTTTGTTAGACTTTATTACTGTTTGCACTCTTCCTAGTTACATCTTAGGACATTTCTGGCTGCTTTTCTCAGCATTATGGGATGACAAAAATAAACAGTTACGGAGAATGTATTGCTGAAAGTTTTGTCCAGTTGCATCGGTTATTATCCCTTTAAAGACGAAACGTAAACTGTTTCATTTAAAGATCCAGTTCGTACCGCGCAGTAAACACTTCTCATCTCGGTTAAAAAAACAGATCAATTTATTTTACACAAGAAAAAATTCGCTGTTTGTTGTAATATAAATACAAAACACATAAATACAGTGTGGGCAGAACGTAGAATTTGTGAATGTTAAAACTGTTGATGCATCCAGTAACCATTAGGCTTTAAAACGTTAAGCTGAACACTGCCTCTGGTTACACTAAATTATTATGCTGAAAATTATTCTTAATTAATACACTGGTAGTGTCTCCCTCCAGGTTGGGGGTTGGGCGTGGGCTGGTGACCCCACCTCCTAAAAATATCACTGTCACGCAAACTCAAGGAGTTAAAGCCGGACAGTTTATTGGACAAAGACAAGGAAAGTATAAAGGTAAAAAATGACAGTACGGTCAAAGATTTCTTTGTAGGCGCTGGGAATGTGTTAAGACAGTTATCTTGCAAGGAAAGTCCTTTGTACTAAACTGAGAGAGTATTGGAGGCAGAAAAAGAGGCAGGCCAAAGTTGAGGTGGTGAGGTGAGTCAGAGGAGGACGTCGCACGGGTTGGATGTAGAAATTGGAGACTTAATGCGCAGTTAAGAGAGGAGTAGCGGAAGGTCATTGAGGAGGTCAAGTCCCACCGGGGGATGTAGCGCCATTGAAAGAAGAAGAAGTAGTGTTTCAAATTTGTTAAATGTTAAGTTCGGTGCTTCTTCGTGAATTTCATAATATTCATTCATTTTCTAATAATGTGCCACTTACTTTCGTAACTAGAGAAATAATCTAACGCAGAAGCATGTCGTCATTCTAATTTTACTTTAAAGTTAGAGAAGAGGTCAAATTTGCCCTTCAGAAAAAAATTCTTACTGGGAACCTCCAGACGTTAGGTTTTTTACTCGTTATGGACTTACAAAAAATTAATTTTTGTAATATTTTGTGTGCCTAAAGCACAAAATTTCAAAATAATCCAATGTGCGGAAATATTAACATGTAAATGAAAACACACTACTAATCACACAGTGAAAAATATCCTGTAAAGTTCATAGACTTGGTCTGGATAACTAACTAACTAACTAACTAATTCAATGAATAACAGTTCCTCCAGAAAAGTTAATGTTCCGCACATAAGCAAAACTTCGTAGCATTTTATGGAAACCGAATGTCCATTTCAGTTTCCACCAAATTTCTCCACTTCTTCCTATCCTAAGGAATACGAATCATGTCCGCGCTATTTCACCCTATTCTTTACGATCTATTTTAATACCGCCCTCCCACTGTATGCCAAATTATTCCAAGTGGTTTTGCCACCAGGACCCTCTGTGCACTTCTTCCTGCATATGCCACACGCTCCGTCCATCTCAGACATCTTGATTTTGTCACTCGAATAATATTTGTAATGTGTAAAAGTCACGAAGCTTCTCACTCTACAAATTTTTCGTCTTTCTTTTACTTCCTCCCTCTTAGACCTCAAAATCTTCCTCAACACCCCATTCTCGAATTATCTCCTTCTATGTCCTTACCTTAATGTGACAGACCAAGATTCCCACCCATGAGAAACGAAAATTTAAATTACTTTTCTGTGTATTTTTAAGTTTTAAACAGCAAACCGGAAGACAAAAGCAAAAACGGTTTCTGCTTAATTAAAACGCATTGACAATTTTACCCCGATACATAGTCCCTTTTACCTTTAATGTAAGAAGAAGAGGAGACAACAATTATAAAACAAACCCAAACTTTGCAAAACAATTTTCTTTGCTGGAGCTCATATCGCATTAAACTATCAGCAGTTTGTCTCACGATTTACAAGTAATAACAAAATTATTTTCATCTTAAATGATCGCCTCTCAACAATCAAATTAACCTTCGTTGTCTGCGGATAATAGCCCATGATTCCGGTCCCGCACAATGGATGCAACACACATATATCTCTTGCAATCATCTAAATAATATCTGATAGTTACTTGTAAAATGTTTCGTACACGCTGCTGGTTGTTATGTTATTATGTCGCTAACGTCTGTCGTAATTTCAAAATCGAAAAAACGTCCATATACTTTTCTTTTCAAATCACTACTTTCTATCAACTTCCTCATTGTTCCTCTTTACATAATATTCCATTACACTATAACAAGGCTAAAGATGAACCAAGGAAACAAAACCTTTCATCTCACCTACGAAACTGAAGACAAAACACAAAGTAACAAATTCGTAACTCATTCGGTTTTCAAAGTGAAATGAGTATCATAAGGAAAAACTTGTTCCCAATCAAACCAAAAGGCGTATGGGGGGTGTATATCTCCATTCATTCTTAACTTTGGCATTAGATGGAAGAGAGTGATCAGCTTCACGCCGACGTCACTTTAGCACGGACAGGGACATCCCGATAACCATTGAAGAGGAAACTGTGTGGGTGTGGAAAGGAGAAAATAACTTACGAAGGGAATCTAGCCGTCCTTACTCGAAAATCCAGACCGTAGCCTATGCACTACACCGACTGAGCTACCCCGTATTTCCTAACACTAACACGTATTTAATAAAATGTATTAATTTAATATTTGAATAAGTTTAGCTCGGAATATAGGCAGTTTATAAATAATATTTACTAGGCGTCATAAATGTTTCAAACAGCCAGGTAAATTTAAAATTTGTAAATTTTAATTTTTAAACATGGAACGAGAAGAAAAAAAGATTTCTGAACTGAATGGTATAAAAATTTACCAAGTTTAAGATGGTTGTACTCTCTTCGATTATGAAAATTCTGTTACGATTTCTCTCAAATATTTTAAAATTTCCTTAATTTTGAAGCAAAGTAAATAAATGCCAATCGCTATCTGGCTGACTGAATTTGGTAAGTAACCATTTTACTAATTAATTAATCAATCAATCAGCTGTTTTTTGCGCAGAATTCCTTATGCTGTTGGCAGTTACGGAGCCGGAAGCTTCAACATCATTTTTACTAAATCTGCCAAAAGATTCTCTAAGAGTAACTTGAACGTAGGTTGCACCTTCATATCCTATTTATTTTCAAAAATGTTCCTTCTACAAGAGGTAAATACCAATTCTTAATTCGAGTTGCTCAATCTAATGCCTTTCTCCATGGGTGATGAATTTTCTGGCCACCCTTCACTTCCTGTTTAAATTACCCAAACAACTGCATTCGAAAGCAGTAAATTTGTTAAACGCCTAATTATACAATTATCTGTAATGTTCTGCCTTTACGTCTGCAGATCGTATTGCATTCTTAAAAGACTACAAACAGCTAATCTCAGTCTCGCTTTTAACAGACGGACAGACTGAAGGAGGAATTTCATGTACCAAATAAAGGTAAGTATAGACATGTGCCTGCTTGTGTACGCTAACCTGCCCTTCATACAGCCAATTACCCGCGCTGTGTACTTAATTCCATCACAGACTAACACCAGCGCGGAGGCAACTTTCTTCACCTCCCTCCACAATTCACATATACATATAACAAAGTTTACACAAAACTTATGACTTTACACAGAACGCTTTTGTGGAACAGCAACACCGACTTAAGATCCCATGCTTGTCATCAGGCCAGCCGCCATTAATCTTGTGTTTATTGCCAGTTAAAGACACAGACCTTATAACATGATATTTATTTCAGAAACTGTGACATATGATCACCATGTCTTTTTTTCTGTACCAAGACTGCAAATACTATAAAATAAGTACGCATGATTCTTGATAAATATTCAGGTCTTTTGGGAAAATACATCGTGTCGACTGGTAAATATTCATATATGTTTCGAGGGATTCTACTGCCTCACCATGAAGATGGCGGCAGGCGGTCCTCCTAAACGTCGATAAGCATTCACCATTCGAAACGGCATAATATCCAGCGTTTCGGAAATTTGATAGAAAAGTTGGACTTTTAAATAAATTTAATTCTTCCAATCGATCGACAAGTATTATCCACTGTACTTGCAGTGGAATCTCCAAGTATTATCCAATCAGTCAGTTCCGTATCTCGATAATTATAGTCCTCATTTGATAAGTACAGAGGACTTGTTACGTTGTTGCATTTTTTCGCCACATCTACGTGCTGTATGAAGCCCGGTACGTGTCCGGCCCCCACTAACACCTCTCCTCATCACGAATGAGCACACACGTGGGGGTAAAGCAATCTCGGAAGCCCTTCTCTGCCCAGGGGCGGATTGGAAACAATATCGCACATCAGAACAATACAAGGATAATCGTCGGGCTTAATCGAAATCGCTGTTAAATCTTTAACGACTTAAAGGACGAAAGAATTATTAAAGTTATCATGCTACAAATGGGATAAATAGCTTAAAAATTAAAATAATGTGGTATAAGTGACTGCGGTTTGTAAAAAAATTAGTCAAAATAATTAATTTAAAAGATTTTAAGCTATTTTGAAATTTTTGGAAAGAGACATTATAAATATTTACGGAAATACAGACTAAAATTTTCAACAAAAAATATGTGCCACTGCTGGACTTTTACATTTAGTGATATTTCGATGTGCCGCTTGCTTTAACACTCAAAATTCTTACAATTTGAGCACAACATACTCATAAATTTCATATAATTTTCAGAATTAAGAGCAGTTACTTCACTGAGAAAAACTGACAATAAGCCTTTGCAATTGAAATTCAGTTTGTTTTCTTTGAGGTAGGAACTGAATGTTTTAATATTACCAGAATAAGTTTAATTTATAATTGGTTAGCTAAAATAAAACTTCAGTAATACAAAGAAATCACGAAATATCTTATCAAATTCGGTCTGGTTTATAACGCTGGAAATATCACAGAATTTTCAGCGGGATATTTTAAATTTTATAGGTAGGGGTTTACATTTATTTTATAGCGCAAATTTTACACAATATACTTAATAAACAATAAGCATTGAAGCTTAAATTTTGCCACCCGATTTCTGTAATTTCCAGTCCTTCGCTTTGCAAAAATCAAATTTCCAATCACAAACTATAATGGTTAATATTGGCAACGGGAAAACGTAACATTATTAGTTGATAATTTTTTCTGGACTTCTGAATGTTTAAAACAGTGAGCTGATATAAGGTTATTTGTCTGAAACAACTGCAGAACACGAGGTAGACTTTAGTATTAACGTCCGGGTACCGCTCGGAGTACGAAAAATTTATTTCAAAACGTAAGTCAGTCCAGAAAATATTTTACGGTGTAAACTGGTAAAAAAGGTAATATAGGTAATACCCGATTATTTTTAAATTAAAATGAGCGACAAAATTAAATTAACTGCGAATTTCCAGTGCACTAATATTTGCTATAGATGGTACATGTAATTAACAACTCAAGGGTTGTTAAAGGTAATTATTTTCCCTAGATTCATCATAAGAAATTTTTTACATAAAATATAAATATGTAACAAACAGATCGACGTCTTTTACGTGGAAAATAAATATTTATCTAAAGTAAATATAAGACCAATCACATAAAAATTCTACAGTTGTGCGCCTGTGTACATTTTACAATGTATATTTGCCACGATTTTTACTCAAAAACTAAAATTATAGGTTACAAATTTAAACATAAATATTTTTTTGGGAAACAAACTAGAAAAATTATTAATTTTGCCCTTATATGCATGGGTTCTATTCCAAATCAGTCTACATTTTCACCGCCATTCAAAAAGCAACAAAACCGTATCTACTAATATGCCTCTGTATTGAGATCTGCGCTCTTCTGGGATATTATGCGGCGTCGTGTGGTAATTGTTTACCGACGTTTCGGGATAACATATCGGTCCCATCTTCACGGGTTTCCTACTCGGACTCTTGACCCGTGAAGATTGGACTGACACGTTGTCCCGAAACGTCGGTAAACAATTACCACACGGCACCGCGTAACATCCCAGAAGAGCGCAGATCTCATCAACATCGCGGCGGAAGCCTGAAATCAATGCCTCTATATTAACCATGGTAACTGAAACTGTTCTGAAGGTCATGAATATGATGTGGGTTCTTATCAAAGAAATCATAGATTATATACATATATATATATATATATATATATATATATTCTGCAGTCTCATGAAATACATGTAACAGGGTTCAGTGTCTTTAGGGACCATATTCTGATCTTTCGTCGCCTTATCTAGAAAGACGTAGACGTTACACGGCCTCTAATATAATCAGCACTGCCGACTTATCGTCAATAAATGGACCAAAACGTAAAGCTGTCTACTCAAGTGACATCTAGCACCAGACTGTGTAACTACACAATCCGAATAAGCCTTCACACCAATTAAGGTTTATATTTTCATTCTTACGTTAGTTTCTGCAAAACTACATTTCTTCTACTGTTGTGAATGCTGTTTGTGACGCAGCAGCAATAGCAGAAGAAGTGCTTAAGAACGAATTGGAAAGCATGTGGAAGCACGTCGCTTAAGCCTAATGGCATACGAGTCTCGTAGAGCAGTGGTTTCAATCTGGGGTACGCGAAGACATCTTAGGGGGTACGTAAAATTAAAAAAATTAATGTATTATTTCATGATACCACTGAATAATCAGGGCCAGATTTAGGGTTAGCCACAAGAGACCCGGACGTAAGGACATGCGATTTGGGAGCGCCATTTCTCTCTCTCTCTCTCCTTTATGCGATTCTCATCTGGGAGGCTAGTTTCATTTTATTCCACATAGTGCATATAATTTTGCTTTGCGAAAATACCTTTGTTCCTTTATTAATTTTTATATGATAGGCAATAATATATTTGTTATTTAATAGCTTTATTATCCTTTTTCGTTTAAAACTCATTATTTAATACATTATTCTGAATGTAATTTATTTAACTTATTTTAGATGTAGATTACAGAATATGTATAACTTGAATTATGCACCAAAAACTTTGGGGGTACAAAGTTGAAGAGAAATTATATCTGGGGGTACGCGAACAAAAAAGGTTGAATACCATTCTTGTAAAGGAACCGGAAAGCCTGAGGACTTCTTGGGCAGAGTAACCAGTTCTGCAGTCGTAATTCGTTTCACACTACATCCTGACTACATATGTCACCCCTACATTAACCTGCTCGGTACCTAAGGTACAACATAACTCCAGTCAAACTGCATAGCCAGTTATGGTGCCAGTCCGTCACTGCTCTTAGTCAAGGAGAGAACGATTACACGTATGAGATTGTTGTAATAAGCCGGTCTTCTCTTTACGGTCAACACACACTGCAGATTGTCTAACATATCAGGCGGAATGCACTGACTGTTGACACTGGCTGATACGTAGTGTGATGAATACAGAAAGGTTGACATTGCCGGGAATACTGAAGACGAGATAAATCTGACGTGTTGAAAGAAATATTATTTGTCAGCCCTTAAGATTTTAAAGCCTAGTGGTTACTATATACACCATCGGGTTTAACGCTCAAAACCCCTACATTCTGCCCACAGAATGCAATTATGTTTTGTATAGTTCTCAGATGGAAAATAAATTAATTCCCTATACAGCATTAACTGATTGGGTTTTTATATCTGAGACGGAGTGTGTTTACTGCGCGGTACGGACTGTATTTATGTGTTTTGTGTGGATCTCAGAACAAACAGCGATTATTTCACTGTACAACATTAACTGACTGGTTTGTATAACTGAGACGGAGTGTGTTTACTGCGCGGTACGGACTGTATTTATGTGTTTTGTGTGGATCTCAGAACAAACAGCGATTATTTCACTGTACAACATTAACTGACTGCTTTGTATAACTGAGACGGAGTGTGTTTACTGCGCGGTACGGACTGTATTTATGTGTTTTGTGTGGATCTCAGAACAAACAGCGATTATTTCACTGTACAACATTAACTGACTGGTTTGTATAACTGAGACGGAGTGTGTTTACTGCGCGGTACGATGTGAACTGTTAAATATTTCAAGTTAATCTCAGGCGATAAAGAGCTTAAATAACCCTTGTACTGTTATATTTCAGTCCCTGAGCTTTGGAGACTAAGAAGAAGTAGGAGAGAAAACCCCCAACAAAAAGGAAAAGGATCAGATAAATAAGAAAATGGAGAAGAAGGCATTGGAAACAAAGAAAAAAATTTCAGATACCTACAACTGTCTAAGCGTTGAGACTTGAACACGGGTTCACACAATATGTCTTATTGAAACCGGCTTAAGTAATTAAACCACTGAAGTGTGTATCAACATAAACACACGGATCAATCTACACGCTAATATATGCCCTGAACGTGAGGCGTCAGCGTCGCTATGTCTGTAACTTCTCTAAATCATTCTAAAATACTAAAGATTTCTAGGTTTTTCTCTTGCTTCTTCCTCCTCAGGTTTACATACTTTCCTCTGCATTTTCTTCTGGTACCCCTCAAGAATTCCTTACACACGCCTTCTTTCTTCAAAATGAGAAAAAATTTTATATCCATAAAATCACTATTAAAGTTTTCACAGACCAGTATTCGAGTCCGGGATAGCTCAGTCGGTATAGCGACTCGCTACGAGCTGGACGGTCCTGGGATCGAATCCCGGTGGGGGCGAGATTTTCAGCACCCGTCCAGATCGACCCTGAGGCCTATCCAGCCTCCTGTAAAATGGATACTGGGTCATTCCCGGGGGTACAGCGACCGGGGCGTGACGTTGACCACCCACCCCCATGTAGCGCCGAGGTTAAAGAAAGAGTACAGCTATACCTCTACCCCTCTCTGGGCCTTCATTTACCTTTACCTTAACCAGTACTCGAGTTGATTTTAAGTTTTTCATAAAAGGGACTAAGAATATAATAGTATTTATTATTTAAGGTTTAATTAATGTTTTCGTATTAAATTTAATTGGGTTTTGTTCTAATTTGCGTTCTATTTGCATATATTATTCATGTCGGTTTACCAACCTAGACTCAGTTCTTGCACAATGCTTTATTATGCACATCGCTAGGATAAAACCGTTTTTCGCTTTCCAATATCATCATATCACTGCATGGGTCGGAAGCAACCAATTTCACAGTAAGCGACCCCAACGCCTCCTGTCACCTATATTATCATAACGGCGCCGTGTGTGGAGGGGGAGGGGAGTAGAGCGTCTCGACGCGCCTTAAGTGATACTGTTCATAGTCGGCATTCAATGTTCCTAAATGTGGTCATGATTCCTTTATTTAATAGGGCGTGCTGTTACGGAGTTGAGCTGCGTCAGAAATAGGAAGTATATAGGCTTATAAGAATATGTTGATACATCGAAGCCAGGATGCGGGACGAAGTGCGGTAAGAACTGGTAACAATTTTTGGTTTTTTTTGTTAATTCCCTGCATTGTCGATAACAAATTTACAAAACTCAGACCAAAAAAAAAAAAAAATATGCACAATACTCTTCCCAGATGTTTTATATTTCAGTACTGTGTTATCCTTCCTTAAGTACGTAAGCTATCTCCGAGACAATGTTACGTACTATAAGGGTTAACGCAACTATCCTTCTACGATTCATGTTTTATGTATATTTTGTACATTTATATATTTTAAATATATATTTATATTTTAATATTAATTTCAACTATACCACGATCCATTATACAATTATACTACAAAAAATCGCTTACATTTTAAATGCTTGACTTTTTTACACCTTTGTACTCTGTGCACAAGTTGTTGGTTTTGTGCGGTGTTGCTTTGATTTGATTCCCTGATGATGATCCCATAAGGGATCGAAACATGTAGCAGTGTTCAACGTGGTAATGTAATATAAATTATCTGGGAACAATATAGTGCAATTTTTTGGTCTGAATGTTGTGAATTAAAAAATATTTCCTCTTGGATAGAGAACACTGAGGAAAATATTATATATTTATTTCCAAAATCATGTGAGCAAACTTGCGGGGAAAAGGCAAAGTAGGCACGTTTCTTGGTTATGAAGGAAACCGACGGTTTACTTTGCGGTACGAATTCTTGTAGATGAAAGCACATAGAAGTACCATTGTTGAGAGATGGAAAAAATACATATTATTCGCATAGTAATAGGATTATTGAGGGGAAGTAAAGCCGTCGGTCTCATGTCGTAGATTTCCGGCATGTAAAAGAACCTTACGGGCATGAATAGAACTAGTAGTGCCCGTCGGCAAAATTCAGCGGCCATTTCTCACCCCAGTATCCTGACTGCCTGCCAGATGGCTCTGGCAGTCACATCAGGATTGAATAGAACTTGTGCGGTCAGTGGGCTGGTCACCCGCTACATCAACGCACATGACCATAGAAACCTCCAAAAGGAGGCCTCCAATGCTCCGCGATTGGAGCGACATGGGGACTAACTAACTAACTAACTAACTAATAGGATTATTCGTAAACATTTCATACCACTAAGTTATACATTTGTTATGTCTTCTTGTATATAAATATCTGATGATAAATATATACAAAACCCCAATTATACACAATGTGACTTAAGTGCGAAGGACACTTCTTTTTTTCACGCCCTCGAATTACGTCAAACAGAAGAGCTGAGTAACATTTAAATTGTTGATACATAAAGTGCGTCAGTAAAGAGTCATTTTGTTGCCTTTAGTTTAGTGATTCCGGTAATTAAATTTGAATCTAGGAGAATTTCCCAACAAATAATTTCCTACACCTAGGAATTACAGCCTGCAAACTCTATTCTATCTTAACACCAATTCTCCGTAATTTAACTGTTGTTACTTTATTATCTTCCTGTGTGCTTCTCTTTATTTTTCTGTTTTATTTCTCTTTATATTACCCCCATTTCCTTCTATTTTTCTTTCTGTTCTTTCTTGTTAATTCATATAATTTAATTCTTTCTTTATTATTTTCTTTCTTTCTATTTTTCTTTCTATTCTTCTGTTTCCTTCTTTCCTTACTACGACGTGTCTATGACGCCCAGCCCACCTATAACATAGACCTATTACCTTCTATTGCTCTTACCCTTACAAGACCGCAGTTTATAAGTGATATCAGCAACTACACTCAATAAATACATGCAATATTATCTGTAAGACTGGGAATTAGTGACTATTGGCCACGATCAAAATCAGATTCAAAAACCGGTGCATATAGCCTTAATATTTCGAAGGTCCCATCAAAAATTGAATATTATACATGATGGAATATAAGGTTGAAGAAATTTCTTTCTATTCTTGATATCGTTTCAATTTTTTATCCTTTGTCGAAAGCGTGGCAGCTTCGCCCTTTCAACAGACACAAAGTATGAAATTCTTTGACATTTTTACAGCAATATGTGTCACACGAAACTAACTCGAACCCAAAGGCCAGGCATATTTATATGATCGCGTTATCAAACTCAATATAATGTGACTATATAATGCTTTAAAAATATAACACCCTTTAAACAAGTCTAGTTGAAAAAAAAAAAAAGAATGCACTTGATACTCTTATGGCTGAGTTTGATACCCCTCTCTACAGTGGAATATCCTCCCTTTTACCCCCCCACCACACACCTCCTCCCTCCTCTCTTATATTCCATATGCTATAAAAAGTCACCATCCGCTTTTCTCTTCTATGACTCAGAATCCATCTGTGCAATATTGATAAAAATTTTGAAAAATGGATATTTACTTTTCAGGAGCTTCCCCATCCTCTATTAACTGAACTTTCACCCTCGAGTTCTATAACCATACAAACCTACACACATGTGTAATGTGCGTGTGGGGGGGGGGGGAGGGGGTGGGCGAATCAAGGCACTCAGACTCCTACCGATCAGCGCAGATTACACGGGTCAATCCACTATTCCGGTTACTTAACGGACATAAAGGTGCGTCAGAGAAACAAGTCACTGGGGCCGTTACATAGTTCCCTTGAATTTAGATACTATCAGTGTTAAGTGGGTCCGTAGTAGGCACAGAATGGCGAGTCCTGAAGTAGCGGATTGAAGGCGACGGCCTCCAGGCGTGGCGGGTGGCTGTCAACGTGCTGAATTATCAGTGGCGGCTACTTCTTCAGTACTTGCCTCGCAATCGGCCTCCGGAAGCACAAGACACTCTAATATGGGCTGTCACGTTTTGTATTTAAACATATTACTTTTTGAAGTTCCCATTCTTCTGGGATGTGACGATTTTGCCTTTGGGTTATTAGTTCCCGACGTTTCGAAAGCCCAATAAATCTCAGAATAACGTTCTTTCTTTGGATTTCTTCGGCCTGAAGACAGAGACACTGCAATCCTCAGAAATGCCCGAAACTATTGGCCCAAAAACGTCTTATAGAAAGCAAAATATCAACTTGTATATAAAATTATATAAAAAATGGGCAAGTGAAATTAAATACTGTAAATAACTGCCCCCCTTTGTTGGTATCTTCACCTTGCCGTGGTAGAGGGGCTTGTGAGTTCCAGTGACCCTGAGAGCTAAGCCGGCCGTAGCATTGCTACCATTAGGGTCTCCCAAGCCGGACAGATCAAAAGGGTAGGAACCAGATGAAGAGAGATGCCTAGGAGATGGGAAACCGAATAAAAACTCCCCTGATGCCGAAAGCAGCGACATCAGTAGCGACATGAAGCACAGAGCAAATGATGCTCGAGATGGTTCATGATCGTGTAACAACAGGCGTGACCAGAGCGGTCTGAACGGCTGCTGTACTGCGATGTGGAAAGCAAATGGAAAAACTACCACATTATTACCTTTCCTGGATAGTCTCTTCCAGAAACAGAGACAAATG
This sequence comes from Reticulitermes speratus, assembly GCA_021186555.1. Classification (NCBI taxonomy): domain Eukaryota; kingdom Metazoa; phylum Arthropoda; class Insecta; order Blattodea; family Rhinotermitidae; genus Reticulitermes; species Reticulitermes speratus. The sequence goes on from JAJKFL010000007.1 coordinate 28,446,699, forward strand.
CCAATGTCTGGAAATTGAAAGAGGAAGCACTAGATCGCACCCTGTGGAGAACTCGCTTTGGAAGAGGCTACGGACCTGTCGTAAGACAGACTACAGAATGAATGAAAATGACTGTCATATTGTACCTAAAGCATTGTTAAATATGAGGCCACACACAAGTCTGCGTAACCGAGAGGCCATCACAAAGCTGCTGTGGACTGTCCTGTCTGATCCACCTTATAGCCCTGATCTGGCTCCTTCTGACTACCATTTTTCGGTCCCTTGAAAGATGCAATCCGCGGAAAGAGGTTTGAGGACGACGAGGAGGTCATTACCGAAGTAAAGAGGTGGTTGCGACAGAGACCTGCAGAGTGGTACCTCGAAGGCACACAGGCTCTCGCATCTCGATGGCGTAAGGCCAAAGATTTAGAAGGAGACTATGTTGAAAAATAGGTTTAAGTAGCCAAAGATTCATGTAATGATGTGACATATTTAAAGTTTTAATAAAATCAATTGTGAATGAGAAAGAAAATGTGTTGCATTACTTTCTGGGTGCCCCTCGTAATTTGTTCCGTGTTCATCTGCCCACGGATTAAATACAATCCTTTCGTCGTATATATTTCCCAGTATTAACAGTAGATATTCGAACCCCTGAAATAGATTCCTGACCTTAACAATTTATCTATCCTCCTTACTTTCAATATAGCACAGACACGTGTACTAAGATATTCATTTTAGTCTTATATAGATAAAGTTTTAAAATCGCTTCTATTTTTCTGAAAGACATTTGGCAAGGTTAACATTTTTCTACCATATAATCCCTCTTTAGCACAGAGGCTGACTTACAAGACATTTGAGAAACGAATCCTTTGATAATCTGTAATAATTTGTTTACATCATCTTCTTCACCAAAAAAAAGGGTAATGAAAAACTACGTTTTCGATTCATGATATGCCTAAAGAAACTAAAACAGCGGTTTTGAAATTATCGTAATGATAATGTAATAAAAAAATTCGCTGTTTAAATATTATTTATAAAAACCGGGCAAATAAATGGATCCGTCTTTACCTTCTTCAAATTTACGTACAAGAATGTCACACAGACTAATCCATAATCAATTATTTCCTTTTTTTATTTACGTAATAAGTGATTAGCGGGTAGGCAATGTTCGAGGGGCACCACAGGCCGATCTCCATATATACAACACTCTTCGTGTGAGTAAGTCCGTGAGTGAGTGAGTGAGTCACACCCCATATTTCATGGTTACCAGTGACATCACAAGGGCTGCTGCCATGGTTAGAGTAGAGATACCATGTGAACCATATGAAGCCAAAGAAATAATTCTTACAAATGTGAGATAAGGCCTGAGGTGGAAGAACCAGTTGATCATCGATTATTCAATACAACATATTGAGACCCATATGCTAGCTTTCTGATAGATAAAATTAAAGGTTTGTCTGATCCAAGAATAAAGAAAGAGCTGTGCAGTGGGGCGTGAATATCGTTACAGTGGGTCATAGGTCAATGACGGGCATTTGGCTAGTTAGTTAAGTGCTGTTCGAAACAGTTAGAGGTTCGCCACACATAGTGCACTTCTAATGCTCACAATCGGTATTTGAGTTGACCGTGGAGCTAAACGAAGGTGCCTGTGATGTGATTAAGAGGACTGATATTTATAAGGAAGGAAGTAGAAGGAAAAGGGAGAAAGAAGTGACAAGTTTGGTGATAGTAAGTAATAAAGAAGGAAGAAGCTACGAAAGAGAAAAGCGAATATCAAAATAGCATCACATACAATGAGAAGCAATGAACTGGATAAAAGCTTGTGCTTTGCGAAAAGAAATGGGGAGTAGCACGAACAAAAAAAAAAGTTATGGCTAATAGTTAAGTACATAACGCAATAAAATTCCGCAAGCGAGAGTAAAAAAAAAAAGAGGGCATGAGCGTGTGGTAGAATAGCGACAGGATGGAACGGCCGTGGGGGGGGGGGGGCAGAGTGAGGGGCGGCTGCCGTATTTGATAAAAGCAGTTTCCCGGTTGAAAGCCTTTCTACGCGTCTGCCAATTTATGGGATAAAATAACTTGGAGTACTGTACAGCCTGGAAGGGGTCCATTTGCGTCCCAGCCCAAGAGGCAGTCCTGCTCGCTGACCCACGGGAGCTCATACGCATGCCGTTCCTTCGTATTTACAAATCCCACTCCCGAACCTACTGAACTGCCTAATCACGGAATAGTGAAATAATTTTATTTATCTGCGTCCCAACCCAAGAAGCAGTCCTGCTCGCTGACCCACGGGAGCTCATACGCATGCCGTTCCTTCGTATTTACAAATCCCACTCCCAACCCTACTGAACTGCCTAATCACGGAATAGTGAAATAATTTTATTTATCTGCGTCCCAGCCATAGAACGCGCTCTGCTAGCTGTCCCACAGCACCGATCGTCATCCCTGCTCTTTCGTACGTACTACAGTTACTTTCCTCACCATTCTGTACTGCCTAATTACAGGACACGTATGCAGCTTTTGTCTTAGTTTATGTATTTTCCTTCAAACCCAAGATCCAATGCTTCTCGCTGACACGTGACAGCTAATCCCCGTATCGCTGAATGGTATTTACAAGTCTTTCTCCTGCTCGTACTCAAATGCCTAATCACAGAATGCTTGTAAATTCTGTGTGTTTGTTTGTGAAGCCATAATTTTATGAATTTACATAACGTGCATAAAATGCATATTAATTTGGACTGTGATATTGCTTCCGACCAATATTTATTAAGTTTATTATTGAGGGTCAGCACTAAAATTTTTCAATATGTATTTAACTTTGGTGTACATCGTTCGAATATAACCCCCACTTTACAAGAAACACAGACAGAATTTTGTTAATTTGTTAAAAATAACACACTAGAAAGGGGGGGTAGATAAGTTTTGTTTGAGATTGAGCTCTTTTTTTTGGAATTTTACGCAGCGTAGAATCGTAATTTCTTTCCGACGTTTCGGGACAACCTATCGGTCCCACATTTAAGGGGTCAAGCAGTCCATGAAGTGTTGTATGATTTTTCTAACAGCTAAAGAAACTCAAGCAAATTTGGAACGAATTTGTTATATGTGGAAAAGGGTAAAAGTAGACAGAAAATGTTAGGGCGCAGCTATTCAATCGCCATTAAATACTTTGATTCTGAATGTCTTCCTTTAGGTGACAAGCAGTTCCATTTCGTCACGTAACCTTGCCTACAGACTCATTCAGAACTTCTTCCAAGGCCCAATCAGTCCTTTAAATTGTACGTCTATTGCTAAAGCAAAATGAATTGCCAGTGCTAAAAAGCCAAAGCCTAAGACAAGAGCATCCATTTTCCAGAGCGGTCCATTTTGCTTTACGAATATTTCTAAACAAATATTGGGGGTTCATGGAAGGAAAACGAAAATGCACTCAGAGCTCTCACACCTCCCTGAGGAAAAATGAGCGTGGGGTTGCATACGAGACAGGGGAAGGTATTGCCGGTTACAACCAGACAGAAGGTCATCAATGTAATGTGAAGTGGAACAAGAAGTCATGTCATGAATTTTATTGGACAGAAGAAACGGGTTTTCATATATTTTAATATATTCATAATTTTATGATCCAAAAAAAATATTCTGCTCTTACTTTTAAGGTATATAAATTCCTCCGTCATTCTTGTGTCTGGATTTATGTAAACCATGAACGTGACTCTGAAAGATATTTCTGTAGGTGCAAGACATGTGAACTCCTGTATGTAGTGTAATGCAGTATTGCTGTTTGAGCTGGTGAAAAGCCTTGTAATGTTCTGTGACATTCACATGCATGGTAGCAATACACAAAATAATCGATCGAAGCAAGCGTGTTCATTTAAAAACCTAATGTTATTACAAAAACATATTAACATAAAATTATTTTGTCATCGACACAATTAATTGTATTATATTATAAAATGTGGCTTCATGTTTCGACAAATTATATGTTCATCCTCAGGCCACTTGCACTTTTAAACGAAAATTACAATTGCAAATTCCTTTTTTGGTCAGAATGAGATCAGTCCGTTAACAATGAATATATATAAAATTTTAAATGTTGTTTAAAAATAATTTAAAAATAAAAATGCCTAAGTACCAAGTTAGGAAGACGTATGGAAAAATTGAGGTATAGCTCCATGTTTTCTAAATTCGGAATTTTATTGAGGTAATTGATCGCTTCATGTTCCAGCTGCTTTAACACCATCCACATTTAATAGGCTGATAGGTGAGTCACATATTTCTTCTGGTAGTGGTGGCGAAAAGCAAAACCCTCTGCTGCTCCTGATGAAGGAACCACGATCATCCAGCTCCATAGCCAGTACATAAAATCCAACAAACTTAACTTACGCAATTCCAAACTTGCGCAATTTTTAAAAATGTAAAAAAAATCGATATAACAACGTGCTTTATTTTAAATGCGTGCCGAAATATTCCTTGCTGGAAAAAAAAAAAACGTACTGACACCAAGGTGGCGGGAAGAATATTGCTGGGCGATAACACGGGCGCTATAGAGGTCATGCTGCGGCCGATTAGGTTCGAGTGTGTTTGATTTCGGGTTCCAGCTGGACTCCCTTTTATACACATGCATATTTGACTGTGTGTGCACTCCATTTCGACTTGCGCAAAATTCGACTTGCGCCGGACCTTCTGTAACGGAGCTATGACGTAAGTAGGGGGCGTGTCTGTAGTCTTAATGCCTGAGGTATTCAGACTCATTTCTCTTTCGATAACAATAATCTGTCTAAGTTTACCTAGACCTGATCACAGTCATAAGAAAAGGAAGAAGATGAATACGTAAACAGAACAAAGAACATGATCAGTAAGCGGCTACATCGTCAAAATGTGCTTCACTAAAAAATTTCCATGTTAAATAATTTCCCTGAAGACAATGGCCTTTGATGGACCTTTAAAATTCGCTTCTTCGTTAGGGGAAATAGAGCGTCTAACAGTGAGTGTTGGTAGTGCATCAGAGGATCGGAAGATGCTGGAACTAAGAAGCCAAGTCATCCTCTTTCCTTCTATGTAAGGTGTAAGTTAGTAAAGGGTGAGCGGAGAAACTCACTGCTAACGAGATGTAAAATTGCGTTCGCGACGTAACAAAACATACACAATAATAACCTTGAGCGATTAGCACTCGTGTTTTACATTCTGGAAGTTACATTTTCAAACCTCTAATCGGAAACCGACTACTGCTATCAACGCTTTTCGTGCTTTCACTCACTTTCTCCAGGTAATCCAAGGATTGTGCTTCAAATTATAACAGAGTGAGTACCCCCCATAAAAACCTAGAGTGTTGACCCCTCAAAGGCAGCGGCTATCCTCAATTATATTTAAAATTTCAGCTCGTACCGCGCAGTAAACACACTCCGTCTCGGTTATACAAACCAATCAGTTAATGTTGTACAGTGAAATAATCGCTGTTTGTTCTGCGATCCACACAAAACACATTTCAAACTTTAATCGGAACCGACACAGTATCAACCACACCCATCTCAGTTTAATACCAAGAATTGCTTAATTATAACAGTGGTAATAAAACCTAGATTGTTACTAGAGCATCCACCACAAAACATAAATTACAGCTCGTACCGCGCAGTAAACAAACTCCTCTCGGTTATACAAACCATCAGTTAATGCAGTACAGTGAAATAATACGCTGTTTGTTCTGAGTCCACACAAAACACATAAATACAGTCCGTACCGCGCAGTAAACACACTCCATCTCAGTTATACAAACCAGTCAGTTAATGCTTGTACAGTGAAATAATCGCTGTTTGTTCTGAGATCCACACAAAACACATAAATACAGTCCGTACCGCGCAGTAAACACACTCCGTCTCAGTTATACAAACCAGTCAGTTAATGTGTACAGTGAAATAATCGCTGTTTGTTCTGAGATCCACACAAAACACATAAATACAGTCCGTACCGCGCAGTAAACACACCCGTCTCAGTTATACAAACCATCAGTTAATGTTGTAAGTGAAATAATCGCTGTTTGTTCTGAGATCCACACAAAACACATAAATACAGTCCGTACCGCGCAGTAAAACACCCGTCTCAGTTATACAAACCATCAGTTAATGCTGTACAGTGAAATAATCGCTGTTTGTTCTGAGATCCACACAAAACACATAAATACAGTCCGTACCGCGCAGTAAACACACTACCATCTCAGTTATACAAACCAGTCAGTTAATGCTGTACAGTGAAATAATCGCTGTTTGTTCTGAGATCCACACAAAACACATAAATACAGTCCGTACTGCGCAGTAAACACACTCCGTCTCAGTTATAAAAACCAACCAGTTAATGCTGTACAGTGAAATAATCGCTGTTTGTTCTGAGATCCACACAAAACACATAAATACAGTCCGTACCGCGCAGTAAACACACTCCATCTCAGTTATACAAACCAGTCAGTTAATGCTGTACAGTGAAATAATCGCTGTTTGTTCTCGAGATCCACACAAAACAATAAATACACTGTGTGGGCAGAACGTAGAATTTGTGAATGTTAAACCTGGTGGTACATATAGTAACCATTGGACCTTAGAAGGTTTAACGTCGCACTAAAGCCTTTTGTGTTGACAATTTAATTAATAATTGCAATGGACACAAACTGATGAGGTACATGACGCCGAAACTTATCAAGAATGCCTTAATGACTTGATAATAAAATAATGATTATGACGATGAGAAATGAAGAAGTATTACACAGAGTCAAGGAGGAGAGGAATATCGTACATACAATAAAAAGAAGAAAGGCTAACTGGATTGGTCACATCTTGCGTAGAAACTGCCTTCTGAAACACATGAATTGAAGGAAAGTTAGAAGGAAGGATAGAAATAACCGAAGACGAGGGAGAAGACGTAAGCAGCTACTGGATGACCTTAAGGAAAAGAGAAGATACTGGAAATTGAAAGAGGAAGCACTAGATCGCACCTTGTGGAGAACTCGCTTTGGAAGAGGCTACGGACCTGTCGTAAGACAGACTACTGAATGAATTAATATGATGACTACTGACATCACTATTACAGCTTGATGATAACTATGACAGACCTTCTACACGACGGTCCTAATCTCGACCACCGTCTGCGCTACACTTGCTGGCCGCGAGAAATTTAGTGACAGTGGAAGGGCGCTAATGTGTTTTTCTGTAGTCGTCACCAGACCATCCACCAGATGTCGACGCGGATCGTCGCGACGTGCATTGAATGTAGAGTAATAATAATACGAAGAAGAAGAAAAGAGGAAAGGCGGAAAGAAAAGTGAACCACAAGCGTCGACCGTCCGTCTGTCATTAATTTTCTGTTGGTGGCAAACGTCGTCTGTTCCCATCATGACAAGGCAGAGGAAATTGATGGATTCCGTTTTATACGATATCTGAACTGACTTGGTAACTAAAACCCGTAAAGTGGAAAGAACATGAAATGCGAGCAGTAGGAAGGGAGAAATCGCTAATACAATGGTCACAGCTGCGAGGTTGCAAAAAAAAATGTAAGAGTCTGATAAGTCTTGCTTCATAGACGAAAGGAAACAAGATGACAAGATAGATGACTTTGGAAGAATAATAATACCAAATTTTAAATGTTGTGGAGGCACTTTTGAAAACACGTAATGGAAAAGTATTTGTTACCAAACGTGCAGTAAACTACAGCGAACAGTGTTAAGTATAGATAACGGAATATTTAAAGTGTTTAAAATGTATATATTTTTTTTCCAATGGCTCGACAGCCCCTTGGGGGCCTAGGCCGCCTCATTTTTCGAGGCTTCACGATCACACTCAGACACACCACAGCCGGTAGGACTCCTCTGGACGAGTGATCAGCCGTCGCAGAGACCTCTACCTGAAAACACACAACAATCACAAGACACAGACATCCATGTCCCCGGCGGGATTCGAACCCGCAATCCCAGCAAGCGTGCTACCGAAGACCCACGCCTTAGACCGCGCGGCCACTGGGATCGGCAAAATGTATATATATTGTAATAATAATAATAATAATAATAATAATAAGTTTCATGAAAATATTTGACAAAAACTACAAAAGTTATTTTCAGGCAAACACTATAAGTAAAAGTACACACAGAAAATTAATTTAAAAAATAAACAAGAAACATTAAATTAAAAACACAAGAACAAAATACATCTATAAAGATGTATGTTTTAGAAGAAAATATTTATATATTAATAGATATAATTATGCTTTATATTGAAATATAATTAGTGTTCAAAATACAAACCTTCCTGCAAATGGCATTACCCACAGTAACACACTTCCCTGTAAAACCTAAATTATAAGTGTCTCATTAACACAGTGGACATCCGTAAACTGAGGCTATATCAAGAACAGAGGAGCAATTGAGTTTAATTTATACCGGACTGAAATGTTGACAAATGTAACCTAAAAACACTTCCATACTTACTGTCCCTTGTGCCAATAAAGATATACGTCAACATATTTCAAAATGGAATAATAATAATAAAAATAATAATAATAATAAATTTTGCGAAGCACAACAAAAATGTTTCGTCATACATTAACAATACAATATATCTAAATTTTATTACATTTTGACAATTCGGACACAACATAAGGTATTGGAAAGCGTCTGTTTCTGTCATCAGGCGATATCGTGCAGCTCCGTTTTCCGAAAAATTGTGTCCTGTTCGGAATAAAAGAAGATGGACAAGGTCCAAAATTCTATTAATCTTAATTACAATAGACCATCCTCAAAAACAGATTCCCAGAATTTTTATGGATCCTTTCTGTTTTCCTTGATAACGAATATTACGATACATAAATTACTTATATTACTAGCAGCCAAAATTCCAAAACGTTCTTGGTCACGTAAGTGCGGTGGGTCTCAATAAATTTAAGACTCGGTTGGAGAAATACAGGGCATACACAAAAGAATGGTGCGGTTTCAAAAGTGAGTAAACAATTTATGTCTCACATTACACGGGCACAACATACACCGTCAGCGGCGACAACTGTCCAAGTTTCTCATGCGCTACCAGCAGTTCGCTTCTCATGCTTACTGCGTGGCCGCGGGGCCAGTTTCAAAGATGGCGTTGCAGCAGGAGAAGGTTTTCTGTTTGCTCCGTTTTGAGGTGTCCAGATCTGTGATTACAGTGCAGCGTGAGTTTCGTGCACGGTTTAAACAAGACGCACCACACAATAATAACATAAGCAGGTGGTACCGACAGTTTGTAGAAAATGGATGCTTGTGTAAAGGAAGAGTCCTGGTCGACCTCGTGTGTCTGATGAAAACATTGAAAGAGTGCGTGAGGCGTTTCAGCGAAGTCCCCGCAAGTCAGTGGCTACAGGAAGCAGGGAATTGGGCATGCTAAAAATGACGGTGTGGAAGGTGTTGCGTAAGCGACTATGTTTTAAACCGTACAAGATGCGATTGGTGCAGGCCCTTAAACCAGCAGACAAAGACCACTTTTGATACCGCACCATTCTTTTGTGTATGCCCTGTATTACTGTTAAGTTTTAAGGCAAAATTGTCGTTTTAAAATAAACTCTTAACACCTGTCGGGAAACAACCTCCTGGCTTTGGGATCGGAAGACAGCAATTCCAAGCAAAAGACCAATTATAGATACTGCGCTGTTTAGTAGCAAGCAGGCTGTAATGGTTTCGCAAGCCTCCTCCATAGGAAACCAGATGGGTATAGAAAAATTATTCTTTGTCTGTTTTTCATGTCAGGTATTCAATCATCTAACCTGAAAGGAATTAATTGCTTTCGAGGGGCCCAGCCCCCCTCTCGATGAATCCTAAGTCCGAGTCGTTAATTATTAGGTAATCTGTTGCCGGAAGGGCAAAATCCATTAAGAGGAATGTATTCCTATTTTAATAGCCAAACCATAATGATACGGCGAGCATTCCTTTCGCAAACCAAATAATGAATTCAGTGGAGACCTCACATAAAATGTAGTGTAAACAAGATCATAGGCAGGGAAGTTAATATGGGGAGGGAAAAGAGAGAAAACTGTACAAAATATCCCGCAAGAGAAATGGATTTCAGGAAAATAAAAAAGGAACTTATCGTCCTATTGTGCAAACAGCAGAGAACGAATGAGAATTTTATATAAAAATTCCTCTTTCTCCCTCTTTTTTGAACAGGTTTAGGAAAAAAAAACCCCCGCCGTTTCTGTATTCATGGGAAATCCGTGCTTGGCTGTAATCGAGGAAATTTCAAAGTGACTCCACACCGGGACTGTGTAACGGGCTGTGGAGGCATCCGATGCGATAAACACTATCGACTAAAGTCGATATTCACGTATAGATTGATTTACCTTTCATATTACACATATTCCGTGCTGTTATATTATACACAACTCTTTTAATATTATTACCAACTACTGCACAATAATTCTATATATTCCTGCATGTTTAGCCGAAAAATGTAAGAGTATATAGAATTATTATGCAGTAGTTGGTAATAATAATAAAATACATGTATAATTTATCTTTCAGTTTATAAACCACTTATCTTCACTGTTCGTTCATGGCTTGCAAGACATAATATAACAAGCTGAGAGCGAATTAAAAAATCTCCCTGAAATCTAGCTCCATGGGAGAAAGTCCTTGAGAAAATAATGGATGCTTTTTTTTTGAGAGGGGCCCCGCAGCAGAAGATACGGACGCACCTCAGCCCTAAGGCTTAATGTGAAACCCTGTGATGAAGATAATGATGGTGATTAGTTTCTTTTTCACTTTTCCGGGTAATGGAGCACCGGTGGAATGAAAATGACAGGGGAAAACCGAAGTACGCGGGAAAAACCCTGTCCCAGTGCCACCACAAATCCCATATGGACTTACCCGGGATCGAACCCGGGCCTCCGCGGTATAAGGCCGGCGACTAACCGCCTGAGCCATGGTACGGCGCTAATAGATGCTCATTTATTCATGAAAATCCCACCTGTTATGTAACCAGAGGTTGCCTTATCGTACACAATAGTCAGTCACAGCTTACCATCCAGAGCCAGACATAAGCCCTATCCTGTCCAAACACTGCCACTTTATTTCCTTAAAGTCCACTTTAATATTATCCCACCGATATCTACGCCTCCTAAACAATCTTTAAATTCCAGTATACAATAATATTTATATTCAGAAGTTGCATTTCCTCCACACCATACAAAGTGAAATGAGAAAAGTCGGAGAGACGAGAAGAAAGGAAGAAGGAATTAAGAAGGTAAATGTTAGAGAATAAAGAGACAAAAATTTAAAGAAGAAAGTGGACAACACAAAAGATAAAGAACTTAAGAAACGAACAAGAAAATGTACGAAAAAATATATAAATGAGGAAGTAAAAAAGACAGATTGATGATAATTCTGGTTGCATAATTTATGTCAGTTACTGCACCGTGATATCTGCACAGTTATGTCAGTTACTGCACCGTGATATCTGCACAGTTATGTCAGTTACTGCACCGTGATATCTGCACAGTTATGTCGGTTACTGCACCGTGATATCTGCACAGTTATGTCAGTTACTGCACCGTGATATCTGCACAGTTATGTCAGTTACTGCACCGTGATATCTGCACAGTTATGTCAGTTACTGCACCGTGATATCTGCACAGTTATGTCAGTTACTGCACCGTGATATCTGCACAGTTATGTCAGTTACTGCACCGTGATATCTGCACAGTTATGTCAGTTACTGCACCGTGATATCTGCACAGTTATGTCAGTTACTGCACCGTGATATCTGCACAGTTATGTCAGTTACTGCACCGTGATATCTGCACAGTTATGTCAGTTACTGCACCGTGATATCTGCACAGTTATGTCAGTTACTGCACCGTGATATCTGCACAGTTATGTCAGTTACTGCACCGTGATATCTGCACAGTTATGTCAGTTACTGCACCGTGATATCTGCACAGTTATGTCAGTTACTGCACCGTGATATCTGCATAGTTATGTCGGTTACTGCACCGTGATATCTGCACAGTTATGTCAGTTACTGCACCGTGATATCCCCACAGTTATGTCAGTTACTGCACCGTGATATCTGCACAGTTATGTCAGTTACTGCACCGTGATATCTGCACAGTTATGTCGGTTACTGCACCGTGATATCTGCACAGTTATGTCAGTTACTGCACCGTGATATCTGCACAGTTATGTCGGTTACTGCACCGTGATATCTGCACAGTTTAAGCCTTCCACCGCGTGAAAGCTTTACCGTCGAGATGGCGAGCATCTAGCGTCTGTCTCTGACTATATATCGACTTTGGTTTCCATAAGCAGTCGATTCCATTTTCGAGTTCGTTTCCCTCTCTTTCTCTGTTTTGTGTCTCTTATCGGGGTCCAGCAGCCGCACAATTTATTCATCCAATACATATCTCCACGTAATTTTAGCCTATCTTTTTTCTTTCTCCCCACTCTTTCCATTCTGTCCTGAACCACCATGCGACGAATGTACTTAAGCGATTGGGTAAAAGATGGAACGGAGGGGGTGAAAGAGAAGAAGAGAAAAAATTTGCATATTGTCGGATAACAGTATGTTGCCTGCCAATACAAACTAATAATTCTTATTGCTACAGAAAAGTGATACTATAAACAGCATTACTTTTACATCGTGAAAAGCAGAAAGAAAATGTATACAAATTGTCTGGTTAAAGAAACGGAAGGGAGTGTCCTGGAAAAACATATTACAAGAACGGGCGTTACAGAATAGTGGAGAGAAGGAAATTGATAAATATTCTTACAACACAGGCTCATATGTTCCTTTATGAAAGCAATAGTCAACTAAATCAAATTTACTTCCAATTTTTAAAGGGGATTACAAATTTTATCTGACACGCAGTCTGTCTCGCACAGTCTCATAAGCATATAGTTAAAGATGATTCTGTTTTTGGCATTTTTATAAAAAAAGACTTCAAATTTTTATTACTTCTACTATGAGGATGGAGGCATAAATTGTATTCGAAACGACAGCAACTCATCTCAATTCTACACGGTACCAAAACCCACCCTATAGCATCAGAATTAAACGTGCCTCAACGAGAAATGTAGATATTTTCTCAACGTAGGTTAACTCATCCGAGTAGGCAGGATATGAAAATTCTGTACCAATATTTGGCGGAAAGTTTTGAATTTTGATTTCAAACATATAAAAGTTTACACCCCTCCAAGGACGGGTCAGGATTTGTCTGAGATTGGCTGGGCGCTGTCACGTGATCTGCATCGAGAGTTCTGATTAGTTCAAAACCAAATTTGAAATTTCCCGCCAAAAATTGGTGCAGAACTCCGCTAACCTACCTACTCATCGAAGTTAGGTCTGGAAGGTAGCGACTTGATATTCTTGCTGGTGACGAGTTATGTTTATTATTATCACTGTTATCGGTAGTAGCCGATACTTCATTGAGGTGATTATCATTCCTAATTCATATTTGGCAAGTTCTAAGACTCCAAAGTCTGGCCAAAGACAAGATACTCGTATCCCAACCAGTGCTTAGAGTGTCTTCTCTTAGACTCCCCACGCAAATGCCGTGACACTCTTGTAAGCCACAGCTGCTCCTGTCTACATTCTTTTCAAATTAATCTTCCACGAAACACCCTACAGTTAGAGAAGATAACTAAAGAAGAGAGGCAAAGCACGTATAAACGTAACATGGAGGGGCGTTCGCGTAACCATTATTGCGGTGGAAAAGCAATAAGTATTACATATTCTGAGTGTATGTCTGTAGCCTTAGTTACCCAGCATAAAAAGCCTATGCGCCATATTATATTGTCATCTGTGGCCTGTCTGGCTCGAACATATTTTTCCACATTACCTCGTAAACGGCAAGATTTTCGGGAAAAAGTTATTGAACATAAAATGTGTGTTTTGATTTTCTCTACAACTTTTGTCTAAAACATTTCTCATTCTAAGAACAATTAAGCGAGATATTATCATAAATGTACATAGGTCTTTATGTAAAGTACCTGTTATTCTTGTCAGATTTTAATGACACTCGAATTTTCTCGACAGATTTTCGAAAAAATAGTCAAATATCACTTTTTGTGAAAATATGTCCAGTGGGAGTTGCGTTTTTCCATGCGGACGGAGGGACGGACATGACAAAGCTTGTAGTCGCTTTCCGCAATTTTTCGAACGCGCCTAAAGAGTTTAAAAGCCTTTGTTAGTTAAACGAAGAATCAATCAATATTTCTGAGATTTTAAACGGGTCGGAAATGTGGCTGATATGGTAAAAAAGAGTTTATTTTAAATATAAATGCAACACAAAATAAAATAAAATTCTGTACATTTATCCATAAACACCCCGCTGCTTAGTCGGCTACCCTTTATTACCTTCAGGCGCCTAAACCTTCTGCGCAGAATATTGTTAATAGGATCACTTGACAATTTTAGCTAGCGACAAAATAATAAGGTGTCCTGTCTATGCTAGAAGGGAAAAGAAGAGGAGCCACAGTGCGAAGTATTGTGATTTGTAATCACCATCATCCGCTGTACTTCATTCCTTCCTCTCAGTATACACACCTAAAATATTATATAAACATACATTATAAAGATATTGAAAATTTTATACAATAAAGTAACAAACCTTGAGCTGCCATGTCTTACAAATTTAACACATGTAATTAATTTCCATACATATAGATTACATCCAGGTCTACGATAGCTCAGTTAGCATAGTGATTAGGCTATGGAGTGGATGACCGAGAAATCGTCGTCGATTTCGGCAAGGACAAGAGACGTTTCTCTATTCCAGAGGGCGTAGACAGGCTCTGATGTCCATGTGTCTTCCCATTCAACGTGAAACGCGACTCTTTCCCCCAGGCAAAGCAGCCGGATGTAAAACTGATCACTCACCTCTAACGCCGAGACTAAGCATAAGTGGCGCTATACCTCCCCTACCTCCATATGCTTTCGTAGCATGCACACGGACAAATTGACATCGGAAATTATATACAGAAATAAATCACCAAATTTTACAGATATTAATTTTATATTCACGTAACCATCGTGAGGACGGCCGTACTAATATCCACGCGCTCCTCCACTGACAATTACCATAGAAATGAAATAAACAAAACGTCTGAGATCACGAACATAAGTATTATCGTAACCAAGAGCGTGCTGCCATCTGGTGATTCTATGTTTAAACATATCAAATTGCGATTTTATTCTCACGGCAATCAAAGAAACAACTGTACGGTGTCACGCAAAAACCGTGCTCAAACGTAGCTATGGTTACCCTGTGACCATAGAAACCAGTAACCCTAAAAAAGAGGTTGTGACGTCATTCACCAAAAAAAAAGCTCTATCCTAAACCGGCAACCTGGCTGTGACTCACTCACAAAATCAGTCAATAAAATAACATTATTATATAAAGCAGACAGTTCCAAATAATCTCAGTATTTAGATCAAGGCATTAATGTAAATTAGGTTTTATCTGTGAATTGCTCATAAAGAGTACACAGCACGTCACAACGGGAAGATTTATTGAAAGATAGTCTTATTCTGATGACATTCCCTGCGCCTGTCACGTCAGAGCTGAGACTGTCTTTTTTAAATCCTTTACACTGATGAGAAAATAGTCATTTGACCGTATTAGATAAATTTTCTTGTCTAGCACGAAGAGTTATTTGTAGCGAATTGAATAGCCGTAGCCAGAGAAGAACATTTGACAAGTGCCCCAGTCAAATGACTATTGTTACTGTTTGTTCTCTTTGTGTTTGTATACTATTAGTCTTTATATGTTACAGTGTCCATAAACTGTTCGTGTAACTTCAATTTTGAAAATATGTTTTTCGCGTTTGAATTGTGTCTAAACTTATCACAATATCTCCATTAGTAAAATAAAATTTCAAATCGGCGTTGGTGTTACATCTCCCCTTCTGGAGATTAATCTCTTGGTGAAGAGCAGTGATTTTCTTGTCACCTGCTATTTTAAAGCGCTGTGGGGTTTTCTGAAGGTCAGTTTGTCTTGCTCCACGGCACAAATAAAAGTCTTAAAATCTGACCATTTCAGACAAGTCTAAATACAAATACAAAAATACAAAGTCCTACAAACAATTGGTTCACAAGTATAAATACTGTTTTGTATTGCTCGTTCCGTGCATTGTGGCTCTAATCGTCCATATACACCAGCAAATGTACACAATTTAGATAAAATCACAAATCCCATATGTTTCAGCGAAAAATCGACATCTTCAGGTAGATATTATTAAAAAAACGGTAATGGTACATCAATCCCATTACAGGCCTAGACAGGCCCTTAGGGTCCCAGGAGGTTGAGGCTCCCAGATTTATAGACAATCGGCACATGAAGGTGGTATGGTTGTCAGCCCTACGCACCGACCGCCTTTACCTCCAGGAAATATTCCTGGTACTCATTTCTGTTAGAGGCTGAGTCGACCCCAGGGCCATATTGCGACCGAAACGATTATGTCAAGGAAAAATTCCAATGACACCATCCAGAATCGAACCCGCGACGTTCCGGTTTGTAGCGTAGTGCCTCAACCAACTGCGCCACCGCGCGCCCCTAGATATTATTAAAAGGAAAGGAAAAGTGACACATCCTAGAAACAAATAATATACACGTATATTTATATATTTCATTATTTGCGTGATTTCAGGCTTCCGCCGCGATGTAATGAGATCTGCTCTCTTTTGGGATATTACACAGCGTTGAGTGGCAATCTTTTACTGACGTTTCGGTGCAACCTATTTGTCATATTTCAAGGGTCAAGAAACCCACGAAGAAAGCTTTGTTCTTGGAATTATTGACCCTTGAATATGGGACAGAAAGATTGTCCCGAAACGTCAGTACAGAACTACCACTCAACGCTGCGTAATATCCCAAAACAGAGCAGATTTGTCATTATTTGTTCTTCAGCATTTTCCCCCTACAAATCCCACACGGACTAGCCCGGGATCGAAGACGGGCCTCTGTGATAAGAACCCAGCGATTAACTCCTGAGCCAAGTCACGACCCTTGTGAAGAAAAAATATATAGATTAATTACAGCCTAGGCGTGTTAGAATTCGTCTCGTGGCAGTTATGATTTTCGATAATTTTCTCTTATGTTTCCCCGTGTAGCTGGAAGCAACGTCACTAGCTAACTCTTCATACGACGTTGGGCTATAGTTTGCAGAATCATTTCTGAAATGGAGCAGGACAAATCGCCTAGTTTTTGAAAAACGATATTCTGCTCTGTGCGTTTCTAATTTACATTAACTGAGACTTAGTTCGATCTAGCGCTGACACAAATATTTCATCCCTACATCTGCCTTTTTAGAAGATTGAAAAAAAAAATGTGAGAGTGTGTGGACAGGGCCAAATAAAGATGGATATAAAGTGATCTACCGATGGCGCAGGAAATTACGTTGATTCAGTTCCGGTAAGTCAATACGTATTTTATCGCACTGCGGAACTCTGAAGACGCTATATAATCTATCACGGCTAATCGTAGGAAAAAAAATGTGACCTCAGTAATTCCGTATCTGATCATGAAAGTTAATCTTAATAAAGGGGATAGCAAAACGTGGTTCGGGGGCCACGTACGTCTCGTGACTCAACACTGTAGACTGTACAATCAGGCGGCTCCCATACTATTTTATTCTGCTGCTGTCACGATGCAAATAAAAAGCCTTTAATCTCCCACCCAACGTATAAAAATACACAAATTATAATTTAAAATCTTAAAAAATATATTTATGTTCTAAATAACTTTAATGGTACCTACGAAGAACATCTGCTATGAAGTGTTTGTAATTTAACGTGGGTTTTTAGAATTACGTTCACCATAACATATTTCTTATGGGCCCATATCTCTGCGTCCCCCCCCCCCCAAATTAAAATTTAATTTTCCTTATCAGTTTCGCAAATTTAATTTCCCGTACCGTTTGTACATAATATGTGTAACGTAACACTTACAGACTTAAGCGATGTAAAATCAAGTCATAAATTGATAAAAATAAAGTCTAAAAATTATGAAATTCAAAGTTAAAATATCTCCCATCACTCTGATATTGCATTTCAGTTAGATGACATAAGGTACATTATTTTATCTGACAAATCATCACTACTTCACTCACAAAGTTTCTCATAGCTATAAAGCAGTACAGCCTTCGCTCGTGTTCCAATCTGCGTGAGTTCGATTAAAAGCCTTCATTCGACATATTTAAAGGATCTGCTGGAAGTGATTTCCTTCTGCTCACAGACACGTGTCACATCTAACAGACACGTGTCACATCTAACAGACACGTTGTTTATTGCACGTCAAAGTTTTATAAGGTACAAGAGCCTATGGAAAGAGACTAAGGACATTTGTCAGATAAAATAATGTCCCTATATTTCAAGGCATAAGAGAAATAAGACGTAAATATGCAAGGTAGTTTTTGAATTCCGGCCACTAGAAATGTACCAAGGCTGTTTTAAATTCAAATACAATGCAACTTTGATTTTAATTAATATATGGCTGTAACACACTTGTTAGGCGATAGAAATACAGCGGACCCTCGAACTTCGAACGGTTTGATGTTCGAAAAACTGGAAACTCGAAAAAAAATTCGAGGAAAATCCGGTTTTGAAACTCGAACAAAAACTCGAAAGTCGAACAAAGAATCACGTGGTCGTCACGTGGTCGCCTTCTCTCTCTGCTTGGTCCAGATGAAAGAAGGGTAATTCACCTTCCAGTGAACAGTAATATCCCTCCTACTATTATTATTGATTGATTATTATACAATATTTTGTATGTATGTACTATTATAAATAAAAATTTTCAATTATTGAAATTAATCATTATGATCTTTTGAAATAGGTACTTAAAATGTTTTATATTGGGTAAATTTTGGGGGTCTGGAACGGATTAATTCAATTTACATTATTTCTTATGGGGAAATTTAACTTGAAAGTCGAAAAACTTGAAAGTCGAACCGTCTCCTGGAAGGATTGTGTTCGAAGTTCGAGGTTCCACTGTATTAAATGTATGATTATAAAAGGAACTCAACACTCAGTCGTCAGATTCCAGTAAGATTATGACATAATCTGTTGGATGATTAATATAGAAAGTTGAAATAGACAGTGACACCCACTTTATGTAAATAGAAAACCTTCACCCACTAAGCATAACTGTGAGTTAAGTTAATGTATGACTAAAGTTTAATTTTAATATTTCATTTTATCCGGACAATGTATAAAGTCCAGAAGACAATTGGTTCTCAATTGCCATATTATGTTCTATAGACATATTAGATTAAGTTAGTTAAACTGTGGCACTGAAACCGTTCAGGTGACCGAGGGTCGCAAATACCACACTCGAAGGCCGCATGTTGGCCAGCCCTGGATTAGACTAGAGCGCTGACTAAGGTGGTTAAATGATTGTGAGTGGTCAGTGATTCGGAAGGAGTCAGCCGCGGTGTATTTTGGGATAATAACCTGGCAATTGTCTGCTGAAGACACAGAACACTTCTATCATGATAAACTGTAGGCAAGTCGAACTTAGAACTGGATTTCCTTATTGCAAAGTCTATAAAAGAATATTTTATTAAACTACACTATTTCAAATGTAGAGATTATAACTTCTAATGACATAGAAAGGTGGTTATTAGTTGTTAAGTACGCAAGGCATATGAAGTACAGTTCGATAGCAATATCACTCATAGCCTGAGGAAAACCTCGTGAAGTTTCATTTATTATAACCGCATCAAGGTCCAGTTTCAAACCCGTTACCTCCGAAATAGAATGTATGGGACTGCAGTCAGTCTGACCTGCTGACGATTTCATGGCTCTGATATACAAGTCGCTAATATGTAGTCCTTATATATTACTTTCAAATCAGGAACGTTATTTACTGAATGAACTGCAACAACTCGCATAGGCACGTGTAATGTGGCCCTTCTTTTTGTGGTGAAGGGCCCCGCAGCAGAAGTTACGGACGCACCGCAGCCTTAAGGCTTATTGTGCAACCTCGTGTTGTAGACGAAGGGAAAGATGATTATTTTTTTCATTTTTTCAAGTAATGTACCACCGGTGGAATTAAATTGACAGGGAGAAACCAAAGTACTAGGGAAAAAACTTGTCCCAGTACCACTTTGTCCACCATAAATCCCACGTGCACTGACCCGGGATTGAACACGGGCCTCCGCGGTTGGAGGCCGGCGACTAACCGCCTGAGCCATGTCACGGCCATGGAGGCCTATTACAAGTCAAGTTTGTCCTTATTTAGAAAAATTAATCACTTTGATTCGCATGAGACTACTTTTCCTCTGAACACCTTGTGGTCTAATCGACTGTACCATCCCTTAATGCTTGCAAGAAAGAAAGACACAATCGGTAGTCACGTGACATTAAATACAGGGTATACACAAAAGAATGGTACGGTTTTAATAGTGTTACACTATTAAAACCGCACCATTCTTTTGTGTATTCCTGTATAATATCTACGATTAGTAAAGTATTCCTTGCTAGGGGTCGCAGTGGGTTGACGGTGTTTGTAAAAAAAACAGTTTGATGGTATCGTTACACACACTAGGGCTACTTTCATATAAACATGGGTAGACAGAAAGGAGCGGTGAGTTGAATTGGGCAGAATCGTATGGGGCACAGAGATGAGCTTGACTGCCGGTAAAGTTTCTCCATACAAATGGTGATATTCACAAGTACCGTTAAATTAAACATATCCGTGTTTTAGAAACTTGAATAACGTTATAGATCTTTGTAGGTAATACAACGTCATGAAATAACGTAGCTTATACCGCTGTGACAGAACGAAAAGAAATTTAGGTTGACCGAAGATATGGTATCAAAACTTGAAACAAGTTACGGGGCCTACTACCAAAATGGCGATTCGTTCCTTTCACATCAGGGCTTCAGTAAGACATGGGCATTACACATATTTTTACGTGGACTGTACGTTAAGGCAACACGATTATGAACTAGTGAAGGACAGGTCATGTTTATATTATACATATACATATAGATACGTATATATATATCCCACTGATAAAGTATTATACTAAACAGGCTTAACTCACAGAAGATGGCAGTAGATGCTCGATGTAACTGCTCGAACACTGGGACAGGGGGTTCGACTTCTATTCCAAACATGGACGAATGCCCGCGTTATTCTCTGTAGGTGAAGGAATCCTGATTAAATCAAAATCGTAACACAGTAAATTACATAATACGTGAAGGCAAAAGAAGGAAGACATAATACAACTCAAATACTTACCAGGCCTTGATTCATTCATGACACGTGTGTTAACATGCAAACACAACTAAAAAGACTAATCAGGTTCAAACTGCTTCTTTACGTCTGTAGTTACTTTCGCTGTGCGTAGATCGCAGGTGCAGCCGAACAAAACAGGTAGTGACCTCTGCACAAGCGACGGCGAAGTTATTTGAGACTGTGAAATAGTTGAGAATGTATCGGACAGATGGCGAAGCCGCATGCGGATAATCCTGCCATCTACCACGAATCCACAAACCACTACGAATCAATCAACTGGCAGTTGCTGCGAGTACCTAATGGCAGACAGGTAATAAATGTATGTAACATGTATTACACCGGATATGAATTGAAACCTAATGGAAGGAAGACTTTGTATATCGCCTGCAGTAAAATGAAGTATGCTAAAAAAAAAGTTATTCCTAGTATTTTGCTAAGATCGCATATATTCAGGTGCGACATGTGTCAGTACCTGGCAGCGAATTTTCGAACTACGACGATTCCAGCTGTCTCAGGGTCAACTACCTTACCACATTCCGTAGCTTTTTTGTGGCTACTAGGCCCACCGTATTTTTATATGAGAGGAATAAAGGACGAGGTCTCGAGCTGGAGCAAGTACAGTCAGGAGAAATCACTTGAATTCGGACATACCTCAAATCATAAGATAAACAGATCTCTATTACAAAATTATTTTTTTATTTCTTCCTAACAGTATAAACCTAACGTTTGTACAAAATATTCTTTAAGTACATTATGTTATACCCTTTGCAGGATATAATTTGACTATACATATTACCTTAGTTTTCTACCTTGGGGTTTTACTTTATTTTACATTTCAACTTCAGAGTGGCGGAGAAAGAGAGCTTCTTTTTATATATTTGTACATAAAACCTGGAGAAGTGGCGAAACACTATGTAGATTTGGATAGATGAATGACATTTAACACAGGGGGATGAAAAGGCATTGATGGAAAGCTGCTGTCATATTAAAGCTTAGCAGTGGATAGAATATCACATCAAGGGTTTTAAAAGTTTGTTTCAATGTAGCTGTATGACACGACAGTCCTACAGTAATGACGACAGTCCTACAGTAATGACAACAGTCCTACAGTAATGACGACAGTCCTACAGTAATGACGACAGTCCTACAGTAATGACGTGTATCATCACAAATAGAACACGATACATTTTCGTATACTTCCCGTTAAGCGCTTCTTGTCATTAATGGCACTTGCTTCAAGTAACCAACATTTCGTTTGGCGGTGGAGAATGAACATCCTGTTTTCCTCATCCTGCAGACACTTGAGCAATTGTAAGTCACTGGGACAGCATCCATCTGCCAAATTGTTTTCATACTAAAAGCAGTTAAACCACAGCTGTCCGTTGTGTACTAAAGTGTTTTTTTGAATATTTATATCTATGTACACGAATTGTCTATTTATTTTACGTATTTCACAAATTCATATCTTTATTATATTTACACAATTACACTCTTTCACACGTTTCTCGTCATGTCTCTCCCACTTTAATCATAAACATCTGTTTATTAAGGCAGATATCTGAAATGCTCATTTCTTTTATGTTCAAAACACAAACATATAAAAGCCTTTGGCTTACTTAACTCAGTCATCAATATGCACATTTAAAAACAAAAGATCATAAACCCGTTTCATAGTAACAAAATCTCTCTTATGATTTTACAATTCCGTTCATCAAGAAGATGGTATCATTGGGTTCACCTGGTGTTATATGAAATTATATCACTACCATATTTATTCTAGGAAGCTGAGGAATTCATTGCAAAAAAAAAGTGTCTCTTAAAATGTTACACACTGCAAGTTCTGTGCCTACTGTGGTAAATATCACAACTGATAATAAGATTAAATCATTACTATATTTTTGTATCTGATTATTGGATGCTTAATGCCTCTCTACTCCTTTGGTATACAAAGGTATAGCCCCCACCGGGATTCGATACCCGGACTGTCCAGCCTATAACGAGTCGCTATGCCAACTACGCTATACTGGTCCCCACGTTAGGCTAAGATTTTCACGCTTCAGTTCTCCGGAACTGTAAAAGTTTTAATGAAAACAGCATAAATATTTGTGGAAATTTTTTGCTAATACACACTACTATGGGGCATAAATCGCTAATAAGAATGAAGTCGGTGAAGTAATTGGGTGACTCGAAGGTTAAAGTTTTTACAGGTATTTTGGTGTACTCACTACAGTCAGATAAAACAATGCAATATACTGTATTTTCAACCTAATAAATCAAATTATGAAAACGTACTGCAATTAGTCATCGAATGTGGTTCAAGTAACTGGCAAGATATACATAGAAACTTGGAAACAAATTGCCCAAAAATATAATGTTTTATGCCAAATGATTCATGTCTGTGAGAAATAAAATAGACTACAAAACAGAAAAATGTTTACATTTAACTATGATTTTTGACGTCAGTTGTTTTCTGCATTTAACTCTTAACTCAAAATTATCTCAATTTAAATTCATTCTGCAGTGAAATGTAACATCTTCCCAGTGGTTAGGGCATGCATCATGAATAAATAAATATCAGCCATACCAAATTAGTTACATCAATTCTCAGTCAATTATTTTCCTTTGTTAATGACCCGGGTAAGAAGTACAATGCCGAGTCACTTTACATTTAGCTAATGGCATTCTAGAAAATTATTGTTATTTATTCTGAGACCCAATTGAATGTCTGGGTGAAATAATTAGCTCTTGTAATTTTAAACGAGGGGGAATATATGAATATCACAGTCCACTAATGAGGCTATGTTCCTCACTGATGACAATAGGTACTTTGTGGTACACCCAGTGCAAGTGTGACAAGAACTGTTCTGTAAACCTTTAATTTCTCTGAAGTATGTTAAATTCATGAAACATTTCAATATACCAGTTCTTTGGTATCGTCAGCATATAAGAAAATTCTAGAATTTTGATATTATAGCACCAGCTTGAAATTAAATTAATTTGCATAACTCTGTACATATGGAGAAGGAAGTCAATGCAATTTCTTTTATAGTTAATTAATTGAATTTCATAATTATATTTTTACTTGTGTTTAAAATTAAAACTATAGAAGTTTTTTTTTTCTTTTTGTCCTTCATGTAAATTATAAAAATACCAACTACACTAATTTGAGACTAAACAGAATTAGAGCAGAAGTTTCTCTCCTGATTTCAAATAACAAACTGCCAGATACACTGAGATAAATTCCATCATATGCACAAACCCAATATTGTTCAGACACATTCCTTGAAATTCCTCAGCTTCCTCTGTCAGCTGGTTCATTCCTAAAAATTCCTGATACTCTTCAGGAAGCAGATGCTCAAACACTTTGACTTATACTTGGCACTTGTTTGCAGCAATGTGTTTTGCTAATTTTGCATTACTGTCATTCTGATTTTGGTGTGTATGTAAGATTCCTGTTGTCTGTAATCTCATGTGGTTCAAACCTACATGACCGATCAGATCTGTGAAATGCACTGCATTACGGTTTATTCACAAACATCCAATGTTATACATTTCTTCAAGCTGTGACTCTCATCTCAGGCCAGGATCACAAACAAAACCCAGAAGAATTTATTTTCTTTCTTACATCTAAATAGTGCAAAGAGATTTATCTCAAAGTACTGGTGATCCTGTCTGTTTGGAGGCAATTTAGACTGAGCGCTGTAAAAGGGTGTGAACCAAGGGCTGAAATTTAAAAATCTTCAGATAGGAACACCCAGTGAACATAATATGTATGAATGTCAGCCCCCCCCCTCCCCCCACATCATTACAAAAATCATTATTGCTGTGGGTAATAGAATCTGCCTTATATGCTAACTCAGAATGAATTTTACATCATTGGTTATTTGGGCAAAGGCCAGAAGGTTCAAAAAGCCCAAAGCTAAAGGCACAAGAAACCAATAAACCAATCAGTTAATATGATCCATGACCCATGCATTAATTGAATATGTATATAATAATGACACAAACAAATGCACACATGTATACTAAAATTAGATTTTTACATGCAATGATCTCCTACGTATTTCGGCCGACTATGTGGCCATAATCAGGGACGTCAAATACAAAGGTCTGATACATTAAAAGTATAAAATGACATTACAAAAACAAAAAAAAAACAAAAAAATATAAAATATATGTACTTTTTCAACCATTACCTTATACGATTGTAATTACACATGTACATTGGTTCTGATACATTTTATATTTTTATATGTTTATAATTTCATTTTATACTTTTTAATGTATCTAACCATTGTATTTCACGTCCCTGATAATGGGCACATAGTCGGCAGAAACAGTACTAGTTCAGTGTGTATATAAACTAATTTTAGTGTACATGTGTGCAGTTGTTGGTGCCATTACTGTATATACAATCAGCTGACACAAAAACATACGTTATTCTCAACTGTGGATACATTCTTAGGGTTGTCATATGTCATAATACATATTCCACCAGTGATCTAGTCCAGCATATGAGATAGTTTCTGCTACAACTCCCATAATTTGATCTGACTGACCTTGAAGTCCAGATTTTTACTGCACATAACTCACTTTTATGTTAAGAGATGGCACAATGTAACAGAAATGTTCATATTCTGCAAGCTTTGTTTCTTATCTTGTGTACAGAGATCTTGAATAAGATGAATTCAGTTTGCACAAAACAGCATGGTTATTCTGTTAGCCTGCTGCAGTATGGCTGCTTGAAAGAGTGTTACATGCGGTCATAGAAGACCGTCAACTACACATGAACAATTTCAAATTATGTCTACTTCCAAATATCCACTCAAGACGGAGCTGCAAATACAGCAGCCGAGATGACCCAGTAAAAAGGCCTTGAGCATCTCAGCTGATCACACTGAGTCCCCCACAGATGGCTGCAGATTGCAGTACGTGCACTGGGCTAGATCCTGAGCTCTGTCTCTGCAACTGCCGTCCGCTGAGGCTGCTGTGCCTGACGTACGTGGTGGGCGGTAGGCACACCGGGCGTGACGAGCGGGGATATGGAGGGCGACCTAGTGGCAAGGGGCGACAGGGACGGCGAAAAGCTGGGCGACATGGCGGTGGAGGTGCTGAAGCCCACCCCCGAAGCATCATGGCTGATGGGCGAACGTGGCAACATGAGGAGCTGCTGGCCGCCCTGGGCGGACGCTGCACCATGGTGACTAGCAGAGTGAGTGCCCCCAGATGTCCGAGACGCCAGGACGGGCGCCGCGATGGACCGGGGCGCGACACTTGTGAGGAGGGGAGGGGGCACAGTCTTCACTGTGGGGGGTGTGGCGCCATCGCGGCCTTTCCCTTCCCCGATGAGGCGCCGCTGTTTGTACTCTGCACCGACGCCGTGTCGTCCTTCAACCGCGCAATCTCGGAAAACACGTGAGCCAGGGGCTGATATTGGGGGCCCCAGTCCAGCAAATAGTCCCAGTTATAGCTACCTGTCAGCTCCTCCTCACTGTGCACAATTGAACTAAGAGACCCCGTCATGGATGGCTGGTGTGTCGCGACAACACCACTCACTTCGCCAAACCCCCCCATCACCATGACATGTTCCACGCCCCCACTAGCCCCACCCCCATCCTCAGTGCTACTACCACGCTCACTTGTGCCGACATCCTTCAGTTTTGCATAGATTAGGTTTGTGATATCTGCCTCACCTGCCCCCTCCTCATCAAACATGTCCATGGGCACGCCCTTTCCGTTACTGGCAACGGGCCCACCGGCAGCATTGCTTGTGTCCACAATACCGAGACGTGCCAGGTACTCCTGTGTGTTGTGTACCGAAACGTCGGACAGGTTGTCATCGTCCACATCGTCCGTCTGTCGGTGAATCCCCGAGTCGCGTTGTAGAGGCCCCTCGTTGATCATACGGATCTCTTCGTCTTCCACGTCTTCACCGTCCTCAGCAGAGCCCCTGCCGCTGGAACCAGACTGTTCGGACCCTGACAGCTCTGACGTGGTTGCGGCCCCTGAGTTAGAGCTACTGCTATTGTTGTTACGGTGCACCACGGGGCCACCCACATAGGGCGGGATCTCGTCGTATTTGGGCGGACCGAACTGCGCCGCGGGACCTTGCACGCCTCCCCCGGCTCTGATCGGAATGGTGTCAAATGCACCTGGGTCCACAAAGCTCTCCGGACTACCCACAGCTGTGCTAGGTGTCAGAGCTGGTTTGTTGACCTTCTTTTGTCGTCTGTTGCGCATATGAAGGAACAAGAACACGGCCCCAAAGGCCAGCACAATCAGGATCAAAGCGATGAGGAGTCCAAGTGCCCAATCTGCAAGTCCGCCAGAATCTGAGACCAGTGTCGTGTTGTTATTGTTTGCATCCATAGAACTGCTGGCGAGGTTGGTGCCCCTGTCCGCCTGCGGATCCAGTGCCAACTCCACCACTGTCATGTTGGTCAGCGAACCCTGACGACCTGAGCTGGCCGTCACCACAAGGCTGATATCTCTGCCCGCCTCCAGGACAGCAGCTGCGTTATCCAGCTTCTTCTTCACCATGACGGCCCCAGTTGTGCGGTTTATCTTGAAGTAAGGGTGCTGTGTGGTTAGCTGGTAGACCACTCGACCATCTGGTCCCTTGTCCCTATCCGTGGCAGCAACGTGGCCAACAACGAAGCCTATAGGGAGATGACCAGAAGATGATACAGACGGAGGCGGTAGAAAAAATCGGTATGTACGTTCGGTAAACTGTGGATGAAACTCATCTCGACTCTCGATCTCAACTCGAACCCTCACGCTAGCAGTTCTTCCGCCCACATCACTCGCACGAAGAGTGAAAGCGTATCGATTCCGCGTCTCGTAATCAAATTCCGCATTCGTTGTCACCAGGCCCGTAGATGGATCCACTCGAAATAGTTTCCACGAGTCTTCAACATCAGTAAATCCAGAAGCTGCAGCTGATAAAATGGAGTAATTTAACTTCCCATATACACCCTTATCAAGATCAGTGGCTCTTGCTGTAAAAACTGCCGTTCCCACATGCTCATTTTCCCCCACGAATTCAAGATATTCTGACACTGGAAACTTGGGAGCATTGTCGTTCTCGTCTTTGAGCCTGATACGAACGCTAGTTACCACTGACAAAGGAGCATCTTGTGGCAAATTCGCACTGTCCGATGACCTTACCACTAGCATGTAATCCGTAACACCGGCATCATAATCCAAGGCCCTCTTCACAGTCAGCACTCCGCTCTTGGGATCCAAAGCAAATAGATCGCGATCATTTCCGGAAGTGATGTCATATACAAGATCAGCATTAGGTCCGCCTGCTTGATCCGCGTCCGTTGCAGTTACTTTGAGAATGGGATGGCCCAGACTCGCTCCTTCGCTGACTGTAATGTCGTAACCTTCTGCACCAGTTCCTTGGAACACAGGACAGTTATCGTTAACGTCGTCGACAATTACGTGCACCAGGACAGCAGTTGCGTTGTTGGGAGGAGAGTTGGGTTCACCAGCCACCACTCGGATCGTGTAGGAGCCTTCCGTCTCTCGATCTAAAGTTTTTATCAACACGACGTCTCCACTCGGACTGTAAATAAAAGAACGTGTTAATTACAATTTCTAAGAAGAATCAGCACAGATAATTCTTCACTAATGGGGTAAATATTACCTCATAACTTGGAAGACACCTCCTACATTCCCATCGTAAATGGAAAATATTAAATTCCGATTTTCTTCCATGGCAGACTCCGACGTCGCAATGTTCACCACTGTTGTCCCACACGGAGAATCCTCTCTGACGTGTACCCTAGAACAGATATTTCCAAAGGTATAAACTAAACCTGTTCATATAAGTGTTTCTCTTAAAGTCCATAGCATACGGATTTATGAACAGAAAAATATTTTGTGTGACTACGTTCATGAGCGAAAAAAATTTATGCAGACACATCGTGAATACAACGTATCCTCCTTGGAAATATTCGCGAACAAAAAAAAAATGGTTTACGGTTTCAGTCTTCCGCCGCCAAAGTGATGAGATCTGCCCTCTTCTTGGATATTGCGCAGCGTCGAGTGGTAATTGTTTAACGAAGTTTCGGGACAACCTATCGGTCTCATCTTCAAGGGCCAAGAAGTCAAAGTACGCAGCGCCGAGTGGTAATCCTTTATCGGCGTTTCAGGACAACATATCTGTCCTATATTCAAGGGTCACCCTTGAATATGGGACTGACAGGTTGTCCCGAAACGCCGGTAAAGGATTACCACTCGACGCTGTGTAATATCCCAGAAGAGCGCAGATCTAAAAAAAAGTCTCAGTTCGCAGCGTTCAGAAGCAGTAATTGCGGAAGATCATTTGAAGCTGAAACACGCTTGACAGCAGAATGGCAGAGGAAGTGAAGTACCTGTATTCATCCTGCAAGAATCTAGGCCTGGCGATGCCTCCGTCACTCACACGAATTCTGACGGCGACGGAAGAAGAGAGCGGCGGTTGTCCGGAGTCCGTAGCTACGACAGTGAGCTGGATGTCCTGTTTCATTAACGACGCCGGGATACCGCTCCTGTTGGCGTACAGCGTTCCCGTCGTCTGGTCCAAAGTGAAGCCCTTCACGGGTGTCAGGAGAGAGTAATGCACTTTGGCGTTGTCGCCGGTGTCCGCGTCGCTAGCGTTAACATTCAGCACGGCGTAGCTCGGATCACTCCCTTCTGCGAACAGGAACAAAATTAATACAGCGTCTGCGACCACGAGAGATCGAGATGGGGTGGAAGAAGTTCACCCATTCAACACCACACTATTCTCCTTTGAGACACTAACTGTTAACTCGAAATATTGTGCAGTCGGAAGTTTTGCCTAGGCGTGACGTGAAATCTACACTGGAACCCACTTATAACGACATCGGTTTATACGACACTTAGTCTATAGTGTGGTACCAATTAATTCCTCACTGTTAACCATAACATTATACTCCTATGTTATAACAACACTCGTTTATAACGACACAAAATATTCAGTCCCTTTCATGACGTTATAACCGGGTTCGACTGTGTTTCTCCGCGAGCTCAAGAAAACTGCTGACAGCTGTGTCAGTATAAGATAACTTATATAAGACAACACCAACAGAACGCACACTATTATTATATATAATTTACAATTATAATATTACAACTCCAACATGTTTCGACCCTCTTCGGGTCATCTTCAGGGATTGTATATCAATTATGTGTATAAAACATAGATTTTGTATAAATAAATTACGCTAAAATTAGTTTTGATGTTGTTATATGGCTTGAAGGTTGCAGTATAGACATAAATTCCATGACGTATTCCGTATGCAGTGGTTCTTATAAATGTATGGGATTACAAAAGTTTATATCGTAGAAGCAGCTTTTGTATGGTGTAACTGTAAGCAGGGTACACAAAATCTACGTTTATACATATAATTAATGTGCACTCCCTGAAGATGACCGGAAGAAGGTCGAAACATGTTGGAGTTGTAATATTGTAATTGTAAATTATATATATATATGATAAGAGTGTACATTTTGTTGGTGCTGTATTATATAATTATCAATAAATGTATGGGCATTAATAACAAAATATGATAACTTATTATTTATGTAATTTACAATATTTCAGTCTACAGTGCGAACAGTGACTGTCGGTGTGAAGCCCCCTATACCTAACTTCCTTTCCAACTCCTCACACCTCCCCTTAATCCTCTCTATACTAGATATGCCACCGCCTTTAACGACCAGGTACTCTGTATTTTTTCCACGGATATATTCATATATTTCCTGTGATTCTCAGACGAACACAGCGATTACTTGCCTCTATTGATCTTTGTAAGAAAGACATTATATTAATATATATATTATTATATTATATATTATTATATATTATTATATATATATATATATACATCGTGCATCTTGCCACAATCTTCGTAACAACCAACAAATGCACTAGAGAGAATATATATGTAATATATATTAAAGACCCCTACATATGTTTCGACAACAAGGTGTCATCTTCAGGGGGTTCATTACAAAAGAATTTGTATGTTTTAGATTCTTAATGTTCGATCTTTTAAACATGTAACTTGATGTGATGATCTTGTATTCCTTGTGATGAACCCCCTGAGGATGACACATTGTTGTCAAAACATATGTAACTAACTAACTAACTAACTAACTAAGGCCGTGGCATGGCTCAGGCGGTTAGTTACCGGTCTCCCACCTCGGAGGCCCGGGTTGATCCCGGGTCAGTCCATGTGGGATTTGTGGTGGACAAAGTGGCACTGGGAAAGGTTTATCCCCGAGTACTTCGGTTTTCCCCTGTCAATTTCATTCCACTGGTGCTCCATTTTTTGGAAAAATGAAAAAAAACTGATCATATTTCTCTTAATCTTCATCACAGGGTTGCACAATAAGCCTTAAGGCTGCGGTGCGTCCGTAGCATCTGCTGCGGGGCCCTTCACCACAAAAAAAAATAAACTAACTAACTCCATGGAGCACAGTCCTTCTTGAGAAGCTAACAGTTTCTCAGCTAGTCAAGAACTTCCCCGCATTTTATGGAACCCGAAGGTTCATTACCGCATTCACAAGCGTCCGTCACTTGTTTCTATCCTGAGCGTCGAAACATATTTAGGGGTCTTTAATATACATTATAGGCCTTTATGTATTCTATCTAATGCATTTGTTGGTTGCTATGAAGATAAACACAGAGTGTTTTCTGTCAGACAGGACTCGAATATTTAACTACGCTTTTCCTCCCCATGCTTTTCATTAGCATCAAGAAAACTCTCATGAAGCATCCAGCTACTACTTGCCCCTTTAACGTATTCGTGTTTCCGTATTGACAAAAACCATAAACACCAAACCTCACGAACAAATTAAGAGTTTACGTTACTTGTACCGTAAATTTTTAATTAAATATATGTTATGCAGACAAATGTACACAGTTTTATGTTATTTAACACAATTTTATTAAATGTTGCCCAAATTAATTAAATTAATAAAATTGTGTTAAATAACATAAAACTGTGTACATTTGTCTGCATAACATATATAAAATTAAGAGTTTATCGGTTAAATTCAGCAGCTATGTCGCTAAGAAACTGAATAGCTCTATTTTCTAAAAAAAAAGAAGAAAAAATCATGAATCTAATTCACGAGTCACGCTGGTTGCCTGTTTTCCGCAAGGGAGTGTGTATGCAGTGGCGGACTGGGTCTAAAAATATTGGTTGCCAGGAGACAAAGGGGGCCCACCCACAACTATGAGGCTATAATTTAATTTTTATAAGAAATAAATAAAATTAAAAAAAAAAATACATAAGTGGAAAAAAGGTACAATTAAAATTTTTGCGAAATAAATGTATATTTTTTAGTAATTACAGTGTACATATATTGTACATATTACTGGCAGTATACAGTAGATACTAAATGTAAATACAGATTGTTATAATTGAATTTTTAAATTATTTTTTTTAATTTTAAATAAATGTTGGATTTTATTAAAATTCTTTTATTAAAATAGTAATACAACGTAAATTTTAGTTGCAGACAGTAATACTATTGAAACTTCTATTATATTTTCAAGCTACTAAAAGGTCATTAACATTTTTAACATATTGTCTAATGTTTAAGGGGGCCCACTTGCCATCGGGCAAGCTGACACCCTGGCCAGTCCGCCACTGTGTGTATGTACGATACAGTAGGGAGTTTGTGAAGGCATCAAAGGCAGGAGAGAAAGAGATAGGAAAAGAAGCCTTATGAAAATTATAAGACAGGTCTTGTAGGGAAAGAGTTGCAGGTAGACCAATTTAAGCTGTGAATGCGGTAGTCGTTCGTAATTCGAGTGGACGCAGTGTAAAGTATTCTCTATAGGCAAGAAAGATGGAAGATTTACAAGAATGAGAGGACACTATGTAGGGTTGTGGATGCTAGACGAAGAGAGTGGTAGTGTCTATCTCTCTTTCTCCCGAATGGGTTCGATATGATCTGTAAGGGGCGCTGAGCGCCTCGAGGGAGCATGGATCTATTCATTATGCGGCTGAGATAATGTCAGCAGTGCATTGGACCGACACACAGTTTGAGCCATAAAATACTGTCACACACAGCGCACGAAAAGACTGGAAGATACACAAGGAAGAAAACAAGAGAGAGAAGTGAGAAAGGAGAGGTAAAAACAAGAGAGACAATGTACGTACAACGTTACATTTGTGCGCGTTCGCGTAACCACTCTCGCCTTGGAGACGCAACAATACGTTCACTTTTATTGTTGTCATATACGTAGCTGTCAACAAGACAGAGAGACAGGACCCAGAATCTTATTAACCAGACAGACAGAACCCAGAATCGTATTAAACAGACAGAACCCAGAGTCGTATTAACCAGACAGACAGAACCCATAGTCGTATTAACCCCTTAAAGCCTGGTGGTCACTTTATGTACCACCTGGTTTAACATTCGGGTTACTATTATCTTATAAAGGGTCGACTCGGATTCGATCCCAGGTCAGTCCATGTGAGATTTGTGGTGGACGAAGTGGCCCTAAGACAGGTTTTTCTCCAAGTATTTCGGTTTTCGCCTGTATAATTCCATCATTTCTCCATACTCATCTTCATCAACACGTTGCTCTTACCAGAAGGACAAACGAGAGAAACCTGGGAACCTTCCAAAAAGCAACGTTCTTTCGGAAATCGGGAAGATACCTTCACTTAGCCTTTAACGGGTTAAACCCAGACACAAATGTTAAGTGCGACATGCCAAATTACTCAAAATTAAACGAAATAAGTGGAGTTACCCCTTTTTAAGCTATTCATACCCTGCATATTCCCACAATTAATACACAAACCAACGTACCAGTACGCTACACACCGCCCGATACGACACACGTCACATGCTCCATCAGTACGACATCTCTTCGTATCACGTAATATCTAGACATGTTTGTACACATACTCCACAAACTACGAAATTACACCTGGAACGGCTTACTTTGAACATCACAACACTGTAATTTCATACTTGTTAACTTTGTGTATTTTAGAATTTTAATATTTTAATCATTCCAATGTCGCCCTCGGTGGACTAGTGGTTAGCGTGCTCGCCACTGGACCCAAGGTTCGCGGGTTCGATCCCGACCGAGGTCGATGGATTTTTAAGGGTGATAAAAATCGGAGGGGAAGTAAAGCCGTCGGTCCCATGTCGTAGATTTACGGCATGTGAAAGAACCTTGAATAGAGATGTTTCGTAAGCAAAATTCAGCGGCCATTTCCCACCCAAGTCTCTTGATTAACTGCTAGATGGCTCTGGCAGTCATCAGGATGAGTAGAAATTGTGCAGTCAGTGGGCTGGTCACTCACTACAGAATGCACACTTCCAGACCAAGAAACCTCTGAAAGGAGGCTTTATGCTACCTAGATTAGCGTGTTGGGCTTGTACTCCTTCGTTCTAAATAACTCTCTGATGATGGCACCTCGGTGCCGAAACATGCAGGAGTTTAATACTTTTCTTGGAATGTATGCTGTTTGATGTATTAAGTTACCCCTGTTTCTTCTTAAGTTTTCTAACTACTCCTAACATGACTTTCTGAGAAATTTGTAACATTCGTGTTCGTAATCTCCTCTCACTTGCAAAAGACAAAAAAGATTATACCACTGAGCTAAGTGTAAAGCAGCACATGGTCATAAAAATGTGGTTACAGCATTTGCATCGTATTACTTAAACCCTGTTTTATTATTCCCGTGTACGCGTATCAAATTGTAGCGGTGGTTTATGGCTATGGGAAAGAAACTTTAACATCTACCTACGATGCAGCTGACGAATGAGAATTGGTTTCATGAGTAATGCAGTGAGTTCAGGGCACATGCAATAAAAGTGCAACACACAAATTATTTTTCGGTACGGCAAGAATTACGTCATCGTTTCTTCCACATAAAACCCCAAGTGTTACATAGAATGAACGACAAAGTCGTCGGAGGTAACAAAGACCATGCTAAAAGTTGCTGTCGGGTATTTATTTTCATTTCTTTCAATTTGAAAGGTCCCGGGTTCATATACCGGCCCAGGGACAGATTTATCATGAATGACATTTCATCGACTTTTCAGCTGATCCAGGCAAATACTGCAACATTAACACGTCTTCTATATCCTTCCCAATTCATTATTCATAAATCGTCCGATCATTCGATGTCAAATAACCTGAGTACTTGAAAACGTTGTCAAATAAAGCAAGAAAAATAAATAAGATTTCTGTATTCTCCTACCGCAACGAAACATAGCAGCATAACATACGAATCCCCTTTCATAATATTATAATCGTACTTTGTTTGCGAAGAATAATGGGCATAAGACGGCCTAAGATGATAAGCAATACTGAGCTGTGGGAAGCTATGGACGGAAGCCTATTATAATGTTACAAATTAGAATGACAAAATGGTCATGGATAGGCCATACTCTGAGGAAGGGGATAAATCAATTGAAAAACAAGCATTGGATTGGATTTCGCATGGAGTCAGAAGGAGAGACTGAAGAAAACCTGGAAAAGGACAGTTTAGGTGGAAGCAGTAAAACGCAGCGAAACATGAAGCGAGGTTAAGAGGTTGGCAAGCAAAAGAGTCAGATGGAGATGCTTTACAAATGTTCTATGTTCCTAATAGAACGAAAGGATATACTATTACTACTTAGTCATATTTAACAGTTCTTAAACTTTTTAATTATTATCAAAACAAATTCGACCAGCAACATGTAAATGTTGGTTTGAATGGAAAATTTGAGATCTCAATTATTAATGTATTTTAATACAAATGTACACAGTGCCTTTTATGAATTTTATATTATTGGCCTGAAGATGACCAAACTAGGCCGAAACATGTTACCATAATATAGAATATAATATACATTATTTGTGTGTGATGGTATTTAATTCCTTCATTACAGACAACACAGCTGAAAATAAAGCAAATTTTTTTTTTATTTTTGGTGACAATACTAATAAATTACAATTATTTTGAGAAGAATTTAAGAATATTTTACCTTCCCGCTTCATACACTTCAAAAAGGTAATGTTGTCCCTGTCCAAGACATTAAAACATAGAGGGGAGTAAAGTTATAGCTCCACTTATTCTTACCTTCGGTGCTAGAGGGAGGTGAGTGATCAACATGACGCCCCAGCCACATTACCCGTGGGAAAGGACTGTGTTACCCATCTAATAAGAAACTGGGTGGGCCCCAGAGCCGGTATGGACGTCTTGGAGAACAAAAAAAAAAATCGTTTGCCCCTACTGGGACTCGAATCCCGGACTCTTCAGCCCGACTATTTTATCCCGGCTCCACTTATCTTTAAATTTAGAGATTAAAGTACAACTCTGATTGAACTGTCAGTACTGTGGCTTTGTGTGTTTGGTATTGGCACCGCCCGAAACTTGAAATCTGGACCTGAGGATGGAACAGGCATAGACAGAATATATGAAGAATATTTGGACCTAAGGAGAAAGTACTGGAGGAAGGAAAATCACAACTAGAAAAATTCATCTACGTAATACGTACCGTAATTTTAAAAAACATTACTTGTACGACGTATAGTGATCCACTCAAGGAAGATTTGAGAGGCTGGACAGGTAGCAAAATATATACTATTTTAATCGACAAATTTTAAGGAAAGAGACCACTCTGGAGATACAGGCTTAAATAGGACTTTAATATTGAAGTGAATTTTTCGAATATATTCTTTCTGTTTTACATACATTCTAGACCTTAATATCTCTTGAAAGCAGGTACAAATATACTGTGCAAATGATAGTCTACCTAAAGTACTCAAGAGAGTCAGTTAACAAACTAGCACCATGGAGCAATATCCTTCTTGAGAAGCAAATTCCCCTTCAACTTGTTAAGAAATTTTCTGTCGTATATAAAACTTGAAGGTTCATTAACGTGTCCATAAATGCCCGTCAACCTGAATCAAGTTACTCACTCCACGCCACTCTGAACTATTGTTAACATATATTTCAATAACACCCTCCCATTTAAGCCTTGATATTTTTGAATCATGTTTCCCGACCAAAATTCCGTGAGCATTTACAGCCCTTTCTTTGTGTTCAATTACACATCCACCATGTCCAAAACAATTTTCCAGATCTTCAATAACTCTATACTTAAATCATGTTAAATTAATATGTCACGCGCCGTTTTTTTTAAAAAAAAACCTGTTAAAATTCAATTTGCACTTAAATAGACCAAAATTAAATCTATAAAAGAAAACGTTTAATGCACAACTTAAGTACAAAGCTTAAACGAACAGCAATTACATCCCCATTACGCGTTACTTTATGGATGTCGTCCAACAAACGCACAGAGAGACCAATTTATTGTTCAGTACGAAAATATTTACATCAGACCTTCCACTGTAAAACACGAGACTAACAGTGATTTATTTTTAATAATACAGCGCAACTCTTTAGATGATTTAACTAAGGCACTTATTCATTACGAAACCTTTTCACAGGTAAAGCGCCAGCTTAACAATTTGAAACGCACTTTACATACAGTGCTGCCACCACAGTACCAGACCGTAACTGCCTCTTCACCAGAACGTAGGTGTGTGCATATGAAAGCTCGAAGAACCGCCAAACGACAATCCAGTACCTTGCCTTAGGTTGTGCAGGCAAACTAGGAGCGTATAGCTTACGGCTAAACAACACCGGAGTGTTAATTTATTACGAAACGTTAAAGTTATGCGTACTTACAATGCGTGGAATCGTCACGATATTACGTTAAGCCGTGAGTTTTAAGTGAAAATGTTAAGACTGCTTCAGTCGGCACAACAATAACCTTCATTTTATCATATAAATTTATATATTGTTACAAGTTGCGACCCATCCTGTTCATAAGGTAATACCTATTCAAAATACATATAAATATATAATATTGATGATAATCAACAAAGGTTGAAAGATAATAAAATGAATATTATTGTTGTGCCGACTGAAAAAAACCTTAACATACATTTATACGTATTTCCTATACTACATAAATGGATATCTCAGATATATGATCATTTCTAGTCTGAACTTGGTATTTGAGAAGAATGGTGGATGAAAGAGCCATCGCTCCAAGGTTAAAGCTACGTATTTGTGAGCTTTCAAGAGACGCCATTTAATTATAGACATGAATTGACAAGAGGTTTCTCTAAATAAACAGTATATCTGCAGTCCTTAAGGATAGTTGAAATTTCTTATCTGAAAAATAATTAACTTCTACACCCATTGGCTCAACTCCAAAGATGGAAAATAATCATGAAAATTAAATTAATAGGTGAAGATTTGAAAGGAGGGCCGGTATAGCGCAATCATTATAGCAACTCCCTACGGGTTGGACGGTCCTGGGATCGAATCCCGGTGAGAGCGAGATTTTCCTCACCCGTCCAGACCGGCCCTGGGTCCCACCCAGCCTCCTATACAATGGGTACCGGATCATTCCCGGGGATAAAGCGGCCGGGGCGTGGCATTAACCACCCACCCATTATACCTCCATGACATGTTATAGGGTAAATTATTCTTTTAATTGTTACGAATTTGAAAGGAGGCGGTTCTGAGCTATTACACTGTGCTAATGCGGGCATGTGCATAGTACGACTGAGGAAAACCATGACCTTCTATAGTCGCCAGTTCAAGATCTGAAATTTGTGCCTCACAATCACAAGTCTAAATGTCAGACCATTGTGATTTTAATACTTCGTTTAAACCTACGATCTAAAACAAAATTTGGTCCTATATCTATATACCATATGACCTTAAATGCCGATCCCAGTGGCCGTGCGGTCTAAGGCGTGGGTCTACGGCCGCTCTCTTACTAGGATCGTGGGTTCGAATCCCACCGGGGGCATTGAGTTTGTGTTGTGTTTGTTGTAAAGATGGTAGTATAGAACGTAAAGTGACATGAAGTACAAAAGGATTTAATACAGTACAAAATGGATCAAAGGGAAAAACCCCGGACAGGCATAAAAAAAAAATCCCACCGGGGGCATGGATGTCTGTCTCTTGTGAGTGTTGTGTGTTGTCAGGTAGAGGTCTCTGCGACGGGCTGATTACTCGTCCAGAGGAGTCCTACCGAGTGTGGTGTGTCTAAACTGTGTGATCGTGAAGCGTCGAAAAATGAGGCGACCTAGGCCCACAAGGGGCTGTCGAGCCATTGGAAAAAAAAATTACTTTAACGGTCTCAAAAACTTCTTGGTGTTAATGTCGTTAGCATTACCAGCAAAAGCAGCTGTAACAAGTCACCATATAAATTCCAAATTACAATGTAAAAAAAAAAAAGTTTCACAATAAGTGTCAGGCTTACAATTATTCATCAGCTGCAGTCAGGACACAAAAATATATCATACGGTGATGACTCGAAGTTTTGCTAAAAATTACGCTAAACAAGTCTGGCATTTTGAAATATCTGTCAACATATACATCTTAAAGACCCGAAAATAAATTACGCGATTGTGAATTGTATCTTGCATCTCTCCATTTCGCCCCTACTCCCATTCTTCTTGCAAGCTACTGCAATTTACAAAAAGAAGCACATTTGGTCAAGACGGTATAACCATTACATTTGACGTGGAGGAAATGACACAACCTACATCCAATAAGCAAACACATTACAGTAAAATCTAATATAATATTCTGTAGAAATTACCAAAGCATGGTACACATTGTGGGTATTTAATTTATTTTAATTTTTTACCTGCTTTTCTATTACACGTTATAACACATAATCACGACAGCATAAGACACGTCTATAAAATATGCTAAGAATATCGTATTCCTAATCGTTTTATCGATATATAAACTGGCAGTAAATCGCATTAAATAACAGAATTTTGACTACGAGACTGTCATGTAGACGGCAGCTCACACTCAACAACCATTAGTGGTTTCCTTTTAATAGACGTAATGACAAACTTTTTACCACGTATTAAAGCTTAGCGTCATTCACTAATATTTCCAAACTCGTACAATAAAATATTATTTGATTTCATAAAACAGCCGTTGTAAACCGAGCTACGAGAGTATGAAATGGATGCGGATTTGGAGCAGGATTTTTCAAATGATATCTGATTCTCTACTCTTTCTTATTCCCTGTCGTAGTCTGGCTGCGATGTCAACTCCAGTTTCGACCGCAATCGCTGCATGTCCACTGAAAAAAACCTGTTTTCTGACAACGCCTGAAGACCACTTCCAAACGTACCAGTTAAGGTTTTCTGCATTTCCAGTGTTCCAAATCCTTGACGATGGAATTTGTGGTACAGGCAACTCAATAAAAAAAACGGGGGAAAAAAATATTATTTCAAATCGCCTTCCTTAACTCCCAGTTCGTGTAAAGTGAAACCTACGAGTAGTTACACTGACCATCCATGTACCTCCGTTCTTTCCATAAGCCTATAAGGTAAAGGTCACACCATGATACGCCTATGCAGGCACAGATGTCAGTCGGAGGTATATAACCAACCCATTCGCAACCCTGCATTAGGAGGTTAGTTGTTAGCACCACAATCCGGCCGCTTTTACCCAGGAAATACCCGGTACCCATTGTACAGGAGGCTGGGTGGACATCGGGGCCGGTCTGGGACTGCACGTAAAACCTCGCATCCCAGCGGGATTCGATCTCCGGACCGTCGCTGTACCAACTACGCTACCCCGGTCGTGTTCTGTCTGCCCATACTACAGTCAAATTTTATATCCTATCTCTTTCGCTGTGCCGATCCCAGTGACCGCGCGGTCTAAGGCGTGGGTCTGGGGCCGTTCGCTTGCTGGGATTGCGGGTTCGAATCCTGCCGGGAGGCATGGATGTCTGTCTCTTGTGAGTGTTGTGTGTTGTCAGGTAGAGGTCTCTGCGACGGGCTGATCACTCGTCCAGAGGAGTCCTACCGAGTGTAGTGTGAGTGTGATTGTGAAGCCTGGATAATGAGGAGGGCCCTGGTCCACTGTGGCTGTTGCGTCATGGGAGAAAAAAAGATGTCCTTCACAGTTTCTTTCATCTTCCGTGGAGTCGACTTCTCACAGCAAGTGACCCCAAACAGACATTCCCTACGTTTCCTGCAATTTTAGAATTTTCCCAAGTCCTAGGTTCTCACAAGGGCGCTGATGAAATTTCAAGTATTCTATGACATTAGGCTACAACTACTGGTAAATAATTACCGACGTTTCGGAGGATAATAATACCTCCATCGTAAGGATCAAGTAGTCCAAAAAAAGTGATTGCACACGACGTAAGATCTCAAAAGTATTGATTCTTAATTTTATAATTTCTAGACACTTAAAATAACAGCTTGTAATTTATATATAAATTTTTTTTGCTATCTACACATATTTAAATTATTCCATACTCGACTCCATTTTGGTTAGGCTTGACTTAAGTTCCAGTTCCAGTTCCGTTCCGTTTCATGCTCTGACAGTTGCGAATTACAGCTATTGGAGAGATAACTTTAAATCCGATATTTTTTTTAAATATATAAAAAAAGACTTTAATCTACTAACCGACAAATCTCTCCACATATATAAACAACGTGTATAAATGATAAGAACGTGTTGAAACTGACATACGTTTGCTGCCAACCACAACAAACTTTATTAGTTCCGTCAATGTATGCTACATGTTTCGGTCAAACTGACCTTCCTCAAGCATTTTAATACATTACTTTAAAACTCAAAATAAAACACATACATACAGGGCATACACAAAAGAATGGTGCGGTTTTAATAGTGTTCACTATTAAAACCGCACCATTCTTTTGTGTATGCCCTGTATATTAAATTTGTAAGATCTCACAAATTTGATAAGTCTATATATATGCACTTTATTTTGAGTTTTAAAGTCGCGTATTAAAATTCTTGATGATGGTCAGTTTGACCGAAACATGTAGCGTACATTGACGGAACTAATAAAGTTTGTTGTGGTTAGCAGCAAACGTATGTCAGTTTTAATACGATATTACACAACGGGATGAATTCCACAAAAATTGACGTGAAAATAATTAGTTGATGAAATCAATCAGCTGTTCCAAGTCGGCCATGTTGAATTCCACTCTCTCATATATTCTGATGGCGGAAATCACATCTGTAACGCAACAACAGTGTGACACAACAGTCTTGACTTTGGATTCGATGTGGTCACATTTCGAACAGGCCAGATTATTGCGAGAAAGCGGGTGCAGCAGGGAGAAGTGAATAGACAGTGGAAGGGGAAATAGATGAAAGTTAAAATAGAAGGAATACCGGTTTGTCGAGTGAAGTGTGGTCTGTCGCATGAAAACAGACAGAGAAAGAAACAGTAAAGGACGTAACATTGCCACTTGTAACATCCTGGCTATTATAGGCCCATCTTAACCCTGGTCTCCACCCAAAGCGTGGGCATCTGTCCACACATGACACCCATACTTACAGAAACTGGGGAAGTTTGATAGGAATGAATTACAATACAATTCCAGGACAGAACACGAAGTAAGTTCATTAATTGGA
Source organism: Reticulitermes speratus (assembly GCA_021186555.1). Taxonomy (NCBI): domain Eukaryota; kingdom Metazoa; phylum Arthropoda; class Insecta; order Blattodea; family Rhinotermitidae; genus Reticulitermes; species Reticulitermes speratus. The sequence continues at coordinate 28,489,394 of JAJKFL010000007.1, forward strand.
ATGTACACTCATGGTGCAACAACAACAAACAACAACAAAATACAGTGGACCCTCGAACTTCGAACGGTTTGATATTCGAACAACTTGAAACTCGAACAAAAAATTCGAGGAAAATCCGGTTTTGAAACTCGAACAGAAACTCGAAAGTCGAACAAAGAATCACGTGGTCGTCACGTGGTCGCCTTCTCTCTCTGCTTGGTCCAGATGAAAGAAGGGTAATTCACCTTCCAGTGAACAGTAAAATCCCTCCTACTATTATTATTGATTGATTATTATACAATAATTTATGTATGTACTATTATAAATCAAAATTTTCAATTATTGAAATTAAATATACTTGATTTATCATTATGGTCTTTTGAAATGGGCACTTAAAATGTTTTATATTGGGTAAATTTTGGGGGTCTGGAACGGATTAATTTAATTTATATTATTTCTTATGGGGAAATTTAACTCGAAAGTCGAACAACTTGAAAGTCGAACCGTCTCCTGGAACGGATTGTGTTCGAAGTTCGAGGTTCCACTGTACACTGAAACTCCCTCTCCTTTACACTTTAGGTTGAATCGTAACTTTTACGATGTAGTAATTAATTATCAAATACAAATATTTATTCATATGTCTATGAGATAAAATCGCACGGCAACCAGTTTCGAAAAAGATTTGGTAATCTACATAATATTTAAGTACAAAAAAAAAAATAAATTACACGGGCATATTAATTTATGCGTAGGGAGATCAAAATCTAGGCCCTTTAATCATTACACAAAACATACTGACTGTCAGTACAAAATTTTAATACCATTAAAATGTGACACCTAAGTGTAACAGTAAAAATTATGTAAATGAAGGCAACCGCCGTGGTCATAATGTTGCTTACAAGTTTTTGGGTTGTAGCCCGGCGTAAATTTTTGGTATATGACCAACGTTTCGGGAACACTTGTTTGTCCCATCTTCAGGGTCTTAGGTAAAGACAGTAAAAATTATGTCAATATTAAATATTTTCGATTTATTTCATTTTTTTTCCCCTGGAGATTTCTCCTTGATTTTTTTCGTTGATAAATCTCCATAATCTCCAATATCATACATGTACATAGTTCCTCTTGTAATGTACACGTTACTCTTGTCAGATTTGAATGAAACATGAATTTAAAGACAAGATTTTCGAAAAATCCATAAATATCAAATTTCATAAAAAAATGCTTCGGAGTGGGAGCCTATTTGTTCCACGCGGACGGACACAAAGACACGACGAAGCTAATTTCGCAATTTTGCGAACGTGCCTAAAAACAACAAAGATCCAGCCCCGAAATGGCCTGCCACTTCTACTGCTTCCCTCACTGACAACGCACAAAGTCCAAACTTTCACAAACATGACTGGAAATCGTACAGGCATCCGTTACATTCTTGAATCAATTTCGCTGGTTCGAAACCGCCGGGAGATACAGACACCCTGCTGGATGCCGACAACGTCATAAATTATTAAATTTTATTGACGACAGTTGGGCATTCGGAATGATGTGTTGTCAGAACAGGGAGAGGTCAATGGCAGTCAGAGTGAGTGAGAGAGACAGGGATAGATAAAAATGCAGTTACTGTCGCCATTTTGCCACTGCCACCCACAGTCTTGCTTCCAGCCCTAGTCTGGAATAACAGCAGCTCGCAGTCCTCATGAATCTAACTTCTCCTCACTCATTTACGAGCCTTTTCTTTTCGACAATTCAAGCACACTTCCTTTAGTTCTCTTCTCTTCCGTATCCCTTTCCTTTGTTATATAATCCTTACTCCTCTTCAATCATTACATACTTCAACTGTCTAAAGTCTTCAATTCTGTTACAGTTTTAATGCATGCTGGTCATTTTTCAGAGTTTGGCTCCATTACCGAGATAGCATATTCGGTACAGGACTAGGCCATGCGAGGTCCCAATCCCGACAGGGGAAAGAGATATTTCTCTTCTCCAAACAGTCCAAATTACCCAAACACCTACTCAACACCAGGAGCTGGAGGACGGCCGGAGCGTGAGGATAACCACTCATCCCCTTCTAGTGCCGAGATTAAAAATAGCAATCCCTACACAGGCCCTGAGAGTTCCAGGAGGTTGAAGCTCCAAGAATTTCTAGACAATCGGCACATGAAGGTGGTAAGGTTGTCAGCCCTACGCACCGGCCGCCTTTACTCCCCAGGAAATTCCTGGTACTCATGCAGCCGAAGGACTATGTCAGTGAAAAATTCCAGTGACACAATAGGGAATTGAACCCGCGACCTTCCGGCTTGTAGCGCAGTGCCTCAACCAACAGAGCCACCGCGTGCCCCGTGATTAAGAATGAGTGGATTTATATGTCCACTCCCCAATACGCCTTCATGGCGTACACGGTGACAACTAAAATTGTTTTGCCTTTAGGCTCCATTCCTCTTCACCTTCTCCTCTTACTTCCTCTTACGCGTTGTCTTCCCAACGTCTTGTTTCTTTTCGTTTAAATTTCTTTTCGCTTCACCACGTCACATAATTCTTCACCTTCAACTTCACCATTTTAATCACTAGCGTCCTTTAATATCGCTCGCCAAAGATTAGGGAGTACTGCGTTAATTATTTGAACATTGTGAGCTATTTACCGTTGAATGGTATAAAGATTACGAACGATAAATTTCACAGAGTATGAAAGAAATTAACCGTGGCCTATTCTGAGGTAGGACTACTACTGAGCAGATGCCTGGAGGTACATAGAAGAACAAAGAAGTCCATTAAATTCCCGGCTCGAGACTGGGAATCTAACCTGACATCTTCCGAATACAAAGCAAGAAATCATAACAACTTGCTATATATATATAAGGTTCCCACAGCGGTGTTGCTAAATATTCAAGTCTTCTGGGATGTTACGCGGTGCCGTTGGAGTTAAAACTTTCCAAGCTTCTAAAGGATCGTAGTGATTTCATCTTGATCTTGAAGATCAAATCACTAGGACCTTCGTACGTGTGACATGCAAGGTTTAGCTTGGACACAGAAACGTTAAATATATGAAGGGATTGTCGTTACGCTAACGGATTTCCCTTCTTAACCTGCGGACCTTGACGTAGTCATGCTAAGGACTTCTGTAACAAAAGTCCTTCTGGGAGGAGAAAAATGTGGTTGGATCGAAGTCTGTGGTTTGAATCCTGAGTGGCTCGGCAGGGAAAACTGAATGACTTTTGCGACCTGGAATGGTGGGGGGGGGGGGGGGGGGGGTTCCATGTTGGCTGGAGAAATCCGTGAATGCCACGACCATTCCCTTCAACATCCTTTCCTATTAATTATAATTTGATGATAAATATACAGTCTAACCCGGTTATAACGACATCGCTTATAGCGTCAGATATTCTGTGGTAACAATTAACTCCTCACTGTTAACCATAACATTATACTCCTCGGTTATAACGACACTCGTTTATAACGACACAAAATATTCAGTCCCTTTCGTGACGTTATAACCGAGTTCGACTTTGCATTAAATTACTGCTACAGTCTTACATAAACTACAAATAAATACAGTATAAGCTCGAATATAATGTATTTAGAGAAAAAAAACTGAAACTGATATAGAAATATAAAGTAACACAGAGAATTAGGCAAAGATGTGTTCTACACTAAAACTAGAACTAAAGCATTCACTAGAGACTAAAAACAAAAGCATACAGCATGCCTTATTAGTTACTATTTACTAGTAAATGACGAATCTTCGACTTGTTACTAAGAAATGCCGCAAGGCCTCAATCGTAAGGCGAATCCTAGTATTCTGTGCGCCTATTAAAAAAAAATCCCCTTATATTCGGTCTTGTACGGTAAATAAGTTATTTATGATTGTTAATGATGTAATAAAAGGTAAATTTCACCCCACAACCTGCCATGAAGGCACAAAGCGGGGAGTAGAGGTATAGCTCTACTCTTTCTTTAACCTCGGTGCTAGATGTGGCTGGAAGATTAACGCCAAACACGGCCGCTTTACCCCTGGGAAAGACACCAGGTACAAAATTTATAGGAGGCTAGGTGGGCCCCAGGGCCGTTCAGGACGGGTGCGGAAAATTTCGCCCCACCGGGATTCGATCCCCGGAATGTCCAGCCCGTAACGAGTCGCTACGCCGACTGAGCCATCCCGGCCCATATTGACGTAATAACACAGGGAAATAAATAGAAAACAGGCGGATAATTTAACTTGCAGAATCGGGCCGCGTGTTAAGGTATATGGGGCCGTACTCACCTGGCAGTGACGCCTGGTACGAGGACTGCACGAAGATGGGAGGGTTATCGTTGACGTCCGTCACCCTGATGGTCAGTACAGTGCGTGCCGTGTGGGCGGTATCCGAAGCTGTAACTCTCAGGCGGTATTCGCGCTGTAATTCGAAGTCCAGACGTCGGACAAGAATGACCTTGCCACTGAACCTGTCGATGCTGAAGACACCCAACCCCGAAGTTTCTGCTTCATTGCTACCAGCTTCAGAATCGCTGTCTGTTGATAGTCCATATGTAAGTGCGGGATTTGTATCGACGTCGTTCGCGGTAACAGATGTCAGCACTGTGCCCACTTCGGTACCTGCAACAAATGTATAATGAAGTATACATTACGTATGCACACATATCTAATGGGAACTGTGAACATGTTCCAAAATATTTCGCATTGTGAAACAGCCATACGCACTGCGAAATATAATTTTTCAATAGAAAAGACTTATATTTGCAAAAGGGGGCACGCGGTGGCGCAGTTGGTTGAGGTACTGAGCTACAAGCCGGAAGGTAGCGGGTTCGATTCCCGATGTGTCATCCTGGGGTCGACTCAGCCTCTAATATAAACGAGTACAAGGAATATTTCCTGGGAATAAAGGCGGCCGTTGCGTAGAGCTGACAACCTTGCCACTTCATGTGCCGATTGTCTAGAAATTTGGGAGCCCCTACCTCCTGGAACCCTAAGGGCCTGTCCAGGCCTGTAATGGGATTGCTTTACCTTTAGCTTTATATTTGCAAAATGACAAACGAGAAAATTCCTCAGAACGTAATACTGTCGAATTTTTCCTGGATTTTGAATTACTGAATAATTTTGAAGATAAACACTAAAAATGTGAGAATTTTACACAACCAAAACTATAATTTTATTCGCATCTTAAGCAATAGATTTACAATCCATCTTAAAAGCAATTACGACTTTCTTTCTTTTTCTTTTTTCGTGTCGGATGATACGTCATATAAAGTTAAGCTCAGAAAGTCAACTGTTTCTTCCGGCCTCTCTAGCTCTGCCGTGATTCTTGCACTAATCGCAGACGGAGAGATGTTATCAGAGATGTACGTAGGCTTACGTGTAAAATGTCTTTACTTTTGGCCGATTTTACCATAGAGCGGAAGTGCCACAAAGAGTTCAGTAAAAATACGCAACACGAAAATTTCACGAAAATCCGTTTGGTGGGAGACAAGTTTTTCCATACGGAAGGATGGACAGATATTACGAAGCCAATCGTCGCATTTCGTAAAACTGCTTTGTGTACGCGCCTGAAATATAATGCGTTAATAAATAAATATAATAAATAAATAAATAAAATGAATACACAAATAAATAAATAAATAGAGTAACTAAACAAATAAACAAAGTGAATACACAAATAAATAAATAAATAAATAAAGTGAATACACAAATAAATAAATAAAGTGAATACACAAATAAATTAATAAATAAATCTCAAAACATATGCATCTCGTTTTATTTATTCCCTTATCGTTAAGTGGCACAAAATTAACTTCCCAAATTAAAACAAGTATAGTCCAGAAGAGTAAGTTAGCAACTAACAAAGAGGTTTACATTTCTCGATCATGGACGTTGAAAATGACAAATATGTATAAATAACAAGACCTTACTTGTTTCGATTCTTAAGGCTGAGTTTAGTTGCTGTAGCCCGATTTTAGGGCCCACCACAAATATCACAGCTTACACAAAATTCGTGAAAAAGAAACGAAACAAGACTAGCCTTTGTTAATGGAATGTAACCATTAGCATTGCTGATACGTCCCTCCCAATGCCACTGCTCTTGCGCTCTCTAGCAAAAAGCCCAAAACTTCTCTGCATACCACATACTAATATTTACAGCACTATAAAAGCCAAACAGCCCAACAGGTATCAACTACCCGTGTCAAAGATAACTATTTCATAAACAGCTGGGCGGAGAAATGTGGGAGTGGATTTACATACCCTTTCTAACAAAGGCAACAGACAATGGCAAAGGTGCTGCGTAATAAAAGCAGCACAGAGCAGGTGAGACGTGACCTATGACACCTCTGATGACGTATTAGCATTTCCTGGTATGTGGTTTCGATTATGAAGTTCATTCACAGCGCTTTTCCTCTTAGCACTGTGGTAAGTATATATATCATCTGCTTCAATATTCCAAATTTCCTACACTGTAAGTACTGTACACCAATTATTACCCTGAGCAAAATTAAATGATTGGTATTTGTGAAGGAGGTATGTTTTCTGGGAGGTAACTGAATAAGAATGAAATGGGCGAGGAATGTGTAGGAGGCAGGAGAAGTTCATGCAGGGTTTTGGTGGGAAAACCTGAAGGAAAGAGACCAATTGAAAGACCTAGGCGTAGATGGGAAGATAGTATTAAAATGGATGTTCAAGAAATGGAATGTGGAAGAAGGGACTGGATTTATGTGGTTCAGCATAGGGACAGGTGGCGGGCTTTTGCGAATGCCGTAACGAACCTTCGGGTTCCAAAAATGCGGGGAATTTCTTGACTAGCTGAGGACCTGTTAGTTCCTCAGGAAGAACTGTGTTCTATGGAGGTAGTTTGGTTAGTGAGATAACTGGATTTTTAAATATTATTTCGAGTGATTTTGTGCTTGAAATATTTAAAGCGATGCGTACAATGATGACGTAAGCGACACACGTAGGACGCATGCGCGAAGAAGAAAAGAATTTAAAATTTTCGTTGAAAACTGTAGAAGAATTATACCCGTTGCAGTAGACTGGAGAAACAGGGCGAACAGCTGTGGGGAAAACAGATTCAGACTAACGCCCAGTGTCGGGCTTTTGTGAATACGGTGGTGAGCCTTCCCGGACTTAATCAACCCTGAAAATGAAAGCATTAACTCCTTCGAAACGTCGTAAAACTACTAGCCCAAATCCCAAAAGACTTTAATTTTCACCAACGTCACTGGGCGACACTCAAATCTCGCGGAGGAAAACTACCATACCCTGAAGGAGCAAGTGAGGAGTAGCAGCTAAGCTCCACAGATTCTTAGCCCATATACTCACCCTCGCTGACGCTGATGATGCTGTGAGGCGGGAAGGTCGGTTGGTTATCGTTCACATCTACAATGTTAATACGCAGGGTCGAGGTACCCGTCAACTGCGGTGACCCTTCGTCAGTGGCGATAACAGTGATGCGGTAGGTGTCCCTGATCTCTCTGTCCAGCACAATGTTGGTCTTCACCAACCCGGAGAACGCGGGTTCGATTACGAAAGCGTTGTCATGATTACCGTCCACGATGTGGTAGAGGAGACGAGAGTTGGCACCCTGATCGGCATCCGTGGCTGATACCTGAAAAAAAGATCCAAAATTAATTTTAAATGATCCATAACAGTGCATTGATTTAAAAGTTATGGTATTAAAACCAAAAAATGCACATAAGTGTATTAAAGTGTATTATACACACAATATACCTCCTACATTTTTGCGGCCACTCATGTGGCCATCTTTAGGGAGGTGCATTACAAAAATACGTAAATGGAAATGTTACAGAAGTTTTTGGAACCAATGCACAGATATAATATATTATATTATATTAAATATATATCAATACATTCTTGCTTGGATGGTGATTTACTGCACACACACTATTCGTTATCCAACTGAATCAAGCACAAATATTTTTATCTGTATATTCTAACATATATTTTCAACCATGTATTATTTTTAAAATTTAATACTTCATATCTGTGCATTGGGTCCAAAAATTTTCTGTAATATTTCGATGTATGTATTCTTTGTAATGCACCTCTCTGAAGATGGCCACGAGATTGGCCCAAACATGTAGCAGATATTTTGTTTGTACAGAGTATACACAAAAGAATGGTGCGGTTTCAATAGTTTGCACTATTGAAACCGCACCATTCTTTTGTGTATACCTTGTATAATATACGTACTTTAATACACTTATGTGCATTTGTTGGTTTTGATATCGTATCCAAAATTAGTTTCGTGCTGGTTTTTATGGGGCTGTCAGAGACATACATTATCTAGCGTGGAATCATAGGACTGGAATAGGTTTTAGAAGAAAGTGGGCGTGGCGTGATCGATGTAATATCCCGATATTTTCATTACGCAGGCTTATCAAACTGAAAGCAGGTTGCAGGCCAAATTCGAGTTCCAAAATTCTTGGGCCGTTACGTATGTCACATTCAGTTGTCTTTTTTCACTTGTAAATTTTGCAGTATAAAAACATTTTTTTTTTTTTTTACATTTAATTTTGCAAGGTGTCTTTGGTTTATTATGCAATGAAAATAATAAGTTCTTATATTTGAAAAGTTATTTAAACACCGACTGACAGACTGAGCAAATAACATAATTAATTAAAAAAACATTTTTAATTGCTCTGACCTTAAAATTTACAACCAATTAAACATATTAAAACTGAAAATATTTACAATTACTAAGTGATTTGAAGCGATGAATAAGTGACAAAATATGATATTTACTCATCGTTTGAAATAACTTAATAATTGTGAAAATTATCAAAATTTTGGGAGGGCCACATTATAATGCTCTGCTGGTTGACTGCTACACGTTAGCAGCGTGTTTCCTAGGTCGGGGCTGGAGGGATTGAAGAAAACCTACCACAAGAAAACCTCAGTCAGTATCTCCCAAATACAAGTCCACAGCTTCTAAGGAATTACTGTCTTGATATCTCAAGTCCATAATAACATACAAAATCTTCAGCAAGGCTCCTTATTTAAAAGCTCACCTGCATGACAAATGTGCCCTTGTTATTTCCTTCCCAGACGGACGCTGAGTACTGCTGTTGTGTGAACCGCGGTGCATTGTCATTCTGGTCCTGCAGGTGCACCCAGACGTCGCAGTAGCCATACAGAGGAGGTCCAGCGGAGCTGCTATCAGCCTGCGCCACCACCACAAGGTGCAAAGTGGGGCGCGTCTCGTAATCCAACATCCGCGGATCCCGAACGCGGACGAAGCCGGTCTGGGAATTCATCTCGAAGGTAGAGTCTTCGTTACCGCTACCAAAACTGTAAGAGATCCTCTGGCGCCTACTGTCTGTCCTCACTGCCGAAACCTGTCGCAGACACCACAGCGTAAAATAACGTAACTGTCGTATCATCTACTCTTAGTGTGAAAAGGTAAAGTTCACCCTATAACAGGCCATGAAGGCCCAGAGGTGGAGTAGAGGTATAGCTCTACTCTTTCTTTAACCTCGGTGCTAGATGGGGGTGGGTGGTCAACGCCACGCCCCGGCCGCTTTACCCCCGGGAATGACCCGGTACCCATTGTACAGGAGGCTGGGTAGGCCCCAGTGTCGGTCTGGACGGGTGAGGAAAATCTCGCCCCCACCGGGATTCGATCCCCGGACCGTCCAGCTCGTAGCGAGTCTCTATACCGACTGAGCTATCCCGGCCCACCCTTAGTGTAACTAACCTGAAAGGTTCAAATGATTATATTCTGGGTTCTTACATCGTCTAGGACATTAATTTTCGTTACGACACTTCGGAGGAAATTACTGCCTCCGTCTTCTGGGTGACTGAAGCTGATTCAGGTGGATGTTGAATCAAAATTTCCGTCACTCATGTTAATGTTATCCTCCAATATGGAATGGCGCAAAAGTCAGTTAACCTGTATACTAAAACACATCTTAAATTTCTGTATTACTTCCTAAATCTATAAAAATTCTGTGAAATAAAATCTGGACTAAGTAAACCAGAAACAACGCCTGCAGCTGAGTCCTTCCTACCAGCGGTAACAGGTTCATACCTGAACGCCCTCGTTAATACGAGATGTTACTTATCTGCAACTGAACTGAGGTCACGCTGTATAAAAATTACTCCTTCCGAAGTGATACTTTGCAGATTTTTTGACTAAAATTTAGTCTGCCTTTCTCAAGAGAAGTTGTACGCAATGTAATCACGTGACCTGCAATCACTTTGTAACCTGTGAAGTTTAACCAGAGATTATTCACTGAGTAAGTCTTTAGTAAAGACAAATAGACGAAAAGCGCGCTAATAAAATAACAACACGCGATATTAAAGCGAATATTTCCATCTTCAAAGGTAGGAAAATTTACAAAAAAAAAAGTTGACATTTGCAATGGAGGGAACTGTACAAAGGGGACTCTATCCAAGTAGCAATTAAGGAATTTTTTGGGACGTTATACACCATAATTTAATAAGCATGTGTCAGTAAAACATGAAAATATAATTTAGCATTACCACCAAAGTAGGAATTTGATGCTAGGAAGAGTCGTTATTTTTGTGACGTTTCTGGCTTAGTTAAGGGGGACCGGAGAGAGGAGGAAGAGTAAGTTACGTTCCAGAAACAACTGTTGACGTTCAAATAAAATGTAACAAGATGAAATTCTTTTTACATGTTAATGTATCTGAAAGTAAAATGAAACACGGCATAAAAGAAAGAGCATCCCAAAGTTTATTCTCAATTATACGGTCTTAAGTGAAATAGTTTTCTTTTCAATTATTTTTTCCCCCTCTTACATCATTAGTCTTCAGATATGGTCAAGTTTAAAAAAAGAGAACGAATAAAACTATAAATAAAAAAAAAGAACAAGTATGTAATGTCGGAGAGCTTTGTAAGTTGTTATGGACGCGAATGGTAATATAGACGACAAAAGAAGTTAATGTCTAAGAAGAGATAAAATGTATTACCTTTCCCATAAATGTATCCTACCGGAATATTAGTGTCAACAAATCTGTTAACTTCTATAGCGGTTGGGAGGTTCTTTTTTTATATAACTTCTCAAAGGCACGATTTCGGTTGCAGAATTCTTGGTGCTGACTGTCTTACATAACCAAACTTCCGTTGCCTCTTAAACAAAGCGTCTGTTTCGCCGCCATTTGTACTTATCATCCAATTAGGATCGTCCATTCCCTCTTTCGTCAGTCTTTAACTGCTTGACAATTAACAACACTAACTCATTATTACACCACTAAAGTGTTCATTCCTTCCACTTTCATTTTTTCTGATTACACATTGTCGCAGATTAAGCTAACTTTTTTTGTCATAAAATTTCCCCGAACTTGGGACTCTAATATTCGTGGTTCAAACAGGCCCAATTATGCACCAACCTTACACATATACGTTCAAATGATGGATGTATTTTGGCTCTTCACACTGGCGTAGTGCGGTTTGTTTGTAACTTAAGTGAATACATTCTATAATAAGTCACAATCAAAAATGTTTCTGTAGTTATTTGTTAACATATGAAATGCATGAAATAGCTAATTAACATTTTAAATCCTATCGGTTACTGTATGTACCACCAGTTTTAATATTCCAAAATTCTACTTTATGCCCACATTGTATTTATATGTTTTTCATTTACCGAAGAAAAAACAGTGAATTTTGCCGTATACAGCATTCAATGATTGGTTTTTTTTATAACCGAGATGGGAAGTGTTTACTGCGCGGTACGAAATGGGCTTTTAAATAAACGGTTAAACTTTAATCCTTAAAGGGTTAATTTATATTAAAATAATTCTTATAATTTAATTTATCTGAAAGGGTTTACATGGTGCCAAATGAGAAGTTTAAGTTGCATAATAAGCTGAAAATAATGTACAATAAACGAGCAAACTCCTATTTTTGGCTTCTATACCAGGATGCCCCTTCGGACACCAAAACAAATTACAGTCACAGTATTAGGTACACCGTCCAAGCTTCGAGTCCGACCCTAACTGAATATTACATAGAGATCTTACCACCCAGACCAGCTTGATAGATAACTCATTACATTAAACTTCAAAGGCGTATTTGCATAATATTGTATTAAGATGACGAAATCATACACGAAGCCTGTTAACAAAAAAATAAAAAATGTTTTGAAAGGTCAATAAACGTCGCAAGCCATCCATTATATCCAGTCAACATATCTAAATTCCCCGAATATTTTACCTCTGAACTAATGGCAAATATCTCATTCAAGATGGCAGATAAGATTAGCTACATGTTATGCAGCCTTTTAAAATCGAATATATTGACTCCCTGGCTTGAAAATTGCCCCTGGGGGCAACCAGCCCCATGACACCACCAAAAATATAAACACTACGAATTAGTCTCTTGTCTAAGTAAAACCGTGGCACTCCTGCTCTCTATTCGGTGTGTCTAGGTTCGATTACCGATATGTCGCCAATAACCATAAGTGAAGCCTTAGTGGAATTCTTCAAATCCCGTAGGAAAAATTTTCAGATAATTATTAGGGTTACGATCACGACCTTCCGCAGTATTTACCATTAACAATTCACTAGAAATCGGTGTAAAATCCGTATCACTGCTAGTAGTAGTAGTAGTAAGTTACTTATATATGTGTTGCTTAAAATTTTAAGTTTGTAATATTCTGTTTGTATTTCTTAGGTTGCTAATTCAAGCAACACGCCACACAATGAACAAACAATAAGCACATGGAAATAAAAAAAACGTAGCAACTTAACAAAAAAATTGTTTAAGGCAAAAATCAGTTAACATGTAGAAAGAATGCAAGAGAAGGTGTGTTACACACACACACACACCATAGGGGGAAAAAATGTCTTAAGAACATACAGGCATGTGCGGAAATGTTAACTCAATTTTTACATTAGAAAATGCTTCGAAATAACCAGTTCTTGTGTGGGAGTAATTGGACCATAAGAAGTCCATATTGTAAGGAAAATAGTAGGATAAAGAAAATTAGGTATTGAGACTGTAATGTGACCATGACAGTGACGATCTGTGGGGTGTGCTAGGTATGAGACTGTAATGTGACCATGACAGTGCGATCTGTGGGGTGTGCTAGGTAGTGAGACTGTAATGTGACCATGACAGTGGCGATCTGTGGGGTGTGCTAGGTAGTGAGACTGTAATGTGACCATGACAGTGACGATCTGTGGGGTGTTGTGCTGTAGGTAGTGAGACTGTAATGTGACCATGACAGTGGCGATCTGTGGGGTGTGCTAGGTAGTGAGACTGTAATGTGACCATGACAGTGGCGATCTGTGGGGTGTGCTAGGTAGTGAGACTGTAATGTGACCATGACAGTGGCGATCTGTGGGGTGTGCTAGGTAGTGAGACTGTAATGTGACCATGACAGTGGCGATCTGTGGGGTGTGCTAGGTAGTGAGACTGTAATGTGACCATGACAGTGGCGATCTGTGGGGTGTGCTAGGTAGTGAGACTGTAATGTGACCATGACAGTGGCGATCTGTGGGGTGTGTGCTAGGTAGTGAGACTGTAATGTGACCATGACAGTGGCGATCTGTGGGGTGTGCTAGGTAGTGAGACTGTAATGTGACCATGACAGTGGCGATCTGTGGGTGTGTGCTAGGTAGTGAGACTGTAATGTGACCATGACAGTGGCGATCTGTGTGGGGTATGGTGATGTGACTGAGTCGTCTTGGGGGGCTAGTGGAGACTGTAATGTGACCATGACAGTGGCGATCTGTGGGGTGTGCTAGGTAGTGAGACTGTAATGTGACCATGACAGTGGCGATCTGTGGGGTGTGCTAGGTAGTGAGACTGTAATGTGACCATGACAGTGGCGATCTGTGGGGTGTGCTAGGTAGTGAGACTGTAATGTGACCATGACAGTGACGATCTGTGGGGTGTGCTAGGTAGTGAGACTGTAATGTGACCATGACAGTGGCGATCTGTGGGGTGTGCTAGGTAGTGAGACTGTAATGTGACCATGACAGTGCGATCTGTGGGGTGTGCTAGGTAGTGAGACTGTAATGTGACCATGACAGTGACGATCTGTGGGGTGTGCTAGGTAGTGAGACTGTAATGTGACCATGACAGTGGCGATCTGTGGGGTGTGCTAGGTAGTGAGACTGTAATGTGACCATGACAGTGGCGATCTGTGGGGTGTGCTAGGTAGTGAGACTGTAATGTGACCATGACAGTGACGATCTGTGGGGTGTGCTAGGTAGTGAGACTGTAATGTGACCATGACAGTGGCGATCTGTGGGGTGTGCTAGGTAGTGAGACTGTAATGTGACCATGACAGTGGCGATCTGTGGGGTGTGCTAGGTAGTGAGACTGTAATGTGACCATGACAGTGGCGATCGTTGTGGGGTGTCGTGGCTAGGTAGTGAGACTGTAATGTGACCATGACAGTGGCGATCTGTGGGGTGTGCTAGGTAGTGAGACTGTAATGTGACCATGACAGTGGCGATCTGTGGGGTGTGCTAGGTAGTGAGACTGTAATGTGACCATGACAGTGGCGATCTGTGGGGTGTGCTAGGTAGTGAGACTGTAATGTGACCATGACAGTGGCGATCTGTGGGGTGTGCTAGGTAGTGAGACTGTAATGTGACCATGACAGTGGCGATCTGTGGGTGTGTGCTAGGTAGTGAGACTGTAATGTGACCATGACAGTGGCGATCTGTGGGGTGTGCTAGGTAGTGAGACTGTAATGTGACCATGACAGTGGCGATCTGTGGGGTGTGCTAGGTAGTGAGACTGTAATGTGACCATGAGAGTGGCGATCTGTGGGGTGTGCTAGGTAGTGAGACTGTAATGTGACCATGACAGTGGCGATCTGTGGGGTGTGCTAGGTAGTGAGACTGTAATGTGACCATGACAGTGGCGATCTGTGGGGTGTGCTAGGTAGTGAGACTGTAATGTGACCATGACAGTGGCGATCTGTGGGGTGTGCTAGGTAGTGAGACAGTAATGTGACCATGAAAGTGGCGATCTGTGGGGTGTGCTAGGTAGTGAGACTGTAATGTGACCATGACAGTGACGATCTGTGGGGTGTGCTAGGTAGTGAGACTGTAATGTGACCATGACAGTGACGATCTATGGGGTGTGCTAGGTAGAGAGACTGTAATGTGACCATGACAGTGACGATCTGTGGGGTGTGCTAGGTAGTGAGACTGTAATGTGACCATGACAGTGACGATCTGTGGGGTGTGCTAGGTAGAGAGACTGTAATGTGACCATGACAGTGACGATCTGTGGGGTGTGCTAGGTAGTGAGACTGTAATGTGACCATGACAGTGACGATCTGTGGGGTGTGCTAGGTAGTGAGACAGTAATGTGACCATGACAGTGACGATCTGTGGGGTGTGCTAGGTAGTGAGACAGTAATGTGACCATGAAAGTGGCGATCTGTGGGGTGTGCTAGGTAGTGAGACTGTAATGTGACCATGACAGTGACAATCTGTGGGGTGTGCAATCTGGCACACAGTTGCTAAACTACAGGTACGTATGTCGCAACATGTGACTAAACCCTGCGCCATCAAGGCGTAAGGCGTGGGGGGAAGTTGGAGATATAGCTCCACGAATTCTTATCACAGGACGTGATAGAGAACAGAGGTCATCTTCGTGTTTCGGCCCTTTCACCACCAGGTAGAAGGATCTAGGTTAGGAAGAAAGAAACAAGGAAAGAAAGTAAGCATTGAGACATGTAAAATCAGGAATAGAGATAAATATGAACGACAATAGAAAAAGATACATAGAGGGAAAAATATAAAAATAATAAAAAAGAAAAATGAAAAATTCTACAAGTAAACTTGTAATCATAGGCTATATGAAGCAGGAAATTTTTAAACGTTACCTGTACCACTTCCTTTCCGGTCGGTGCATTTTCCGGGAGATGAACCACGTACGACGAGTTCTGAAACCTGAGTGTCGCCGCTCCCTCAGGACTCTCTCCCACCTTTATCTCTATGAGTCCTGTCGCACTTTGCGGCGGGTTCCCTTTATCTCTTGCTAGGACTTCAAGATGGAACAGTTTTCCAGACTCCAAAGCCAGACTGGAAGCTGCAGTGACAATTCCAGTGTTCGGACTGATACGAAACTTGTTGCTGGAGGGTTCGTTCACAAAACTAAACACTATCTCCGCGTTTGTGCCGTCATCCTGGTCTTCGGCGGTCACCCGAAGAAGGTTGTGCCCAGGCTGCGAATATGCTGGCACTTCAGCGCTGAAGGGGAAACGGGAAAACACGGGTTTGTTGTCGTTCATGTCCGCAATTGTGATCTGAACGGGAACCTTCTGCGTCCGAGCGTCGTACCGCCCGCCATCTGTCGCAACGACTTGGAAATTGTACACGCTCTGTTGTTCATGATCGAACAGCCTGTCACAAAAAAAAAAGTTAATAAATTTATTGTTTCATAGTAAATCTGTACAAATACGAACAAATAACTAGTTACTTAATGCTGCTCACAGTTCATTTTTTTTGTAACACCGCATTATTTCCTGTACTCTGTCCAACATGTTGCGTTATTTTGATGACTATGATTTGCATTATTTTCGTGTGCCTATTTTAAGTTAATTTCATATACTTACACCTACAGCAAAATATTATTTTGAGCTCCCGATTACCATTACATAGGAAATTAGGTGGGCCCCACAGCCGGTCTGCACGTTTTGGAGAAGACAAAAAAAGAGATGTTTAACCTGCCGGGATTCGAACCCCGGATCGTCTAGCCCGTAGCCTAGTCAGTACGACAGCTCGTGTACCACTTTTCAATTTTATGTGTAACTTTGTGTGATTAACGTGTTGAAGTTCGAGGAGATAGGACGATAAATTTAAAAGTGGTTTGAAGAATATAATTGAGGTTGTGAAGTGGAAGAAATTTGCCCAAAAATCGTGTCAAATAGCGTTGAAAAATTTGTTTCTACTAAAAGGGTTTAAAATTAATAGGTCTATGTTTTCCTAGAAAATTTAATAACAGTGTCGAGATAGCAATAATGTTAAGATGCCAAATATCTTGTCACTTTCTAACTATTAGCAAGGCCGACACAAACACTCCTATATAAAATCAGCACATATTTACGTGATTTTATATTTCGGTAAATATTTCTGCAAGCTTACCCTCTAACCTTACTTTTTTTTTTTTCACGCTCTAACATAATATCGAGTTACTTATAAATATTCCTTTTTCCATTCTCATTCTTCGGCTTCTTGCCTTACACACGTTTCCAGCAAATTTTCTAGCCCATTTTGCAACATGCCGCGGCTTGAAATTCCTAAGAATTCTTTTGACGTCGAAAGCAAAGTTTCGGAGCTAAGACACACAGACCTTACGTCACTGGAATGCAAGAGCACGGCCGTGACAGATTAATTGTGGCACTGTTAAGAGTAGAAGATTGAGGCATTCTGAATACAAGGTCGGCAAAGTAGCTCTCTGGGCTATTTGCTTTGAGATGGAGTTCACGGAATTATCCCTTGAAAGCCTAGTGGTTACTATATGTACCATCAGTTTTAACAATAAAAGGTCTACATTTTGCCCACACAGTGTATTTACGTGATTCGTGTGACCCTCATGATAAACACCGTCTGTTCATATGAACCACTTAATTGACCGTCCTCATAACTTTATCGATTCTCAGAATCGATTTTTTCAGATTATACAAAGCAACCTGTTTGGACCAAGGGAGGTATCTTCACGCCTTCTGATAATTTTCTTTTTTTTAGTCGTCCTCTTCTACCTACTCCGGTTTCCCTTTTCAGTGTCGAGGTTTGTAATTCCTTTTGATCACACTGAGAGACACACCACAGTCGGTAGGACTCCTCTGGACGAGGGATCGGCTCCTCGCAGAGACCTCTACCTGACATCACACAACACTCACAACAGACAGGCATCCATGCCCGCGGTGGGATTTTTTTTTTTTTTTGCCTGTCCGGGGTTTTTCCCTTTGATCCATTTTTGAACGGTTTAAGTCCTTTTGTCCTTCATGTTACTTTACGTTCCATGCTACCGTCCTTACGACAAACACAATACAAACATCCATGCCCCAGGTGGGATTTTTTTTTTTTTTTTTTTTTTTTTTTACTAATTCCGGGGTTTTCCCCTTTGATCCATTTTGTACTGTTTAATCCTTTTTGTCCTTATGATCTGTACTACTGTTCTTACACAACACAAACATCCATGCCCCCGGTGGGATTCGAACCCACGATCCTAGCAAGCAAGCGGCCGAAGACCCACGCCTTAGACCGCGCGGCCACTGGGATCGGCGCCTTCTGATAATACGAAATGTAAATAACTGAAAGAATTATAGTAACTTGTGCACAACACATTGAGATTTCAACTGTACAATTTATTCACCGTAAAATAGTCCCAATTTTAAATACTAATGAACAGAATTTTATAAAATTTGTGTTCAAAATATTAAAATCGTCCCAGCAGTTATTTCTTTAGTACTGGCGACGAGCGATTTTTCGCCCTATATACCATTTATCGATTTGTCTACATAATATAAGCACGCTGTATTCGCTGGGAGATTCGAACGTAATATAATATATACATATAATGCGGAATAATTTTATTCCTCAAAGGTTTAAGAAGGAACGTCAAATCATAGCAACTCTTGTGTGTGTGTGTGTGTCAATATGCTCTTATGATTTAAACTGCAGACAACATTTCACATTTAGCTATGGTCTAGGCAGCTAAACAACGTAGATAATACAGTTTCCTGTTATTTCTGGATTTCCCTTCAGTCTACTGAGAAAAAATGTAGATACGATTTACGTGACAAGCGGAGCTATAACAAGTAATTGTTCTCGAGTAAGAGAAGAAAGCAAGATGTAACATATCGAATCAGTCCTTCAGATTATACGGCTCGTTTACTACAGTACTGTAATGGTAGTGAAATCAATGTATATATATGATGGGCTGGACACGTAGCACCGATACAGAAAACAATAACAGCATAATTAATAAAGCAAATATATTGTGAACCACTTGTTTCTGGGACTTTGTCCATCTTCTTTAATGTGAATAATATATTAAATATAAAATGTAAAATATAAAAATATATGAAATCTAAAATTCACGACGTTTCGGAAGATGGCTCTTCTTCCGTCTTCAGGCCTACTCAGGTGGGTCTTGTGAATGCGGTAATGAACTTTCGGCTTACATAAAATGCCGGGAATTCAGTGACTAGCTGAGGAACTATTAGCTTCTCAAGAAGAACTCCGATATATGGAGTTATTTATTTAGTTTAGTTACTTAGTGAGTTAAGTTAATGTGGAACCTTCAGTGACAAAGTCGAAAACCGCTCAGGTAAAGGCAAGTTTGTTTGCTTTCCATGAAAACATGATGTGGGGCGTAGGAGTATAACTCCATGCATTCACCTATGCGGCACTGGAACGAGATGAGTTCACAGCTTTACGTCCCGGCTGTTGTACCACCCGGAAAAGAGAAGGATGGGTGGACTTCAAAGCCAGTCCGGACGTTTCGAAATATCTTGTTTCTGTCGGGAATCGAACAACGAATCCTCGACTGTCCCATCCGTAGCCTAGACACTATATAGACTAAGTTAACCCTGCTTCCGATAAGGTTCAGACAACAAAGAAATTTACTGTCATTGGACAGTGTCCTGTGCCAGTTGAATCCACTGAGCATCCTGTTTCTCTCTTATATTTCAACACTATAATCCAATCTATTCCTGGATGTTCGAAGTCATCTCGTCCCTTTCAGACAACAAATGTGTAGCTAAGCATTTGTAATCTTGCCCACACGTGCTACATGTTCAGCCAATGTTGCTGACACTGATTTCATCACCGTAACAATATGCACTGAAGCGTATTAGCTCGTGTTATACACCTTTACAAAACTAAACATTGCTCAGGTCTCTAGTTCGCTGACACATCGTTGCCTACTTGCATATTCTTGTACACCAGCGGTTCCCAACCTCAGGTCGCGACCCAAATGAGGGTCGCGGGGGTCTGACGTAGAGTTTTATGGAGAACTCGACAATTATGAAAAAGAAAAATCAAAATCTATATCTAAATTTAAACAGAATTTATTCCATTTTAATTTTTGCATTAACTTCAATGTAATAAGCTCTATTTAAAATAAATAACACGTGTATTAAAATTTTCAGTCATTAAATTTTTGACATTATTTTTCTGTTCGTTTTATGTAAGGTTCCATATGTTCAGTATTTAACAAGTTTTTATTTAGAAGCAAATGATTTGTCTAGCCAGCAAATGTATGAGTCATTTAAATAAATATTTGTGTCTTGCGTGTTTTGTGTATTTAATCATTCATTCTGTAGTCTGTCTTACGACAGGTCCGTAGCCTCTTCCAAAGCGAGTTCTCCATTGAGTGCGATCTAGTGCTTCCTCTTTCAATTTCCATATTGTCCCAAAAATAATGGATTTGACAAGTAACATTTAAAATTTAATATTTTTTTAAATAAGTGGCAATGTTACGTAGTGTTCAACAAAAGGCATTAGTATCAGTTCATTTACAGTAAATATCACTGACTATTGCTATTTCCGTGGTAGGGTCACGGGTCACATACCATTTGCTAACTTTAGGGTCACACACATAAAGGATTGGAAACCGCTGATGTACATACTAACACAGAAGTATCAACAGCGAACAACACCTACAGGAGAAACTGATAGGCAACTTGCAAATCATACGCATATGTACGCACGGAATGCTTTACAAAGAAAATGGCTACAGATGTTGCTTGCCGATAAGGCACAGCGCATTCTTATACTTCTAAAACAAAAGAAGGAATAAAGATTGTCAAATAGGAAGGGAGAGACGGTAGGTGTATTCCGCATTATCCATGCAAGCATTCCTTTAAACTGTTCTGTGCTTTCCTTCTCTGTCATTGCGGCGTGGCGCCACTAACAAAGAACTGGCGCCACTAAACACATATTAATTAATAATAAGATTCCAAACCAAGGGAGTGTCGTGAGATGTTTTAAACGTACGGCGGACGGTTGTTAAAATAGAGCACTGAACATCCACACTTTTATTCGAGTGTTTCTGCGTCTGTATGTTCCTTGATGACAGAGCAGTGTCCGTGATGGCGTTTAATGCACGAGAGGCAGTTGCGCATTCTGAATTATGCATTCCTGTGTTTATCTCGGCATACATAGTGCCTGCGAAGGCGAGTTCAACAGCCCTTTCGAACTATGTTTAGGCGGAAGTCAGTTACGCGCTGCAACGACTTTATGCGTAACGCAGTCGCGGAGATGATTCAACAACAATTTTATACCCCTGTCTTATTCTGCTTTACTCTTTCTCATCTGTACAACTTCTACTTGATTTACTGTCGTCTTTCCCTTCTTATATCGTTTCTTCTATTATTCATCTTTGTCTTTTTCGCTTCCCCGTCATACTCCTTCTTTCTTCCCCTTCAACTGGTTCTTCCTTGCTTATTCCCCTCGTTTTTAATCTTATTTCTTCTTCTCTCCTTCCTCCGCCTTGATCTTCAACTTCCTTACCTCCTTTCTCTCCCTCCATGATTTCTTCTTCTCCTGCAAGCATTTAATCCTTCTTTACTTCTTATCTTTTCTATTATTGTTCTTCATTCCATATCTTCGTCTCCTTTCCAGAGTCCTTCCCCGGCAATGTCCCAACTCGCACAGTTATACGTTCAGAATACAGCTACCACATGTCCTCTTTCCCAGGATATCTCCTCTTTTTCGACCCAAAAATTTCCGTTCGGGCCTCTTTCTTTAAGTTTGTAGATGTCCGGGCTATTGATTGTTTGTTGTTTCTTAAAGCTTTTGCATATTTTAGTGGTAGTAAATTTCAAAAATATTTCTACTACCTTTTTTAGGAAATACATAAACATAATATTAATACATAAACATAATATTAATACATAATCATAGTATTAATACATAAACATAATAGTATATTATCATTACTGGAGTCAAAAAATAAAAATATGTGATTTCAGCAGCTGACCTTCGGAATGTCTCGCAAAAGTTCCAGATGGAAATTGTGAATAATTTGAACTTGGTGAAAAAAGAGCTTAAAAGACGTCTCACTCAGAAATTCCTACCCACGAAAGTTGAAGACCTACTAGCAAAGAAATATTTTGGGGGGGGGGGCCTTTTACTTAAAAACAGCGACTATTTTTGTGTTCTCTCTTCTTGTGATAGACATATGGTACCACTAATTCAAAATTTATCGTTGTCCATAATCACAGAACACACCACAATAAATCTCAAGTCCTCAGGAAAGATTCTACAGTGTGTTCTGCCGACTTCTAATACCACGTAGTTACTACCAGACTATACGGTGTCATGTCCACGACGTCAGTCTTCACTGCCATATTATAGAATCTTAAGTGATCAGAATCAGTGCCCAAGATTAAATCTACTTATTCATTTTACGTGAGGAATATTGGTTAAACTTTTATGCACAATGTCAACGTATCATGTCAGAGAAAACATGTACATTAATTGTATGTAAGGTCGCGTTGCATTATTTCATGTGTATATTACGTTAGACGACACCAACTTATGCTGCAACCCATTTAAGATATTAAATAAATCACAATGCATTTTCCGCTGCTAAACGTGTTTCCAATTCTCAGCTAAATTTCAATTCATATTGGGTATGGTTCCATCTCTAAAGAATACAGAGACTGTGCACGGCTGTTCCTAGACATGAGAACTGCTCCAATTCCGTTATATAAATTTCTCCACATTAAGAATTTCCTGTTTAGATCTAATCTGCAAAATGAAATAAATCTTAAGGTATTCGCATTTTGGTTACAGAATATACAGGGTGATTCACGAGAAAAGATCAATATTTTGGGAGGTGAAAATATCGGTCATTGTGAGAAGAAAATTTCCTTTGAATATGTGTCTAATTCTCAATGGTTATCGAGATAAAACTGTTTGAATCTACATACCAAAGGCCGTTAGATTTTTTTGTGGGTTTGGAAGAAGAGCGAAGTTTTCAAAAGAAGGGTGAGACACAGGAGACGGAATTGCTCGCTCGCGTTTTGGATGCGAAAGTAAATGTAGATATATGTCCAAGCTACAGGGCTTCATAGACCAGGATACATTAAAGTTCATAACGATCAAACGTCAACCAAATTATCATTGCAATAAAATAATACTGACAAAAGAAGTAGAATGGATCTGCCTCAGTGCTTTGTGACGTCTAATTTTCAGCCGGTTTATCTCGTAGATTTCAATTTAATGTCAACATCACAAGTGTGAACGCAGTTTCTGTGAAATACAGAAAGCTTTTTGAAAGCAAACCCTGATTACTTGTCTCCTCTGTTCAAATATTTTTATATAAGGTATCTGCCTCTTTTTATTTATTTCTTTTTGGCAACTAATGATTGCTCTTTTGGATGAAGAGTAGAAAACAAGTACCCCTCCCCCGTCCTTCGTTATGTTTAACCGTAGAAGCCTATGACGGTGCAAAAAAGGTACAAGCAAATAAGGCATATCCTGATACAACACGCAGCATATCTGTTTCACCGGCACACAAGGACTTCTTTGCTTCCCACAGTATTGAAGGAGCCAGTGGACAGATGGAGGCAGTGACTTGGCGTGACGTCGTACCAGAACTCTTCCATATCCTTCCCAATTTCTCCTGATTTCTCAGTACATAACCTTTGCTGTTGATAAAACGACGCTAAATAAACCAGAGATAAAGAGCAATAATTAATAAGACCTGTGGTAACATACGGAGCAGAAGCGTGGACATTGAATAAGGACATTGCTAAAGGGCTGGCAGTTTTTGAACGAAAAATTTTGAGAAGAATATTTGGGGCAATTAAAGTAAATGAAAATTGGAGAAAGCGACATAAAGTGGAACTAAAGCAGGTGTTTGGAGATTTAGATATACCGTCATTTGTCAGAATAAGTCGGTTGGAATGGATTGGTCATGTTAACAGAATGGAGAATAAAAGAACAGTAAGTCAAGTATTTAATAATAATCCCCAAGGAAGTCGACCAAGAGGACGACCAAGAAACAGATGGTGGAATTGTGTACAAACAGACATTAAGAAGTGTAAAATTAACAACTGGAAAGAAAGGTAAAAAAACAGAGGTGACTGGGAAAGGGCCATTAAGGAGGCGAAGGTCCGCATTGGACTGTAGTGCCACCGAAGAAAAAGAAGAAGAAGAAAGAGCAATAATAGGATGTCACAGGTGTCAGGATGTGGAGACGTAGTGACGGCAAAGATGAGCAATGCTCTGGATTTTGGGTCTTAAAATCTGCTTTGGCCACTTGTTACCATCAAAGACGAAACTTAAACTCGATACAATAATGCTCATTACGTAGTTGTAGTAAAAGTTCGTATGTTGATTTAAAATTCAAGAAAAAAAAAATTTTTTTTCCGACGAAATTATACAAGGGTAAGATTTTCTATGTTAAAAAGAGTGAAAGCAAATGAATTAAAGAGAAATGAATTAATCTTGTTAAAAAAAATCCTGCAGCCTTCCTTCCGAGAACTGCAAACAATGCATTAGACATGACATGTTCTCTGCCAAGCAACATTGTCTCTTGTCGTTTTGGGGATTTATATACAGGCTGTACCAAAAGTACTAGTCATCTTTCATTCAGAAACGAAACTTTTAATCTCAAAACGTACCAGATATATCTTAAGCAATTTAACGACATCGCTTTGGCAGTAGACGTTATACAGGGGAATAAGAGAAGGAAAGATAACGAAAGAGCAATAGCTAAGGATTTGAGAGGATGAGCTACTGGTCTTATCAAGGTAAGGAGTCTTGAAGCAAGATGGCAGTATTTTCAATTAATACGACGTAGGGCCTATATTTTTACTATTTTCTAACCTCCTTACATTAGTAAGAAACAAAACTTTGAGAGGTTAAGGAGGTAACATTTTCCCTGTCCACGCCACGAAAGTATACAGGGGCAGCAGAGGTACAGCTCCACGTATTCTTTACCTCGATACTAGATGGCGGTAAGTGGTGAAATTCAACAGGAAAAAACTGTTTTATTCTTCTAGATTTTCAAAATGTTCCCCACAAATGCATGTGGCAAGAGCCCAGCACGTCTAAACCATTGTATCGTAATAAGAATTGTACAGATTATTTCCTTTCTAGAAGACTATCTTTTCACAACTGAAAACACAATTAGTATTGAGACAATAAAATCATGGAATTTTAAAACACCCTGTAGAAGTAGCAAAAATCATTAATAATTATCTGCAATTTAAACAACATTTTTAATGTGAAATATAAGGTCCATTACCTATGCAAATCTTCAAACACGCGGTAAAAGTGAATACCACCGTGGCAGCCAACGATAGTTTAAATCGGCTCCTAAGTTCTGAAACAGACTGTACACAAGGCGATCCACACAAATTATAGCAGAGAAAGATAACATACTTCCAATCACCGATAACAGCTAAACATGACACATCCTTCTGGGTTGTATGCGTTTCGACGTGGTAGTGCAGACTCCACCTTTTCAGTCCAATAACGAGACATTCCTGACAGAATAATAACGAAGACAGACGGATCGTAATCAATCAAAATGTAAATGCAAGACACGACACTATCACAACCAGTCGAAATCTGCCTCCACGTTTCGGTTCTTGTCATACAGGGACTGCTGCAAGCCAGCCACAATAACAACGCAACAACCACATTTCATATTCAAGTAAAAGCGTGTCGATTGGATAGCTGCGAAAGATGAAAGTCAGCGCTACTCAAACCAAAGCTTCCCGCAGCCGCCACGGAATTCCGAACGCTACTTTGACCACGTGACTTAACACCTGTAACGTCCGCACGTAAAATAAATCACGTAAATAAGACTGATACTAATTTAAAATTCAGAAATACAGTGAAAGTTTTCTTAAGCGAAAACTTGTGTTTAGCGGAAAACTTTCACACTCCCGAAGGTCCAAACTTCAAGTACCATATCAAAACGAACCTACCTAAAACGGAAAAAAAAAAATCGGTTTCTTGCCGTTCCGTTATAGGCAGGTTTCCACTCTAAAAGGTGAGTAAAATGAGATTAGCTTAACTTATGTCATCTTGATACTTTCGATCTTCTGGGATGTTATGCAGCGTAGATTGGTAGTTAGTTACCGACGTTTCGGGGCAAACTATCGGTCCCATCTTCAAGAATCAAACAGTTGAAGAAGAATAACTTGGGCTGCTTGGCCCTTGAAATGGGACAGATAGGTTGTCCCGAAACGTCAGTAACTACCAATCTACTCTGCGTAACATGCCAGAAGAACGAAGATCTCATTTACACAGTGGCGGAAGTCTGAAAGAAGGCTTACAGCAGCTTATTTGAAGCCAGAACGAAAATGGACGTTCTTTTGACAGATTTTTTTGTGGTGCAGGGCCCCGCAGCAGAAGCTAAGGACGCACCGCAGCCTTAAGGCTTATTATGCAATCCTGTGATGAAGATGATGATTAGTTTTTCTTCGTTTTTCCAAGTAATGGAGGCCCAGTGGAATTAAATTGACAGGGGAAAACGGAAGTACTCGGGGAAAAACCTGTCCCAGTGCCACTTTGTCCACCACAAAACCCATTTGGACTTACCCGGGATAGAACCCGGGCCTCCGCGGTAAGAGGCCGACGACTAACCGCCGGAGCCATGGCACGGCCTTCTTTGACAGCTACCCGTTCAGTGCCAGCCTTGGTGCACTGTACGGACCTTTAAATCTTCACATGTTGCAGTCTTCGCTGCACCCGTACGTTCGTGAACACATTTAAAGGCGTTACAAATTTAAAACCACTCTGTCCTAGGCAATCGTTGACATTTAAATCCCAGGAGTCATTGAAGCATGAATGAAAGAGACACAAAAGTATATTAGGTTACACGTGACAAACAAAATCGAGGGAAAAAATTAAATGTGATGACTGATGAGTCACAGCCATGTACGACACACAGAAACTGCGTAAAAATGGTCACTTCTTTTACAAAATGTAAAGCGATTTTTAGGGATATCTAGAGGCTGGTGCGAACCCAAAATTTTTCTTTGGGGGGGTGGGGGGGAGGCTAACCCTGAGGCTATATATAATTAATGTTTTATTATAAAAAGTATGTTACAAAAATCATGTCGTAAGAATAACTGTAACATAACACTGTCTGCAACTGCATTGATATACATACAAATATAACTGCATGTTCCATGATTCACAGTGTCCTATCTTCTTGTTTTTTTTTTTAATTTCATTAATTTATTTTTCAAAATTCTAATGTACCAGTCATCAGACGATTTCAGTGGCTGATTTTGGCTGAAGCGTAAATCACATAAAGCTTTGATATCATCGGGCCTACAAAATCTGTGTTCTTTAAATTTCGGTTTTGGCGGGAGGTTGCAGCCCGGCAGCCCCCCCCCCCTCCCCGTGTGTGACCCTGTCTGGGGGAAAAGGGATGCGGAGTATATTAGGGAGTATTTGAGATTACCTTCACGTGTTCAAGACCAAAGTAGCCACAACTTACCCTGCTGTAGTGATAACACCAGACCTATTGTCGATTCTGAACAACCACTGGCTCTCGTTGGCAAGAGAGTACACAATCCTGGCGTTGACTCCCAGATCGGCGTCAGTCGCTTGAACTGTCAGGACCACGGTGTCAACAAGGACGTTCTCAGCGATGGTGGCGCTGTATCGTGGCTGAGAGAACCTGGGGTCGTTGTCGTTCTGATCCTCCACTATGACGGAAACGTTGCAGGAGCCCTGCAGTGACACGGGGGAGCCCCGGTCCTGAGCCGTGATAACCAACCAGTAGCGTGAGTGGGACTCGCGGTCCAGAGGACGCGCTGTCAGTTCCCCGGTGTGTAAATCAATACTGAACTTGTTGCCTATGTTGCCGGCTGGGAAAAAGAAACATCGTTCAGAAAGACAGAGAATAATACGATCGGCCACAAATTGTAGGAGACGTATGATATATACAGCATGGTTCAAAAGCCACCTGACACTCGATGATGAAAACGTTGCCTCTAGTTTCCAGGGACTTTTGCGCCATCCTGTATATACATAAAATACAGAGTGCAAAAATTTTCCAAAACTCTAGGTGTAACCTCAAAATTCTACGAGCAAGGAAGATGATTTAAAGCAAGCTCTATGTTCAGGACCAAAAAATATTAGGCGCCACCATATGAAATTTAGTCACCACGGCGACCTGGCGCCCGTGATTTTTGCACCCCTGTATGTATGTATGTATGTATGTATATATATTTATAAAAGATTATATATATATAGAGAGAGAGAGAGACTATTCAATGAATCTTCGATATGAAAACAAATGGTCAAAATATTACTTCGAAACATAATTTTACACATCTGAAAAAAATAATTTTACACCAACACAGAACACCTCCCTGACGACGACGTAACGATCAAAATAAGGAAGAGGAAAATGTGGTTTAAATACATAAGCCACACACTTTGATTATGTGAAAACTTATCAATTTTTGACATCAGTGCACAGAATAACAAGACAGGCAATGTACGTATAATGTAACATCTAAGTGCGTTCGCCTGACCATTGTAGTCGTAGAAAAGTATTAAGTATTACATATTCTGAGTGTGTGTCTGTAGCCTTAGTTATCCAGCATACAAAGCGCATTCGTCGTATTATATTGTCATCTGTGGCCTGTATGGCTCTACCGTATTTTTCCACGTTATCTCATAAACGGAACGACTTTCGGGGGAAAAAAAGTTATTGAACATAAAACGTTTGTTTTGATTTTCTCTACAACTTCTGTCTGAAACATTTTTATTCTAACAAGAATTCAGCCAGATATTACCATAAATGTACATAGGTCTTCATGTAAAGTACCCGTTATTCTTGTCAGATTTTAAAGAAACTTAAATTTTCTCGACAGGTTTTCGAAAAATGCTCACAACAACTGTCACGAAAATCGGTCCAGTGGGAGCAGAGTTGTTCCATGCGGACGGACAGACACACACAGACAGACAGACATGACGAAGCTAGTAGTCGCTTCCGATATTTTGCGACCGCGCCTAAAAATTGGCTACAGTCAAACTCCGAAATATCTTCGCCGTTTCTTCGCAGGAATTTATGGCGATATATCGAGGGTCGCTATATCAGGGTTTTACTGTATTTTGAAACATATTTACTTATGCCTGTAGTTCTCGTGGAGACTGCGAGTCAGTAGACCTAAGTGTTCATGAGCGGTCTTTATACTGCCAGTTACCGCGAACGCGGTGCTTATAATATTAAAATTCCACTAAGCGTCTTTCGATATATCAGAATACGATCTACCTATTATTTTAATTTGTATGTTGGGATATTTATTCTCAAGGTGACCCAGGCTTTCAGATTCGGCGCAATGCGTGTCTTTTGAGATATTTAATAATGACCAATCCTTCCCGGCACCGGTTCTACCAAGATGTTGCGTGTCCATCTTACATTTGATGAAGCGTTACTATAAACCTGACGCTAAGAAATTCGCCTGTATTTGATAGGAACCGCCACGTCGTGTATATATCAGAAATAGCACCCGCCATTGTTATACAAATCCAACACACGAAAACACAAAGCACAGTCTAATATAGCGGTATAATATTACAATTCTTATGAATAGAGGTTGAGAATGTGGGAGAGAAGAGTGCTGAGGGCAAATTTAGATCTAAAACTTAGAAAGAGTCTATGAAAATGACAGGATAGAAACGAAGACATAATGCAGATCTCTATGAATTTTTAGATGGAACTCACATACCGAAATACAGTAACTTAAAAAGATTACAATGGGCCAGTCATATAGTGCGAACGGATATCAGAATATCAAAAAAAGTGTCGAGTGGAAAAGTTCATGGCAAAAGCACTGTGGGAAGACCACGGCTAAGATGGGAAGACAACATCAGGAGGGACTCCTTGTTGCTGAAAATGTGAGGATGGGGGAGACCAGTACGGCACAGGAATTTCTGGAGGATGGGGATGTCGCGCCACTGAAGAAGAAGAAGAACTGAGGGCATGACATCAATTTGGGAGGGGGGGGGATACATGTTGCATTCCCAAACAATTTTCCTTTTTTCACCAAATAATACTCAGATTAAATCCAAGATGATGAGATGGGTCGGATACGTAATACGTAAAAGTAACATGCAGAAATAAGCACAAAATCTTCAGTATGTTATGTGCCGATTTTTTTTTTGTGGTGAGGGGGCCCCGCAGCTGATGCTACGGACACACCGCAGCCTTAAGGCTTATTGTGCAACCCCTATGATGAAGATGAGCAGTTTTTTACCAAGTTTTACAATTAATGGAGCACCAGTGGAATGAAATTGACAGGGGAAAACCGACAACTCGGAGAAAAACCTGCCCCAGTGTCACTTTGTCCACCACAAATCTCACATGGACTTGACCTGGGATCGAACCCGGGCCTCCGTGGTGAGAGGCCGGCGACTAACTGCCTGAGCCATGGCACGGCCTTATGTGCCGATAATGAGGTTAGCTGAAAAATGGATCATCACTTTATTGCGCCATTTACCACGATGATCTCATTATTAACCACGAAATATGTAAGGGTAACGATAAGGTACTTTCACTGCTTGTGTCTGTAATGAATCTAGCAATAACGCCAGCCAAACACATGTTATGTCAGTCACGCGGAGAAAATCTACATTGGCCAAGCAGCTTACATGGATACTTCCGACACTGTGCCAGGTTATGGCTTGTGTCTATAATGCACCTAGCTGTAATACCAGTTAAAGTTACGTGACGGTTTTAAGGATGAATGTAACACAGATCGAGCGACGTTTACTTGCAAAGTTATCAATACCTAATTGTCGCACTCAGCTACTTTATGGTAAAACCCACAACACAGCTACATGCTTCAGCATGTACAGAAAAAGAACAGATGTCATCATTCGCTTTTCGCGCGGGTTAGGTTACAAGACCCCGCAAGAAAAGTGAAAATCCGCCAACAATTAACCACCCCTCCTGAAAAATATTGTAGCATTTTTAGTGTTTTTCGACATGATAATATATTTTAATTTTTTTAAGCTTACATTCCTTTTAGTCATTTAACCACAAAATAATAAAAATTAAAAATGAAAAGCGTTTAAATTTAATGGCATTTTGCGACTGGTTCACTGTCGATAGTTAGTTTCTTTTCTTTGCAGAAACAATGCGATGGTGGACTGCTTCCCTTTTTTTTTTTTTTTTTTTTTTCCTTAAGCTTCTTTAACCTACAACATTCTATAACGTTCTTGAAAGTTCAGGAAATTTTTTCTATTTTTATTCTTGGGGTAACCCCGCGAATTTGCGAAACCGCGAAGTACGGAGCCGCGAAAAGCGAGGAATGGCGGTATAAACCATAGTCGTTATCTCATTAACCAAATTGTTATTTCAATTTTCAGGACGACCATGTGATATATTCATAATTAATTTTAAAAATTAGATTGAATAAGGACTCTGTTAAACACAAATCATTACGGTGGCTTACGAGGCGTCTTAAATTTTTGTTTAAGTGACTTTCCTTTCTTGAGTAATTAAAAAAGTGTAAATTGTTAACCCAATTATGATTATTAAATAAGGCACAGACATATGTTTTAATGTTTTTCTCTCCGTATGATTGTAAACAGGCTGATGACGGCTTAAATTAAATTCAAACATGTATCTGTAATTGTTTTTAAAAAAATGCCATGCTTCACGATTAATTATTGATAACTTTGATTGTGTTAACGAAATGGGTTAACCCCCACGAAGTGGATTTTTACTTATTAGGTTACGCAAACAGCTTCACTGTCAGTCAGGCAGTCTACCTGCAGGGACATGCGCGTGGTTTATGTCAGCGTACTGCATTAGCATTACTACTGCTCACAGTCTACCTGTAGGGACATGCGCGTGGGATATGTCAGCGTACTGCATTAGCATTACTACTGCTCACAGTCTACCTGAAGGGACATGTGCGTGGGATATGTCCGTGTACTGCATTAGCATTACTACTGCTCACAGTCTACCTGTAGGGACATGTGCGTGGGATATGTCAGTGTACTGCATTAGCATTACTACTGCTCACAGTCTACCTGAAGGGACATGCGCGTGGGATATGTCAGCGTACTGCATTAGCATTACTACTGCTCACAGTCTACCTGAAGGGACATGTGCGTGGGATATGTCCGTGTACTGCATTAGCATTACTACTGCTCACAGTCTACCTGTAGGGACATGTGCGTGGGATATGTCAGTGTACTGCATTAGCATTACTACTGCTCACAGTCTACCTGAAGGGACATGCGCGTGGGATATGTCAGCGTACTGCATTAGCATTACTACTGCTCACAGTCTACCTGTAGGGACATGTGCGTGGGATATGTCAGCGTACTGCATTAGCATTACTACTGCTCACAGTCTACCTGAAGGGACATGCGCGTGGGATATGTCAGCGTACTGCATTAGCATTACTACTGCTCACAGTCTACCTGTAGGGACATGTGCGTGGGATATGTCAGTGTACTGCATTAGCATTACTACTGCTCACAGTCTACCTGTAGGGACATGTACGTGGGATATGTCAGCGTACTGCATTAGCATTACTACTGCTCACAGTCTACCTGAAGGGACATGTGCGTGGGATATGTCAGCGTACTGCATTAGCATTACTACTGCTCACAGTCTACCTGAAGGGACATGTGCGTGGGATATGTCCGTGTACTGCATTAGCATTACTACTGCTCACAGTCTACCTGTAGGGACATGTGCGTGGGATATGTCAGTGTACTGCATTAGCATTACTACTGCTCACAGTCTACCTGAAGGGACATGCGCGTGGGATATGTCAGCGTACTGCATTAGCATTACTACTGCTCACAGTCTACCTGTAGGGACATGTGCGTGGGATATGTCAGCGTACTGCATTAGCATTACTACTGCTCACAGTCTACCTGAAGGGACATGCGCGTGGGATATGTCAGCGTACTGCATTAGCATTACTACTGCTCACAGTCTACCTGTAGGGACATGTGCGTGGGATATGTCAGTGTACTGCATTAGCATTACTACTGCTCACAGTCTACCTGTAGGGACATGTACGTGGGATATGTCAGCGTACTGCATTAGCATTACTACTGCTCACAGTCTACCTGAAGGGACATGTGCGTGGGATATGTCAGCGTACTGCATTAGCATTACTACTGCTCACAGTCTACCTGAAGGGACATGTGCGTGGGATATGTCAGCGTACTGCATTAGCATTACTACTGCTCACAGTCTACCTGAAGGGACATGTGCGTGGGATATGTCAGCGTACTGCATTAACGTTAATACTACTCACCTGTTATGCTGTATGTGACTTCTCCATTGGGTCCGATGTCCAGGTCGGTAGCCACTACTGTGTGGATTACAGCCAGATCGCTGTTCTCAGGAACTGCCACAGGATAGCACGTGCCGGGTCCAAACTCTGGAGCGTGATCGTTCACATCCATCACTCTTACTGCCACAGTGGTCACGTCAACCTGAGAGGAACCAGGTCGGCGGGACGGCGACGTCACGTAAACAGGTACCAGGTACAGATCCCGGGTCTCCCGGTCTAATGGAGCCCTCACTGTCACAACACCCGTGTGTGGGTCAACAGAGAAACGATCGTCGGCTATTCCGCTCGGAATTTGGTACGTCAAGTTGCCTGGCGAGAGAAAAGAAAGCCCATCAACGAAGGGAAGTTAAATATAAGATAGGATAGGGTAGGTAATATGCCTGTTCCACCCCCACCCACCTCCCTTCCCGATAATAATGAGAGACTTTATTCCCAGAACTATTGGGACTCAGGCTTCTGTCAGAAGAGCAGAATGTAGCAGGAAGGAACGCACAAAAAAATTTAAATTTAAGTATGTTTGGAACCTCTCGCGCCGGAGGTCTGTGGAGGCCTTATTTACGCCACTATTGGGACAATACGAAATGTACACCCGTTATCATAAACGTATCTGTAATTTTGATTAATGATAAATGCCCATGCTATCTGCATTGAAACAAAAGTAACACGCGTGCTCAGTCATCGAAATTGCGAAAGCATTTGTCAAATGGACTTCTTTGTTTAATACATTCTGTAAAAGATTCGGTACCCAAAGCAATATTAAATACTGCGTTCTGAAATGTGACGCCGTGTAATCCGCTATATGTTTATTTCCATTATCGCACGCAGCACCATTAAAATTTATTCCCATTATCTCCCGCCGCAACATTACGCCTTATCCCCATTATCTCACGCAGCAACATTACGATTTATTTCCATTATCTCACGATTTTATTCGACAGACATACATTTTCCGTACATATCTATACTCCTCGCCCATCTTACAGGCTTACTTCTTGACACACTCAGCACGACAATATTATAAGAAGAACATAAATTATGAATTTCCTTATTATATATTTGTTCTACTC
Source organism: Reticulitermes speratus (assembly GCA_021186555.1). Lineage (NCBI taxonomy): Eukaryota > Metazoa > Arthropoda > Insecta > Blattodea > Rhinotermitidae > Reticulitermes > Reticulitermes speratus. The sequence continues at coordinate 28,523,692 of JAJKFL010000007.1, forward strand.
TCCTATTACTTTTTCGTTCTTGAGCTCAAATATCTTCTCGAACAACCTCAACTTAACGGCCATGCCTTTAAGTGAAACACCAAGTACAAAATAACAAAGTGTTATGTGTTCTTATATATACTTATGTTTTTAGATAAGAAACTAATAGATAAATGGAGAATAAGACTCTCTGAAACGGACTACTATTGTACTATCCTCCCTTTTGGTAAGGGAGGTAATTTCTCCCTTTCTGATTTACTGGAGTGATCCATTAGTACGTATATCTCTCCCATGTACTTACAAAACGAAAAATTTATATTTAATGGAGGCTAGCGAAGAAATGTTGTGTTAAAATGACATTGTCACGATCGTTGGCGCAAAGAAATTAATTTTAGTAGAAGAAAAAGTTCTATGCCATTTACTAGCATTCCCGCCTCCCCGCCTCCTTTCCCCATGAAACTAGTTTTTCCAGGGCTATGAAAAATTACTTGGTCAAAAACAACTATCATTCTACCACTCAAGACGTACGTAAGCTCAGAGTTATTATCCTTTATGCTTATTCAGGCTAAATATGTAGCTGTCCGCACGCAATACATCGCTGTTGAGTCGTGATCAAATAAAATACATTATCATTATGCTCATAATACATTATTCCGAGAAATATCAGATAAGCAAAAATTTAGCTTTGAAAGAAAGAAATTTATATAAGTACTCAGAGGATATTCTTGCAGAAAAAATCGGTCCATCCTCAGCACGGAGCTAGCCTGATCACTATATTAATGACCCGCAATGTGAGGTCGTCTTATGCATATGACATGCTGTAATAAAAATACAACAAGCTTTACACAGGAAAGGGGTATAATAAATTTCGTTATTAGTAATGTTAGGAGACTTTAATGCGCGATAGAAACATGCACCTATGTTTAGAGGTTTATAAACTCACTGATGAAATTAATTAAGGAGAACTCACTGTACTAAGTGAAAGAGGAGTGACATAAATAAAAAATACTTTTAACTTCCTATCGGACAGAGGTACTCAAAAGCAATGCTGAAAAGAGTGACATAAAAATGTGGAGTGTTCAATATTTAAAAAAAGTCTTCGTCAATTTTCGTTTTCGCATTGCTCTTCGTTTGTTACGCATATAAATTCATTTTTGCGTTGTTATTGAAAGGTAATGACAGTACGCAGCGTGAAATCACAAATATTATTTCTAACGAATCTAATAAAGAGTAGAGGTTTTGCACCGTTCACAGATATAAATTGTTTGTCGCCGCACCCAGCCAAGCACATGCTACTGGAAACCTAATGATATTATAAACACTGCGTGCCCTAGTCAGTAGTCGGTATGTGACTAGGCTACGGGTTCAATTCCGACAGGCGCAAAACATTTTTCTCTTCTCAAATACGTCCAGAGAGGCTCTGGGGCATAAAATTAAAATGTTCTAAATTTATTAACTTTGTATATTTCAGAATTTTAATATTTTAATCATTTTAAGAAGAGATTAGCTGTTGGCCTTGTAATCCTTTGTTCTGAAAAACTCCCTGATGATGGCAACCCGACGCCGAAACATGTAGGAGGTTTATACTTGCTTCTGAATGCGTTTTATTAAGTGCACTATTCAGTTGATGTAATAATTACAAAAATTATGCGCCGTATGAATAACATAAAAAAGGACCATTCCACTCCTCACTCTTACACAGTATTTCCTTTAAGATCCATTTTAATATCATCCTGCTAAGAATGAGTAAGTTTCCAAAGCGATTATTCCTTTATATTTTCCGGTTAATATCCATATGTAACTCTCATCTCTCACACACGTGCTACACGACTCAACACATGACATCCGAATAATATAAGATACGGGATAATATGACGATGCCGTCTACGTAATTGTCTCTATTCTAATGTTATTTCCTGGTTCCTAAGTCCAGACATTCTCTTTAGCATTTTGTTCCTCGACGCCCACAACTTTGGGTCCTTAGGTTCAAGATACATTTATCACAAGAAGGACAAACCCAACACGTGTGCGATTCCTGCTAGGAAGTCATTTGATTTTAAGGACCACAAGACCACAATTTTATTTAAATTTAAAATGCTGTTGACAAAAGAAAAGTTTTTACTCAATGAAAGAAAGAAAGTATCAGTAGCCAGGGACTGTACAAGGAAGTCAGTAATACATTGTAACACGGATATAAAGCTAGCTGTTGATGAAACAGCTAAAGGCAGCCATATTTAATACTAGGTAATTATCTTTCAGAGGCAAAAGAGAAGTTTCTGTCCAAACAATGTTGCCGTCTCTTATTTGTGTACACAGATATTCTATTTGAGAAACGCCATCTCCCCCATTCGCCTGTACATAATACTTGTCTTATCTAATACGCCTTAGTGCACATGCTATTGAGACAAAGGATGTAATGTTAGGAGACTCTTCCTTTTATAGAGCTATAATATATAAGTATTAATCATATGGCCAAATATGTGTCCCTTCAAGAAGTGAGACTATAAAACTACTTTGCTTTTGCTTGATTAACGACGTAAAATTACGCTCGGAGGCTAGCGACGATGCTGACAGATTACCAAGCTCAACATCTCTAAGGACTTGTGAAGACATCCTTTGTACAATGCTGGCGGACTGTCTCCCATCATTCAACGCTTTCTAGCAGAAACCCACAATAGTGAATTGATAACAACAATCGTATCTATATAATACATAACATGAAATAACGTTTAAAAATTTGTCCTACCTCTAAGAAAACACTCAGTATGTATTTTATCGCAGTAATTTCTATTAAAGAACACAACAAAGCAGATGAATGACAGAATGTATTCAACGATATCAATAATTGTCCTTTTAAACCCATAAAAAACACACTGTTTGCGGAAACTATGGTCCCTAGCTCGCCATTTGTTCCCGCTACGGCTAATCTCAAATGCTACCATTAATTAACGCAATATAATAGAATAGAAATCTTTACAGCGTACATAGGTAATTACATACTCAGTACTCATTGTAAAAAGCAATCCCTGTACAGACCTGGATAACTTTATTAAAAGGACATGGCTCTTATGACTTGGACTTTACCTAAGGGGCACAAAGGACCTTAAAGGCCTACGTGCATCGGGACCGCAAGGACCCGACCCATTATTTACTCATACAGGCACGGACAGGCCCTTAGGTTTCCAGGAGGTCGAGGCTCCCAGATTTCATGGCAATCGGCACATGAAGGAGGTAAGGTTGTCAGCCCAAAGCACCGGCCGCCTTTACCCCACAGGAGACATTCCTGGTACTCATTTCTGTTAGAAGCTGAGTCGACCCCAGGGCCATAGTGCGGCCGGAAGAATTATGTTAATGAAAAAGTCCAATGACACTATCGAGAAATGAACCCCCGACCTTCCGGCTTGTAGCGCAGTGCCTCAACCAACTGCCAGTGCCCATTGTACTGAAGGATAAAATCCTCTGAAATTCGCTCGGTAATGAAAATTCATTAGACTGGAAATAAATTAAATTTAAAGATAATGCTTGCAGAAAATGTGACCTCAGACAATGCGCAATTAGGATATACAAATAACAGCAAAGAAGGCGGGTTATTACGTACGTGGTTACTTAGTCATAGACTTATTCCTTTCAGTTAAAAGAAAACAAGACTTAAATAAACCAATTCAAATAATCACGTTATAAACAAATACGAAAAAAAGGGAACAACAATTTGCTAGTCACTTATTGGCAAGACTGGAAAAATACACGTAACATTGACTGTTTTAGATGTAGAGAAACTTTACCAATGATGTCGAATAAAAGACATCACATTTTCTATTTATAATTGTTAACTTCTAGTAAAATAGAATTCAAGAATAAATAAAATAGGATAACAAAGTTTTTCCCTGTGCACGCCATGAAGTCATATAGTGGGACCAGCTGTATCCTGCTGCCACCATAGAATCGCATAAACTGAATCCCAAACTGAACAAAAACGTAAAAATCTAACAAATAACAAAGTCACTTACCAGATTCAGACATTGGAGACCTGGCCAGCACCTTCGTGACGTAGCTTCCGGTAGCAGCGTCTTCAGAAATATTAGCATGGTACAGGGAGTGCAGAAACCGAGGTGGATTCTCCTTTGTACCTTGCACAACTATGTGCAACACCTTAGTGGCGTATCTGGGTGTAGGTGAACCATGGTCACTTGCCGTTACGTTGAGGATGTATCTCCCACCACCAACACCACCAACACTTGCACCACTTGACCTCCTATTACCAGGGGCTTCCACAGATACCAGCGACCTTGCTAAAGTTAGCACTCCCGTATCGTAACTAAGGGCGAACTTGCCTTCTTGATTTCCACTAACTACCACGTAAGTCACACGGCCATTTTCACCAGAATCACGATCGGCGGCAATCACGTGACACAGGGTCATACCCACAGTGGCACTATCACTAAGCAGCACAGATGAAGACGCGGGTGACACGAACACTGGAGGATTATCATTGGCATCTGTTACGATCACTCTAGCGGTCACGGAAGTACTCAACCTCTCTGATTTGTTGAACGGTTGATCAGTGGCTCGGACGATCAAAGTGTATTCTGAAAGTCTCTCGTAATCCAGATCTGCATTGAGAGTTAAGGTTCCAGTGAGAGGATCCACTGTGAAGGTCGGTGTTCTGGTTATGTTTGGCCATTGCTTGACTAGGCTATAGCGTATCTCACCATTGGAACCTGCATCGGCATCAGATGCTGTGAAATTCCACACTACGGAGCCAACAGGGGTGTCTTCTGGGACGATGATGTTGACAGGGTCTTCAGCCCAACGAGGAGCGTTGTCATTCACATCTGCAACATCAACGCGGACAGAGACAGCGCTACTCTGCGGGTTGTTGGTGGCGCTGGTGTCCAAAGCGCGGACTTCCAGGCGATATTCTGATTGAAATTCGCGGTCCAGTTCGCGGGCTACTACCAGAGAACCCGTACTTCGATCGATGTCAAAGGCTCCTACAGATACTTCGGAATCAATCTGGTTATTATGAAGACCAGAGGGACTTCCGGGTGTGAGATTTGTCAGAGTGTAGGTCACATGGCTGCCACCTGTGTCTGTCACCAAATTTTCTCCGTCATTGGAATCGGAAGCTGCTACTGTACCGACAATGTGACCAACTTTGACATCTTCTCTCACCTGAAAAAAAATAACAAGTGTTTGTGTAATCTTCATTATAGGGTAGCGTCTGAAAAAGATGAAATGTTGTAACGGTAAATTTATATCAGGAGTGATAATCTATGGCTCAAGAAAATTTCGATCTCGCCATTCGCGATTGTAAAAATTAGAGGCTTTCTTTCATTTTAAATCTATTTCCATCTTGTATAAAGTAGTGTAATTTAAAAAAAGAATAAAATGAATAGTAATGTCTATTCTGAAAAAAAATTAAAATGTAGTTGTCCCTAATACACGTAGTCCTTGTTTTACGCCCTATTTGTTTACGCATTTTCACTTGAACGCTCCTTGCCAATATACACTATTTCTGAATTTACGTCCTCACATTTTCGGCTTAACGCCCTTTGGCTGGCTACGCTCTGTTACGCTAACCCCTACGTATTCAAATTATTTTAGTGGGAATATCAATTTTTATTTACGCCTTTTTTATTTATGCCCACTTTTCCAGGAACACAACTAGGGCATAAAACAAGGGATTGGTGTACATGATATCGGCTACATCCATTTCTACACCTAATACTGAGTTGGTCTGTAAAGAGTCATGTTTCGGTTTAAAATCTTATAACTAATTATTTATTAATAATGAATGCCTTAAGTTTTGTTATATCAAATACACAGATCATATTACATGAAATATGATCGTACGATGACGATGGTGAACGGGCAGGGATTTGAAAGAAAGCAATCAGGGTCTATGCGAGATATGACGTTGTCGCTGTGGTTCTACTGGTGTCAAGTCTTCTGCGATGTTTGGCTGTGCCGTTTGTAAAAATGACGGTGGAATTATAGGAAGCAGGGACGGTCCTCTGGTCTCTGCATCGCACGAGAAAGGATCAGGACATGAGCAGGTGAGATCTCTTAATTCGAAGACTAGAGACACCTCGCGTGGAATAGCTTCCCCATTGAAGTGTACTATGCCAGATCCAAGATCCTTAGAGTGGTGTTGGCGAAGACAAAAGCCAAGATTTGAATCTTCATGAAAGAAGTATTCAAAATTAATGCCCCAAAATGTGTCTGAGACGTGGGTAACATTATTAGAATATCAGATGACGTATATGAAATTTCAAAGAATTACTCACCAGATATAAACTTAACATCATTAGTTCAAAAATCTCCTTAGTAGCAATGACGAAAGAAGTATTTTTGTGACACTCCAAAGGAGAGCTCAGTGTAATTATCTCATGAGAATAGTGTCAATTGTTTGGCATCCAGAGGATGGTTGTGGTGGCCAGAAATGTGACCCAACCGGGTGAACTGGATTCCGGAAACAGACGAGAAAATAAGACGAGCATAAGTTGCAAAAAGTCCCAAAGATTTCGTAGAAGACATGTTGAAAAAAACAGTATTTCACTCCGGAATTGTGCTGTGTTCTTGAATGGAACCCACGAGCGAACAGTTTATTAGCGGTCCGCATTTTCAACGCTACAATTTGATAGAAATAGGAGCAAAGAAAGAAGTTAAGATGAGAATTGAAAAGAAAAAGAAAAAGAGTGACGAATTTTTGACACATGATTTGAAGACGTTGAGATATTTTTATAGACATACAATAATTGCTTGCTGTGAAAAATCGCTCTTAAAATTAGCCAGTGTGAAAAGAAAAATGCACTACATGTGACTAAAAGCAAAAAAATAATGAATCTTAAAAATATTTCCTAGAAACTGATATTACGATTCAAGTCTTCTGGATAATTCACTTCCCTACTTTACCTTCTAAATGCGGACTATTTAAATTGGGTCTGCAACTCACACACGTGTCTTCCCTCTTTAACATCTCCAGCGGAAGTTTCAATGACAAGACTTCCGGGTTGTGACGCCGTGGCAATTGGCAAAGTTCTAACCGAAATTACGGGGGGGGGGGGAGCTCGCTGCTTCATATCTTCTTATACTAAGCAATCGCTCTCCTTACATTGTTTAAACCCTGAATATGGAGACAGCAATCTCCTCCGAAACGTCTGTAGCAATTTACCAATCGACAAGGCATCATATCCTAAAAGCCTTAAACCTTCAACACCGCCGGAATAATATGACATCTTGCAAAACGACGTCACTCTGGGCCCCATCACTAAATATTATTAGAATGATTAAAGAATGAGATTGGTTGGACATATAAAATGCAGGGAGATATGATAAATACAAAACATAAAATTCTGGCAGGAAAACCTCAAGAAACCACTTGTAAGGAATATTCCTAGGTGAAAGCTTCACGGACTTTTTTTGCCTTCGTTCCTGAAAAAAACTAGCGGTACCCATTGGTTCCCGGAAGGTGGCAGGACACGAGGCTCGGTGTGGATTGGTAAGGAAAAGAAGAACTCCGGTCGTGCCACGTATCAGTCGTCAGTCATATTGTTTCGTATCCAGTCACATTGTCGATTCAAGTTAAATTTTGGTTGTAATCACGACATATCAGTCGATATGGTAAAATTTCGGAGGTACTGGGTTTTCAATGCCGGAATATTTTTCTGCTATCATGACTGATACTTTTATGGTTTTTCTCTGACTCTTCAGGAGATTGCCAAATGAATAACTGGAATCCTCAAAATTATTACATCCTCAGGCCCATCATTCACAACCTTCATCCAGTATCACTCGACATCATAAAACCTCCGCAGTTAAAAAAGGTGCCTGCCGTTAGAGACAGAGTAACTGAGACGGAGAAATACACATTACTTTGGAAAAATCTATCGGGCCGTATCCACATTTATACACGCTTAACAGGTATTGTGGAGGAAGCATGATATTTCTGTACAAGCATACAATCTGACGAAGAATTTGGAGGTATTCAATTAAGTAACCAGCTCCTATGTTTCACGTTATATTCACCGTGCATCATGATAACACATCAAAAGTTTAAAAACCAACATACGCAATGTATTCTTACAAGTAAGTCAATTACCCCTACATATATTACCCCCTGAAGATGGCTTGTTGAAGACGAAACATATGTAGGGGCATTTGACTTACTTGTAAGAATAGAGTGCATATGTTGGTTTTTTAAACTTTTGATTCATCTCCTATGTATTCAGTAGGCCGTGCCATGGCTCAGGCGGTTAGTTGCCGGCCCCTCACCACGGAGGCCCGGGGTTCGGTCCCAGGTCAAGTCCATGTGAGATTTGTGGTGGACAAAGTGGCACTGGGACAGGTTTTTCTCCGAGTTGTCGGTTTTCCCCTGTCGATTTCATTCCACTGGTGCTCCATTAATTGTAAAAAATTGGTAAAAAATACTGCTCATCCTGATCATCTTCATTGGGGTTGCACAAAAAGCCTTAAGGCTGTGGTGCGAGGGCCCTTCATTAAAAAAAATGTATTCAGTACAGTCCATTTAAGAAGCTGGTATTCTTTCAGGTGGTCAAACAATTCCCTGTCTCTTGTACATGTACTGGGGATGTTAATGGTAAAAGAGAAACACGCACAAACGTTTCTATTTTTAAATGACGCTACGACGGTTAAACAGTACTTACCCTAAAGACGAGGCTGGAACTGGTGAAGGTCGGTCGATTGTCATTCAGGTCGAGAACTTCGACCCTGAGGAGTCGAACAGTCTGTCTCGGTGGTTTCCCGCTGTCTGTAGCTGCCACCGCCAGTCGGTAGATGGCTCTGTCTTCATGATCCAACACGGCCCGCGTTCTAACCAATCCTGACACAGGGTCAACACTGAACACGCCGTACCCATCAGAGTCGCGACCCTTCAGGATGGAATACGTAACAGAAGCGTTGTTCCCCTCATCCCTGTCTACCGCTCGAACACGCACTACTTCCGTTCCAACTGGCTGTTCTTCCCGGACACTGATGACATCTTCTTGCGGGTCGACCAGTTCTGGAGAGTTGTCGTTAACATCCGTGACGGCCACGCGGACTGCAACGCGGGCACTGCGAGGGGGTACGCCCTGGTCCCGGGCCTCTGCCACTATCTCATACATTGCCTTCTTTTCGCGGTCCAAGGGCTCGCGCGTTACGATCTCTCCTGCGAAACAAGAAGTAAGCTGTTGTAAACACATAGGAGAAATATTTTGCTGCAAATACACAGACGAAAGCAAGAAAAATTTGCTGAAGACTGTAAAAATAAAGAACCTGTTGAAGACAACAAGAAGTTTACTCTAAGGCGGCAATTCCCGTTATGTTATTAAATAAAAAATAAGTATTGCAATCAGTCAAAAGAACATTATGTTTAGGAAAAATAAAGGCTACATGTTTCGGCTAAACTGATTAGCCATCACCATGCCTAAATATGCAACACGTGTATTTTGGTTTGTGAAGGTTGAGATCTGAAACCTATTTTTTTTTTTCCAATGTTTCGACAGCCCTTAATGGGCCTAGGCCTCCTCATTGTTGAGGTTTCGAGATCACACTCAGTTAGACACGCCATACTCCGTAGAATTCCCCTGGACGAGTGATCAGTCCGTCGCAGAAACCTCTACCTGACAAAACAAAACACTCACAAGACAGACATATATGCCCCCCGGTGGGATTCGAACCCGCAATCCCAGTAAGCGAGCGACCGCAGACCCTCGCTTACACCGCGCGGCCCCAGGGATCGGCAAGCCTAAAATACATTTATAAAATATACCCTCTTTTTTATTCTTGTAATTAAGTGTGATAATGGCTTATCAGTTTAGCCGAAACGTGTAGTCTGTATTCCTCCTGAATATAATGTCTTGTTGACTACAATACTCATTTGTATAAAAAGTTGGTATAAGTTGCAATTTATACTTGTTAGTCCTGGACCAGTTCTACGGCCTCAGTACAGCGTATAACTGCTAACAGCTACAATGCAGATAAGACACGTGCTGATTTCCACGTGTTTACTTATTAATGTGCTCAAGTTAACGCCAGTGGCAAGACCTTTACGCCGACTTTAATATATGACGTATCGGTGACTTGAAAGAAAATTAATATTATTCCATTTAGTTAAAAGACCAAAACAAGTTATGATAAAATCGCCTTCCAATTGTGTACCTTTGTGTATGTTCGTTTTCCAACCGTCTGTCCAACTGCGTGTTTTAAAAGAATACACAGCTTCAATATTGTGTTACCGGGTTCAAGGTAAGCGATTTACTGCTTCCAAAAATTTTATGCTAGCTACGCTTTCCTTCTACAAAATAAAGGTAAAACAATCCCGTTACAGGCCTGGACAGGCACGTAGGGCTCCAAAAGGTTGAGGCTCCCAGAATTTCTAGACAGTCGATACATGAAGGTGGCCAGCTTGTCAGCCCTACGCACCGGCCGCCTTTATCCCCCAGGAGACATCCCCTTGACACTCATTTCTGTTAGACACTGAGTCGAACCCAGAGACCAATAATACGGCCGTGCAAAATTAAGTCAATAAAAAAAATCCCAATGACATCACCGGGAAACGAACCCGCGACATTCCGCTTTGTAGCGCAGTGCCTCAACCAACTGCGACATCGTCTATTAATTCTCTAAAGTACGTGAAATGAAATGCATATAAGTTCGTGTATGTCTATTCCTTTACATGTTTCATGAGCGAAAGTAAATTTTAAATGTCAGGGACGAATCTGTTACATTTTTTATTTATTCAGCAACGACGACGGTATCTACGCAACGTCGATGGAAGGATGAATGAATATCAATAAGATGCAGCAGTGGAAATGGTAACTACAGTGAAGACCCGAAGTAATCGGACATAAACACATTCCAGTCCTACACAGTCCATCAAAAGTAACACACGGAAACCCCTGGGATTAAACCCGGGCTTCTGCAGTGTTAAATCTGCCACAACCCCCCTGACCTATGCTAGGTCGACATTTCCATCACTACAGCTCCTCCGGGGTAAAAAAAGTTGGCATGGCGATTAGGCTAGAATCCCGCTCGTAGGAGATTTTCTCTTCTCCAGAATTTCCAGAGCGTCTCTGGCGCCCACACAGTCTCCTATATAGTGGGTACCAGGGTTCCTTCCCGGCGGTAAAGCGACCGAGGCGTGACGTTGACCACTCACCTCCATCTAGCGCCAACAAGGTTGAGACTGAGTGGCACTATACCTCCACACCCGCTCTTGCCTTCATGGCGTGAACAGCACAACTTTACCTCTAACGTAACTCCTTCGTCATACGACGACAAAACAAATCGTTCGTCGCACGAAATATTCTTATGTAAAACAAAACATTCATCATTAAGGTCGAATCTTTAAGACAATCTCATTGCCGTCTATAATTCTTGTTTGAATCATGGTTCAATACAGCGCATTTTAAGAGAAGCTACAAAAAATCAGGGTATAGTTCCATACGTCCAGAAGAATGAGGTGGGCGGGGCATGTAGCACGTATGGGTGAGGGAGAGGTGCATACAGGGTTTTGGTGGGGAGACCTGAGGGATGGAGACCACTTGGAAGACCCAGGCGTAGATGGGAGTATAATATTAAAATGGATCTTCAAGAAATGGAATGGGGGGGCATGGACTGGATTGATATGGCTCAGGATAGGGACAGGTGCGGGCTGTTGTGAATGCGGTAATGAACCTTCGGGTTCCATAAAACGTGGGGAATTTCTTGACTAGCTGAGGACCTGTTAGCTTCTCAAGAAGGACTCTGCTCCATGGAGTTAGTTAGTTAGTTAGTTAGTTATAGTTCCATACGTAGTCAGGAAATTTCCAACAGTTTTATGGATCCTTAAAGCTCATTACCGCGTTCACAACAGCTGGCCACTTGTCTCTGTATTCAAGCAGTCGAATCCAGACCACGCCCTTCAATCCTATTCCTTCAATATCCATTTTAATATTATCCATCCATCAACGACTTTGAGTAAGCAAACATTAAATCCCACTCTAACGAAGAACTCCCAAACAATCACATCAAAAATATATGTGCTCAGATTCGTATAAACTGCATCACTCTTATGCTAGGGTCCGTGTCCAGTTGTATGATCCCGCGACTGTCCGTACAGCAAGAACCCGGCCGCGCTGCATTCCCGAATGGCACCACATAAGATTGTTGTGTGACCTGCCTCTTATCCCTTCAGTACTCTGTCTTTACTCCGAGAACATCGCCAAAATGGAATTTGTTCCCCAACAAGCAAATAACATTACTCAGAATTGAGATAAATGTTAATTAAACCCCCAACAAACTTTGAAGTAACGAAATGTCTAATTTGTAGTAAAAGGTAAGTAAAGCAATTCCATTACAGGCCTTGACAGGCCCTTAGGGTTCCAGGAGGTTGAGGCTCCCAGAATTTTTAGACAATCGGCACATGAAGATGGTAAGGTTGTCAGCCCTACGCACCGGCCGCCTTTACCCCCTAGGAAATATTCCCGGTACTCATTTCTGTTAGAGGCTGAGTCGACCCCAGGGCCATAGTGCGACCGAAACGATTATGTCAAGGAATTAATTCCAGTGACACCATCGGGATCGAACCCGCGACGTTCCGGTTTGTAGCGCAGTGCCTCAACAACTGCGCCACCGCAATGTTCTACGTTAATAGCCTATTTGTTAAAACATGTATCGCCAGGTTTAACACTAACAATTCTATTTCGTCCGTATGGTTTAATTATGTGTTGCATTTGAATCGTACAATTAAATTATTATTTCCCTATATAGCATTCGCCGTTTCGTCTTTTCAACGGAAGCACGCTGTGTTCTCTCTGAGGTACGTCCTGATTGTTTATATGAAATAGGATTTAATTTTAACCTTGACAGGGTTAACACTGGAAATCAAGACTATGAGTGCCCACAGACATAAAGACTGCTGGATTGCAGGAAGCAGGCGATTCAAGTCACGTTCGACGCATTGCAGGGCGTTCAGAATTCAAACAAGCGGTGACGAGTCCTGGAATGCTTTCAGAATCCCGCGATGGCAGTTAAAATATTCTGCCTTTCTGACACTTTGCATACGTTTTGAATGAACTCATCTCTAATTCAATTAGTGAATAATGACACATTGATTCATTTATGTGTGAGGCGTTTTTTTTTGTGTTTAAAGAGAAGAAGAGCCAGAGGTGTCCGGACTTGTGTCTGTGCGTGTGTCTGTGCGTGGCCATGACGACTAAGAAAAATACTATGGCTGCAAAAGATATATTTGTCCAAACAAATGAAGAAGGAAAGTTGAGAGACACAGAGAGAAACAAATATACAAGAACGACAGAAAGGAGGATAAAAAGGAAAGATATAAGGGAGAAATAAATGTAGATACCTGGAATGCTTCATCCTGAAGATGAAGGCGTAAGGAACCTTCGAAATGCTGGGAAATGCGTATTTACGCATTGAGACTCACATCAGACAAGATCTGAATCTTCAGCAATCCTGCTGTGAGAACTTTAAATCTCGCAAGGTTATTTACAAATTAAACAACAAAAAGACAGGTAATGGACGTATAAGCGTAACATTGAGGCGCGTTCGCGTAACAACTGTTGCCGTGGGAAAACAATAATATATTCTAAGCGTGTATCTAGCCTTACTTATCCAGCATGCAAAGCGCACGCGCCGTATTATGTTGTCATCTGTGGCCTCTCTGATGCTACCGTGTTTTTTTCCACATTATCTCATAAAAGGCACGATTTTCGTAAACAAATTATTGAACATAAAATTTATGTTTTGATTTTCTCTGTAACTTTCGTCTGAAACATTTCTCATTCTATGAAGAAATGAGCGAGATATTATCATAAATGTACATAGGTTTTCGTGCAAAGTACCCGTTATTCTTGTCAGGCGTTAATGAAACTCGAATTTTCTCGACAGATTTTCGAGAAACCTTTGTCGAATATCTGTCGACAAAAGTGAAGCTTCATCAAAGTCCGACAAGAATAACGGTACTATACATGAAGACCTATGTACATTTATGATAACATCACGCTCAATTCTTCATACAATGAGAGATATTTCAGACAAAATTGTAGATAAAATTCAAACACACATTTTATGTTAAATAACTTTTTTTTCCAAAAATCGCGCCGTTTATGAGATAATGTGAAAAAATACGGTAGAGCCAGACAGGCCACAGATGACAATATAACACGGCGCATGCTCTTTGCATGCTGGATAACTAAGGCTACAAACACACACTCAGAATATGTAATACTTATTGCTTTTCTACGGCAACAATGGTTACGCGAACGCGCCTCAATATTACGTTATGCGTACATTGCCTGTCTTGTTCTAGATGCTTAAAGCCTTCGCACACGGGCGTCTTATGACGTAGTGCACAGATACGCAGGCAACTTGAAGTATGACGTCTTGTATTTTCTGCTCCTCAGCACCTGTTATATCGATGTGTACATTTAAATAAATCGTTTAAAATTCCTCTTGGGTCTTCCAAGTACTCTTCTACCTTACAATCTGCAGACTCATACTGTTTACTTCTGTCGGTTCCCCAAGCGTTTGGCCCTTCTCCTTCTTCATGACACCAACCTTCTTCTTCTTCCATGGCGTTACAGCCCGGGGTGGGCCAAAGCCTCCTTCTTTTTGGGATTTCATCCCGAAGGTTTTCCTAGTCGGTAAGTGTGCATTCTGTAGTGAGTGACCGGCTCACTGACCGCACAAGTTTTGGCTCAATCCTGATGAGACTGCCAGAATCATCTGGCAGGCAGTCAGGAGACTTGGGTGAGAAATGGCCGCTTGAATTTTGCTTACTGACATTACTGGTTCTATTCATGCCCGAAGGTTCTTTTACATGCCGTAAATCTACGACATGACACCAACCACTATGCAATTTTATTTATTCTTGAAGAGACCTACGAAATTTCGGATAAAATTTTCGACAAGTTTCAGGAATAAAACGTGAGCAGTGACATAGAATGTGTTGGATGTGTACGTGTTTTGTTAAAACAGGTGATGTCATGTCTATGTATGTATGTATGTATGTATGTATGTATATATGTGTGTACGTATGTATGTATGTATCTGTGTATATGTATGTATGTATCTGTGTATATGTATGTATGTATCTGTGTATATGTATGTATGTATGTATGTATGTATGTATGTAAGTATGTATGTATGTATGTATGTATGTATGTGTGTATGTATCTGTGTATATGTATGTATGTATCTTGTGATATGTATGTATGTATGTATGTATGTATAATGTATGTATGTATCTGTGTATATGTATTATGTATCTTTGTATATGTATGTATGTATCTGTGTATATGTATGTATGTATCTGTGTATATGTATGTATGTATCTGTGTATATGTATGTATTACTGTGTATTTGTATGTATGTATATGTATGTATAATCAGCTAGAGAATTAGCAAACCGCTGCAGGTAATGCCACTTATTAAACTTACGTCGCTGCACTTAACTGCAGGTTACGCTGACAGTGTCAAAACAGTTACATCTTTCTTTCTTCTAATTCCTTCCTTTCATTCTTTGTTTATTTTTATTGCTTTCTTCAAATTTTTTTCTTTCTCGCCTTTCTCTTTGTCATTTTTCCTGCCACTTTTTTCTACATATAATTCTCTCTTTCTTTATTTCATCTCAGTGAACTTTTCGTTTTTATTGCTAACATTCTTTAATTCCTTATTTCTTTATTTTTCCTTTCTTTAAAGTTTCTCCCTTCACGCACACACATATATGTACATAACACACAGCTATATATAATACGTTCACTGTCACATAAATATGATACTCTCAACGCATCAAGGAACAGCGTAGGCCTCGGTGGGTGGAAGTATCCACCTCATCAAATGGTTAAATTACTTAATTAACAATAACGATAATAACTAAAAGCTATTTCCATGTGGTTTCGTATTTTACGTAGCAAATATAAAGAATTTTGGATCCCAGATATAGTCTATTATCGACATAAATGCTACTTTAGCAGAATTTTTGAATTAATAGTCTTAACATCTTTTTCTTTTGTGACTCATTTACTGTGACTTCTAGCCTCCCCATTCCCTCTCTTCGCTTCAAAGTTTTGCTCATCTTCGCCTTTCACAGCTTCCCTGGGCCCACGTGTGTTTATCTGAACCTGGTCAAGACGTAATTCCATTACTACCTTCCAGTACGTCATGGGCTGGAGATTCCAGTTACTTCTAGCCGATACAAACGTCGTACCAATGCAGCGAGATAGAAGAGAGAAGAAGCAAAAATGAGTTTAAAAAAAGAAAACCATATTAAAATAATTAAAAGAGCTTTAGAACAACCGAAACCTATTGGAGATAATAACATGCTTCAGATCATAACAACGCCTACCGAAATGTTGCAGTCGGGGGGGGGGGGGGATGTTAGGGAACAGCATCTGCTTGAATGTAGTGCAGAAACGGCACAAGGAACAACATAAGTTTTAAGACACAATTTTACTGGAACATAAAACACGAGAAACATTCGAAAGAAAGGAACAAACGAAGAAAAGAAGATAAGAAGGGGAAAGACAAAGGTATGGAATGAAAGAATGTTGAAGTAAACAAGAAACATTCACGGAGATAAAACAAACAAAGAACGAAGAAACATATGAAGAAATAAAATTGAAAGAGAAGAAAACGTAAAAATAAAGGTATAAAAAGGAAACAAGAAACAGAGTTCAAGAAGGTAATATAAATGATAGTAATAGAAAATAAAAAACGTTGAAACAAGAATAAGAGAAAGAGGAAGGATAAAGCTAAAGAATAAATGAATGTTGGAGTAAATAATAAAAATTAATGGATATGAAACAAAGAAAGAAGAAACCCATAAAGGAAGAAAAGTGGCGACTAAGAAAAAGGACAAATAAAGAGACGAGAAAGAAACCGCAAACAAGAGTTCGAGAGAGTAATATGAATGACAATGATAGAAACTAAAAATGGAAGCAAGTAGAAAGATGTGAAATTTGTGATGGCGGCAGAATTCAGTGCGAAGCACGGACACGTGACCCTGCTTAGAGCTTTTGCTAACTTCCTACCTATCCGAGGGAAATTTTCTCTCAAGAGAACAGACTGATGATGTCTCAGAAGGACCTGCTGAGAAGCATAAACAGGGTATACATAAAAGAATGGTGCGGTTTCAATAGAAATGTCAATTGAAACCGCACCATTCTTTTGTGTATACTCTGTATATGGGCCTGAAAATTACTGAGCACAAAACACTGAAGAAAAATGCACAACGAGTATCGTCTAATTTTTATTAGGAGAAATTAGAACGTACTGACAAGATACGTGGTACACATGAAGGACATAGAGAAATTAGAACGTACTGACAAGATACGTGGTACACATGAAGGACATGAGAAATTAGAACGTACTGACAAGATACGTGGTACACATGAAGGACATGAGAAATTAGAACGTACTGACATGATACGTGGTACACATGAAGGACATGAGAAATTAGAACGTACTGACAAGATACGTGGTACACATGAAGGACATGAGAAATTATTGCAGAACTGGATATCTGAAGGGAGAGGACCGACTACAAAACCTAAGCATAGATGGTAGGATAACATTAAGATGGATCTTAGTGACAGTGTGAAGATGGATATTGTATGCTTATCCTTTAATTTAGGCCAGATACAATGGCAGCTAGCATTGAAAACCGTAATGATATCTCAGTCCCAAAATAATAGGGACATTTTAGGTAAATAACTGAAAGTTTCCCCTGCCCACGCCATGAAGGCATACATCGGGCGTAGTGGTATAGCTCAACTCACTTTTAACCTAGGCGCTAAATACAAGTGAGAGGTCAAATTCAAGCCACGACTGTTTTAACCGCAATAAAGAACGCCAGTACTCATTGCATAGAAAGCTTGTGGGCCCCAGAGCTAGTCTGAACGATTAGAAGAAGATAAAAACCTGTTGCCCATGCCGAGATTCGAACCCCGTAACCTGGTCGCAATACCCACTAAATATCCCGGCCCATTAAATAAATCACTAACTATCGAATTTAAGAAATAACCTACAGACTCAATAGTTAAGTATGTTACCGCAACCAAAGCAATTCCCTCTCGATTCCTGGAAGGTTAATCCACTTTAGCAGTGACACCTTGCGCAGCTGGGTCATATTTCTACCAAGCAAAGTGAGTTGAATACGTGCCTATATAACAGAATCGGTGGAGATTTCCCTCTCGTGCACGTAAGCTGCAATTAACACAAAAAAAAAAATACACTACACTAAAAGGCGACAAAGATTGGACCTGACTTTCATCTCAGCTTTTGCTGTTGTTTTGGTTTTTCACATATTTTGTCGAAATAAAACGAGGCAAAACGATCCACCACTTATTGTATTAATTGGGTGCAGGCAGCAATTTGAAAGGGAATATAATAGCGTTGTAGGGAGGTACCGAAGTCTGCGACCACAGGACTACACTGACACACACAAACACAGACAAGGCTTTGATTCACCTCAAAAATACAAAAATTAATAATTTCAATTGAAAAGCAAAACAACACCCCCCCCCCCCCCAAAAAAAAGTGGCCCACACTTATGCGGTTAACAACACGTTAACTGCATCGTTTTTAAAAAATTAACTTGGTTTCAGATTATACTCGTAGAAAAAAAAAATCAGCGAATTTATAAAAACAGACATTTTATAAACCTGTACCCTTTGTTGGTATCGCCACCTTGTCGTGGTAGAGGGGCTTGTGAGTTCCAGTGACCCTGAGAGCTAAGCCGGCGGTAGTATTGCGTACCAGTAGGGTCTCCCAAGCCGGACAGATCAAGAGGGTAGGAACCAGATGAAGAGAGATGCCTAGGAGATGGGAAATCCAACAAAAACTCCCCTGATGCCGAAAGCAGCGACATCAGTAGCGACTTGAAGCACAGAGCAAATGATGCTCGAGATGGTTCATGATCGTGTAAGCAACAGGCGTGACCAGAGTGGTCTGAACGGCTGCTGTACTGCGATGTGGAAAGCAAATGAAAAACTACCACATTATTACTTTCCTGGACTAGTCTCTTCCAGAAACAGAGACAAATGCGAGATGCTTCCTCTGAAGACAAAACATTCCGGAGGTAAATACTCCCCCATTCGGATTTCCGGGGGGGAGCGTTTCTAGGGGAGACACCACGCGGTTATAAGGGCTACAGACAAAAGCAGAAGACGCAGAAGGAACAGCACAGCTACAAAGTCACTTCTTGCGTAGAAACTGCCTTCCGAAACACGTGATTCAAGGAAAGTTAGAAGGAAGGATAAAATGACGAGAAGACGAGGGAGAAGACGTAAGCAGCTATTGGATGACCTTAAGGAAAAGAGAAGATACTGGAAATATGAAAGAGGAAGCACTAGATCGCACGCAATGGAGAACTCGCTTTGGAAGAGGCTACGGACCTGTCGTAAGACAGACTGCAGAATGAATGAATGTTCACAAAACCCATTTTATTAGATCCCATCCTGAGCCAACCCAGTCACATGTACTTCATGCCTTTAAATCCCCTAAGATCCAAACAAAACAGGCAATGTACGTAAAACGTAACATTGAGGTGCGTTCCGCGTAACCATTGTTTGCCGTGGAAAAGCAATAAGTATTACATATTGTGATGTGTCTGTAGCCTGAGTTATCCAGCATGCAAAGCGCATGCGCCGTATTATATTGTCATCTGTGGCCGTCAGGCTGTACCGTATTTTTTCACATTACTCATAAACGGCACGATTTTCGGAAACAAAGTTCCCGAACCAAAAATGTATGTTTCGATTTTCTCTACAAATTTGTCTGAAGTATTTCTCATTGTATGAAGAAATCAGCGAGATATTACCATAAATGTAATATGTCTTCATGTAAATTACCCGTTATTTTCGCCGTAATTTAAATAAACACGAATTTTCTCGACAGATTTTCGAAAAAACATTCAAATACCAAATTTCATGAAAATGCGTCCAGTGGGAGTCAAGTTGTTCCATGCGGACGGACAGATAGGCGGACAGATATGACGAAGTTAATAGTCGCTTTTCGCAAAATTGCGAAAAGCGCCGAAAAACGTGCGATATTTGTCCCGTCCAAAAGCTCCTCCCCTAGCTTCCTTGGATTAATCACACTAGCCTCTTTCTATGCAGAATTTGTATTGAAAGTATAAATCCTTTAGACAATAGTCAGATTCTTTTATTGCTAGATCGGCCCACCGCAGGTCTCCCTCGAAAACAGGAGAATTTAACACAGAAAAACGCATATAAATATGGAAGTAAATCTGTCCCTCTCCACCCCAAGACGGCATACAGGGTGAGTAGAGGTATACGTCCACTGATCCCTAACCTTCGCACTAGGGACAGGTGGTGGCCAACTTCAAGCCCCGGACGTTTTCACCCCGGGAAAGAATCCCGGCACCCATTGAACAATAGACTGACCGAACGTTTTGAAAGACAGAAACATCTCTTGCCCCTGCCGCGATTCGAATCCAGATCGTCCATCCTTGTAGCGCAGCCACTACACCGACTGTGCTATCCCAGCTCCTCAAACGCATGTGCACGTAAATATATACGTTCAAATACGATTTGAACACGCAATCTCCAGTCACTGACTGCCCAAATCTTTACGCGCCTTAGACTGCATGGCCACTTTCAATCTCTCGTGATTTAAAAGACATGGGAACTATTAACGAAGACTGAGTTAATCTGTTGTCCTTATTTGGCCTAACGCATCAACATGGGAAGGGATTCGCCTTTGAATATGCACTTAACATTCCAGATACCTAATTAAAAACCTTCGTAATTTCTGCTGGACGCTGAATGCTTCAAATTTTATTTCTTATGTTTCCTACAGGAAAACATGGATATGCACTTGTCAGTCCAAACACTCGACTGTAGTCAGCAGTTCCAGTCCCTCTTCATCCTTCATTCATCCAGTCCACCGACCCACCTTCGGCACATACTACAAGCAGCTATTTGAATTTCCAACTGGCTCTCTCATACTTTACAAGGCAACATCAGGGATATACAAAACATTCTCCTTAGAACAAAATTTTTTGAAGGAGATATATTAGCTGCTTAGAATCTTTAAGTGACGCACAGTTTGGACTCTGAAGTAATTCGTTTATAGACAGAAAACTTTTAAAAATAACCTCGAGATTATTTTTTTTTACAAGATGGTGAGATAAAGAGTGCAGAAATCTTTACTGGCTAAATAGAGAACGTAGGAAGTGTCCACAGAAACACACGGAAATGAAGAAGTGAATAAAGAAGCACAGAGAGAAAGAAAGGCACAAGAATAAAGAACCAAAGACGTAGAGGAAACAATAAAAGGCAAATAAATATTATCAAGGAGAAAGGACGGGAGAATGGAAACGCCGAAACGACAAGAAAGAAACGAGGAAAGAGAGAATTAAAGCATAATCTGTCACCATCCCGTGCTCTGACAGTCTGGCAAGGGTGATTGATGGTAGGAATTATACGGTGCGGAATTCTACACATAAGTCCAGACTTGTGTTTCAATGAACACAAAACGTAAGTAAAAGAACGCATCGGAGGGCACAACCCACATTTGACACCAATCCTGCGAGCATTATAAGAACTGTTGTAATTCAAACAATTTATTTTGGTTCAGAATGGTGACAAACATAAGGGCTTTAGAAGCAGTCAAAGTTAGATTCCCGGCACGGACAAGAGACTTTTCTCATCTTCACAGACTCTCAGACCTGCTCTCGCGCCTAACAAATCTCCTCTCCAGAGGGTACAGAAGGCTCTATCGCCAGGGTTAAGGCGGCCTGTGCGTGAAGCTGACAAATCATAGTCATCTAGCACTGCATTAACAACCAATACGTCGTACTCTACCTCCACTTCCCAATACACATTCATGGAGTGAAACATAATTAATCACAAAGCTAATCTCATGTTACTTTGACCTTTTCCACCCACAAAGATTCAATCAAGGCAATGTCACGATGACATCGGTGTAACAGTCAAGTAACATACACGTTATAAGCAGATACATCTCAGTGGTAAGCTAATGGTTTCCCAGTTTTATTTCCGGTATACTCTAAGTCAGTGGTTCCCAACCTCAGGTCGCAACCCAAATCTGGGCCGCGGGAGGTCTGACGTATGGTCGCGAGAGGGTTTTATGAAGTACTGCAAAAAAGGTTTTGTTCAAATTTTATGCGAAGTATCCATATGTCCAGGGCATCACAAATTTATTTAATTTAAATTTTTGCATTAACTTCAATGTCAGTAATATAATAAGTTTTTTTTTTAAATAAATAACACGTGTTAAATTTTTCAGTCACTAAATTGTGGACATTATTTTTGTGTTCGTTTTATGTAACGTTCCGTATGTTCAGTATTTTACAAGTTTTTATTTAGAAGCAAATGATTTGTCTAGCCAGCACGTGTATGAGTCATTTAAATAAAGGTTTGTTTTCACACCGTTGACACCGTGCATCTTCGTCATATTAAATTAAGTTATAAACCAACCGATGCACACTAAAACCACTTTTTAAGTAGCTTTATTATAAAATTGTTAAAATTGTACCCCTACACGTGTTTCGATCCTAGGATCATCGTCAGGGGGGTTTATTGCTAAAAGCTACAGTCACTTCAACACATTTTAACAATTTTATAATAAAGCTACTTAAAAAGTGGTTTTAGTGTGCATCGGTTGGTTTATAACTTAATTTAAAGGTTTGTTTCTTGCATATTTTGTATATATATATATATATATATATATATAATATTGTCCCAAAAATATTGGATTTGACAAGTAATATTAAAAATTTAATATTTTTTTAAATAAGTGGCAATGTTATGTAGTGTTCAACAAAAGGCATTAGTAACAGTTCATTTACAGTAAATATAATTGACTATTGCTATTTCCGTGGTAGTGTCGCTGGTTACATAACCATTTGCTACTTTAGGGTCACACACATAAAAGTTTGGGTACCGCTGGTCTAAGCAGATACAAGAAACTGAGGTGGTGAAGGGAGAAACCGTTCCTTTGACAAGACTAGACACTCGGACTTCCAGGCTGTAACCAATCAGCGTACTCGATTATAATGAGTCATAAACAAAGCCTGTAATTTAATTCTTTATTCTTGGTAGCGTCATGTTGCTAAAATGTCTGTTGGAAAATAAGCAAAACGTAGCAACTAACCACAGTTTGTATAAGTTACGAAGTAAGCTACCGCGACTACGTCACCAACAGCAATGAAAATAATAATAATAATAATAATATAGTATTATTAATAATATCATATTACATAATAATAAAAATATATAAATATATAATGTAATTTTATACAATATAAATAATAATAATACAATATTATTATTTAATATTTATAATAATATTATTATTTAAGTATTTTTGTGTTTGTTTTATATGTGTCCAGTTTATTGTGTTTTGCTATTTGTGTTTGTATGTTGTGCAAGTTCTGTAATTGGCCACTTGGCTTTTCACTTGGCTCGCTGATAAATAAGAATTGGATTGCATTAAATTATTATTTATAACGTCATTTATGAGACCTTCGGTAGATTGGTAGTTAGTTACCGACGTTTCGGGACAACCTAATGGTTCCATCTTGAACCTTAAATATGGGACCAACATGCTGTCCCAAAAAGTCGGCAACTAACTGCGTAACATCCCAGAATAACGAATATCTCATTTAGAAGGCGGCGGAAGCCTGAAATCACGGTAGCTCATTTATATTCTTTATTTTGGGGGGTTAATTAACTACCTGGTAATGAACACCACGTTAAACACCACAAACACCGTAATCGTGAACTATTTACATCAATTTTCTTTCCCCAAAACCTTTTTTTTTTTTTTTTTTTCAAAATTGGCCCCAATAATCTATCCTGCTACACCTGCTATCACGTCCATTATTATTTAAAACCTTAACTGAGACATCCCATTGCGCACAACAAATATATAAATCGGCATTCTTAAAAGTTTTATTTCAAATTTCTTCTGACAACATGTTTCGACTGTAAAAGTCATCTACAGGCGAGTCTTTTTTTTTAAAAAAAGTCAGAATTGTATGTGTCTGAAAGTGAGAGCAAAGTTAAAACAAAAGCTTTAGTTGTGCCGAAGGAAATAAGATATATTTTGTACAGGATACTAAGATTGTTCCACCCATAAATCACACGGCCCATCATTATAAAATGTCCTACATTATTGCCTTACTTCACCCCTTTCTAATCCCAAAATTTCTGAACACGTAATTTAAGTTATTAAGCGTGACAAAGTTAGTGTAACACGGCCAGAAATCGGCAGAGCTGATGACGCTAAATAAAAAATTGTATAGAAGGCAATAAAAACTTTGGAATCGTATGCAAAGCAATAACAGAGTGACTGCATTGCAGAGTGTAAATTTTAAATGATTTATTTCTTTCACTTCAAGTGTTACAAACAAGAAAAAAAGACGTTTTTGAACCAATAATTGTCCCCTGCATTTCTTTGGCTGAATGGCATTATCGATGAAAACGGTCCTATCTTGTCATCTTTTAACGATTTAAACTAACAATGCATAACATCCACAAAAGCAAATTTATAACTTACTGTGAAAACGTAAGAGATAAAAAAAAACACGTTTTATATAAAATTTCGCACTGACATCAGTTATTATCTTCCACGGATTAATAATAAACTCAAACACCAGTAAAATCATAAAACAGGTTTATCTTATCCCCCTCAGCACAGAATAGAATACGGATGCAAAAAAAAAAAAATATGACACTATGAAGTGTTGAAAATTACCGTATTCATTTACTCAGAAGATGGCAGTTCGATGTCGTTATTGAGTGCTGCCATCTAGTAACTCGTACGTGTACTAGTTGCACAAAAACATTAGGACAGCACCCGCCAACAAAGAATTTTTTTTGTACGCCCCTTAAAAGAAACTTCTCCAAACAGACGACCTATCGTATGCCTTGACGCATTGTTCTGAGGACTCATTTTAAGTCCCCATGTATATAAATACCTTTTTAAAACGAAAACAAGCAGCCGCTTGGCTGGGTCGAACAAACACTGTGAGGTTACCTCAGCTTATGCAACATCTCAGAGCCATTCAAAGAGTATTCTAACCCTATCTCTCTCCACGATGTACATTTCTTTCTTGCACGGCGATGCATATAGTAATGTCGGGCCTTACACGACACAGGACAAGACTCTCTGTGCTTCATGGATAAAGTCAACAAACGAAGACAGCTTTTGACTGAGTCTTCCACTTGCCGACAGCCAATCTGTTTTGTATATAACGATAGACAGGTGTGGGCAGTTTTGAGAGGCGGCAAAAGAAAGAAAGCGGTCTCAGTCAACTGCAATTAGAATCGAAGATAAATACAGTAGCTGTTAGAACGAATCCGCGGATTGAATTAGCAGCATAAGTTACGTAGAATGGGCGGCTTCAAAACAGCATCTCTAATACCCTATTTCTGTAACATGAATTTTACACATCTACGCATAAGTCTAACAAATAGTCTCTTTCCTTCACGCACATATATACAGTATATACTTGTATGTATACAGCACTTGACTTAATATCCCCTGGCCCCTCTATAGCGATCAAATTGTTCGTAAAAGGTCTCTGTCCACGGCGTGAAAGCGTAAAGAGGGAGCAGACGTATAACTCCACTTATTCTTAACCTCGGCTCTAGATGGAGCTGAGTGGTATACTTCACGCCCCGGCCGCTTTACCCCGGTAGACAACTCCGGTATCCATTGAATATGAGGCTGGTTGGACCCCAGAGTCGACAAGGAAGTTTTGGAGAAGAGAAAATTCTCTTTTCTTGGCCGGGATTCAAACCCCCGATCGTCCAGCCCGTAGCTTAGTCGCTATACCGACTGAGCTATTCCGGTTCCTATACACGTGCTGGAGAAACTGGAATTCAGAAACCATTCCTGAACTTGAAATCTGTGGTCTTCTGGGTAATTACACGGCGTCGTGTGGTAATTATTTACCGACGTTTCGGGACAACATATCGGTCCCATCTTCAAGGATCAAGACTCGGAATCTTGACCCGTGAAGATGGGACCGATACGTTGTCCCGAAACGTCGGTAAATAATTACCACACGACGCCGTCTAATTACCCAGAAGTCCATCAACATCGCGGCAGAAGCCTGAAATCAAGATTACTGGAACTTCTTCTTGTAATTATAAGCGACTCGTGTGAATGTAATCAAGGGAAAGTGGTTGAAGATGTGTAGAAAGTAGTGCAAAAACCTTTGAGTGGGGAATAACTTTCCACATTACAGGCTTCCGGATATTGTCTTTCCCCCAACTTTGAAAACTCTCATTTGATTTAGAGACATAACTAGTGACATAAATTTACAAAAGACGGTCTGTTTTGACATGTGACACAATTCAAGACAGTCCAATATATCACACAATACCCTTGACTTCCACCAAAAGCAGAACCATTGAACAAAACTTCATCCCTAACATAAGAAATAGTGTTTGTCTTTCATTTAAGTTCGTACTGAAGTATTGTCAATACGACGAAGATGCACGAAGCCGTACCTCATCAAGAAACGGGGGGAGGGGAGGCAAGAGGGACGCCGAACAAAGAAAAACAGAGCTGTCCCAAACAAATAAGGAATATTTAGGAAAGAATTAAAATCAACACGTTTGATGAAATAACAAGATCGTGTTTGCCTTCAACAGCTTCAGTTGTGAAACATTTAAATACAGAAATGTCAGAAAGTGTGGGGTGTATAAACCAGTGTTTCCCAAAGTGGGCGGTACTGCCCCCAGGGGGGCGGTGGGATTACCGAGGTACGTGCTAATAGGTATGAGAGGTGGAAGGGAGCGCTGTTATTATCACAGGGGGGCGCTAGTAGACAAGTAGTGCATTTATTTTTATAATAAAATTCAAATAAAGTAATTTTTATGTTAAAAATAAAAAATTAACTAAATTTCTTAGTATTTTAATTTATGAATCTTATTCAAGCACATATTTTTTTTAATGAACATATTGCTAGATGAATTATTGTTAGTCATAAAAAATATAATAAATTTTAATTTATTAATTAACACATAAAACATTAAGTTTAACTCTTTAAATTTTATTTAAACGATTTTTTAAATATAAAATAAAAGTGGAAACAAATGCGCATTTATGTTTTCTAAAAAAGGTAGGGGGGCGCTGTCGGTGTGTATATGGAACCAAGGGGGCGGTGGACCAAAAAGTTTGGGAACCACTGGTATAAACAAAGCGAGAAGCTGCCCATTTTTGTGTGTCCAAAATTGATAATTTTGTATTCAACGCTAATGCGTGATTCACACCTCTGTGCAGACAAACAAGTAATGTCCGTCCGGCGTCAAACTGTGTGTCCGCAGTCCGAAATTCAACATTGTTTACAGGAAGGTTCAAGTGTTTTTAGACATTACGTCATTTCGTCTGGTAAGAAGTTACCGATGTTTCACATAAGTTTGCTGCCTTCATCTACAGAAATCACAAACTCCAAGATCACTCACACTTCTTTGTATTCTTAGACCCGAACGACAGAGGCATAAATCTTCCGAAACGTCGGTAAATTGCCAGTCGACAAGATGTCACATCCCAGAAGCCTTAGTATCTCCATTAACACCGCTGTGAGAACCTAAATTGTCGCAATTTTTTTTTAGTTTGTGGTTGCTCAAATGCAGAATCCGAAAACACAGAAAATCAGTTATTACTGGAGGCGTCGTATGGAGGTAAAGCAGGACAGGCCTTGCTATTCTACCGTCACATATAACAATATACAGTGGAACTCGTTTATAACGTCATGAAAGGGACTGAATATTTTGTGTCGTTATAAACGAGTGTTGTTATAACCGAGGAGTGTAATGTTACGGTTAACAGAGAGGAATTAATTGGTACCACAGAATATCTGACGCTATAGACGAGGTGTCGTACAAATCGTTGTCGTTATAACCGGGTTCAACTGTAATATTAGCAACGCCCCTCTATTAGCCGTTATCTTTCGGAATTAGGGGTGATTTGCCGCTAAAAAGGGGTTGTAATCCACAATTAAAATCAGCAATAAAGCTTTGTTGACAAGAAGTCGGATTTTAAATCGTAAGGTTCTATGGAGATAGCAACCATTTTTAACGCAGTTTTATGAGACAAAATTTATCACTTCCTGCCCGCGAATTACAAGTGTTGTGTGCCTGTGGCCCAGCGATCTCGACAAAGTTCCACGACACTGATCATCTCCAGAGTTCTTAAGATAAATTGCACTAAAATATTAAAATTAATTATTTATTACACAACAATCATAAGGATATGTGTACTGATACTGACTGAGGAGTTTGCAGCTGACCTTGGCATTTGCTTGAGGTGGGGAAATGCGACCACCCCTTGTTTGTGACCAACAACCGATGTATTCCATCCAAATACCAGCGCGGTTTAAGGCGTGGGTCTGCGGCCTTTCGCTTGCTAGGATTATGGGTTCGAACCCCGCCGGGGTCATAATGTCTGTGTCTTGTAAGTGTCGTGTGTTGTCAAGTAGAGGTCTCAGCGTCGTGCTGATCATTCGTACAGAGAAGCCCTATCGAATGTGGTGCGTCTGAGTGTGTGATCGTGAAGCCTCGACAATGAGGAGACCCTGGCCCACTAGGGGATGTTGCCCCATGGGAAACAAAAACCGCTCTATTCCACTTAAAAATACACTAGGTTGAAGTGTTTCTTATAAACGAAACACCTAACAATTGTCGATCAGTGGAAAGACGATCATGCAGTCATAGCGACTCGTATTTTTGACGGGATCTACCCACGCTGTGAAGGTCAACTACATTCTCTTGAGTAAGGGACAGTACATTTCTGTTGACCAGTCATATACTACCTACAGCCGTGGCGCTGCATAGTGACTGTTTCTTTAAATGAAACTGTTGTCGAATAAAAAAAAAACAGATGCGACATATGTCACTTTATCATTATGAAGCAGCCAAGAATGATCCGCTAGCAACCAGGCAGGAAACGGAAACACAGAGGTAGGGGATAATACTGTAAAGAAAGGATTGCATATACTATACCAATGTCAGCTGTCTGTACACTAAGAAAGGTTACACAACACCGCAGCTACACACACGCACGCACACACACACACATTCGTCACAGGGGGACACAAGGACGAGTGTACCACACGGAACGGGAGGAGAAGAGGAAAATTGGTAATTTATTGTGGTTGCGTCGTGTAAAGCCAGGCATGATCATATGACAGACGTGAGGAATCTAAAAGAAGTCGCCGTAATATTTAGTAAATGGGTAAAGCAATCCCCTTACAGGCCTGGACAGGCCCTTACGGTTCCAGGAGGTTGAGGCTCACAGAATTTATAGACAATTGGCACATGAAGGTGGTAAGGTTGTTAGCCCTACGCAACGGCCGCCTTTACCCTCAATTCCTGGTACTCATTTTCTTTAGAGGCTGAGTTGACCCCAGGGCTATAGTGCTGTCGGAAGGATTATATCAATAAAAAATTCCAATGACACCATCGGTAATCGAACCCGCGACCTTCCGGCTTGTAGCGCAGTGCCTCAACCAACTTAGCCACAGCGTGCGGACGTAATATTTAGCAGGTCTATATAAATCACAGAAATTACTTCAAAGGAGAGGGGCAGGTCGCAAAACACTGTCTATGCGTGAAATTTGCACGCAAGTAAAGCTCACTGAGTGCAAGGGTGGCTGAAGTCGACAATCGCCCTGCATATTTCTTTGGAATTACCAGTCCACTCCGTCTGCAACTTACGTCATTGTTTCTCAATCTGCACACATGACGGCACACCATATCATAAACACTTGCAAAATTGTGTGTGCATGTGGAATCACACCAAACCATACACTGCATATTTCTGTCTACGCATCTCAGAACAAACAGCAACTATTTCCCTACACAGCATTAAGTGACTGGTTTTTATAACTGAGACTGAGTGTGTTTACTGCGCGGTACGGACTGTATTTATGTGTTTTGTGTGGATCTCAGAACAAACAGCGATTATTTCACTGTACAACATTAACTGACTGGTTTGTATAACTGAGACGGAGTGTGTTTACTGCGCGGTACGAACTGTATTTATGTGTTTTGTGTGGATCTCAGAACAAACAGCGATTATTTCACTGTACAGCATTAACTGATTGGTTTGTATAACTGAGACGGAGTGTGTTTACTGCGCGGTACGGACTGTATTTATGTGTTTTGTGTGGATCTCAGAACGAACAGCGATTATTTCACTGTACAACATTAACTGACTGGTTTGTATAACTGAGACGGAGTGTGTTTACTGCGCGGTACGGACTGTATTTATGTGTTTTGTGTGGATCTCAGAACAAACAGCGATTATTTCACTGTACAGCATTAACTGATTGGTTTGTATAACTGAGACGGAGTGTGTTTACTGCGCGGTACGGACTGTATTTATGTGTTTTGTGTGGATCTCAGAACGAACAGCGATTATTTCACTGTACAACATTAACTGACTGGTTTGTATAACTGAGACGGAGTGTGTTTACTGCGCGGTACGGACTGTATTTATGTGTTTTGTGTGGATCTCAGAACGAACAGCGATTATTTCACTGTACAACATTAACTGACTGGTTTGTATAACTGAGACGGAGTGTGTTTACTGCGCGGTACGGACTGTATTTATGTGTTTTGTGTGGATCTCAGAACAAACAGCGATTATTTCACTGTACAACATTAACTGACTGGTTTGTATAACTGAGACGGAGTGTGTTTACTGCGCGGTACGAACTGTATTTATGTGTTTTGTGTGGATCTCAGAACAAACAGCGATTATTTCACTGTACAGCATTAACTGATTGGTTTGTATAACTGAGACGGAGTGTGTTTACTGCGCGGTACGGACTGTATTTATGTGTTTTGTGTGGATCTCAGAACAAACAGCGATTATTTCACTGTACAACATTAACTGACTGGTTTGTATAACTGAGACGGAGTGTGTTTACTGCGCGGTACGAACTGAATCTCTGTACATAATTCAATTTAATTTTCGTTTTTAAAAGGATAATCTGCTTTCAATTTCCTCGTAACCAAATACTGGATATTTCCTCATTTCCGATACAGGCATAATTCAAGGTGTTAAAGGTAAAGATAAAGTTCACCCTATAACAGGCCACGAAGGCCCAGAGAGGGAGTAGAGGTATAGCTCTACTCTTTCCTTAACCTCGGCGCTCGATGGGGGTGGGTGGTTAACGCTTTACCCCCGAGAATGACCCGGTACCAATTGTACAGGAGGCTGGGTAGGCCCCAGGGCCGGTCTGGACGGGTGCTGAAAATCTCGCCCCCACCGGGATTCGATCCCCGGACTGTCCAGCTCGTAGAGAGTCGCTATACCGACTGCGCTATCCCGGACCACAATTTAAGATGGTAGTAGGAGAAAATGTTTTTCCCTGCAAAAAGAGCGTAACAGATTTCGCTTTTAAAGAGGTTAAAGTTCCAGTCATTAGACACTGCGGTATGAGATGTCTTTCTTCCTCCTTCATTCTCCCAGCGCCCTTCTGTGTACTGTTACCTCACGACCCGGCCTCTTTTTTACCCTTCAATAAGTCTTTAAGTACGGCTTCAGTCCACTCATGGAAACAGGCGTGGCGAAAGTCGAGTGCTCTATTAAATTTCTTAGGTTAAAAATGACCTAAGAGGTAATTACAGTTCGGCAGTTTCGTATAAATAAAACTTTAAAGGTCACGTATACCTCCTGGGTTCCGGGTTCGGTTCCGGGTAGGGTCCATGGAAATTTTCAAGTGACTTATTCCTTCTGTCCGCATTCAGTAGCCCTGGGGTCAACTCAGCCTCCAACAAAAATGAGTACCAAGGAATTTCCTTGGGGGTAAAGTGCGGTCGGCGCGTAGAGCTGACAGCTCTGCCGTCTTAGTTGTGCCGAATGTCAAAGTAAGGGTGGAAGCCCAACACTCGATCCCCCCTCTGAGTCTTCATGACTTGTTAACGGAAATCTTTACCTTTGTACCTTTTTGACCGTTGAAATCTCAGTTGTTACAACATTCACCAAGAGATGTAATACTAACCCCGCATTTTCCCAAACAATGTATCTATAACAACCCTACAATCTCACGGCCGATCCCAGTGGCCGTGCGGTCCAACGCGTGAGTCTGCGGCCGCTCGCTTACTGGGATCGTGGGTTCGAATCCCGCGTAGGGCATGGTTGTCTGTCTGTTGTGAGTGTTGTGTGTTGTCAGGTAGAGGTCTCTGCGACGGGCTGGTCACTCGTCCAGAGGAGTCCTACCGACTGTGGTGTGTCTAAAGTGTGATCGTGAAGCCTCGAAAAATGAGGCGGCCTAGGCCCTCAAGGGGCTGTCGAGCCATTGAAAAAAAAAAACAATCCTCACGATCATCACCATTAACCGGTTGACCACTTCACTAAATACGCAGGTGTTTTCTGAGCGGTAGGAACCAAATTTCAGCCTCCTTTCCTTGAAATAGGTTTCCCAACTGTGGAGGCCCGGTCTCGATCCCAGATCAGCCCATGTGGGATTTGTGGTGGACAAAGTGTCACTGGGAATAGGTTTTTCTCCGGGTAGCTCTGGTTTCCCGGCTCAATTATAATTCTACCAACGCTCCATACTCATCTCATTTACCATCGATATTGCATAGTCTTAGATGTGGAGAGTGCCGTCAAATAAACTACAGAAACAACAAAAAAAACTTCTGCCAACTTCCTTTTAGACTCGTAAAGTGTTTTATAACTCACAACTGTTCCCTCAACCTGCATGCTGCGCTGCATAATTAGCAACACAATCCCCTTATTGACATACATTTAGAAAATATGCCTCGGAAAACTGACAGCTTACGTAATCATAGTAAACTGTATTATTTGTGCCTATGTTCTGGGGCAAAAAAATGTGATGTAGTATGTACATATACATAGCACATAACCATAAAAACATATGTTAATGTTTACATAACATGAAGTAATGGTAAAGGTAAAGCTACCTTATACAGGCCTGGACAGGCCCCTAGGGTTCCAGAAGGGTGAGACTCCCAGATTTCAAGACAATCGGCACATAAAGTTTGTAAGGCTGTCAGCCTTACGCACCGGCTCTCTTTACCCCCCAGGAAATATTCCTGGTGTTCATTTCCGTTACAGGCAGAGTCGACCCCAGAGCCATAGTGCGACCAAAAGGATTACGTCAATGAATACAACGGGAATCGAACCTGCGACCTTCCGCCTTGTAGCTCAGTGCCTCAACTAACTGCGCCACCGCGTGCCCCAATCATGAAGTAACATAAGTTCATATTAAAACAATAAAGTTGTTACATTAACAACATTGAATAATACAAAATGTCTTGAATATTTCAGTAGAGAAAACGTATTTACATCATTACGTGTCAGCATATCAGTTTGCTGACACGTCTACATCCAACTCTTGTCACGATCCTCATTTTATATTTCATCCTTCTTTTATTTGTCCGTTCCTTCTTCCTTCCTCTTTTGTGGTTTCCATTCTTTTCTTTTTCCCTTACACTTTATCCTTATTTTGACCTAAACGCCATGTGCCAGAACCTTACGAACA
This sequence comes from Reticulitermes speratus, assembly GCA_021186555.1. Lineage (NCBI taxonomy): Eukaryota > Metazoa > Arthropoda > Insecta > Blattodea > Rhinotermitidae > Reticulitermes > Reticulitermes speratus. The sequence goes on from JAJKFL010000007.1 coordinate 28,557,191, forward strand.
GCAGCTGATGTCTTACCAAAATGTACCGTATTGGAATGCCACAAGCGGTCAACGATGCTTGTCTAGGCAGTCCAACAAACGAACCAGTAACCAGGAGACAAATAAAAAAAGGTATAAGAAAAAAGAATGACCTAATTCCTACCTTTTGATGGTTAGCACTGCGACACACCTGTATAAAAGTCTACACTAGAAGTTGGCAAAAATATCGTGTTTACGTGTTGGGGAACCAGTTCAGATGCTGAACGCAAGTCCCGCTGACATGCGTACGTGTGCGTGAGCCCAGATATTTCCCTAACAAACACGGTCACATTCTGCAGTGACACAACATTACATTACTTAAATTTTTTATTTGTTACAAAATTATCCATAATATCATTATAAAGTCCACTGATAACTGAATGTAAAATTAAGAACCTCAGTTTCGCCAACTGGTCTGCACCGGCCGCCTTTACCCCCAGGAAATACTTCTCTTACTCATTTCTGTTAGAGGCTGAGTCGACCCCAGGGCCATAGTGCGGCCGGAAGTATTATGTCAATGAAAAATTCCAATGACACCATCGGGAATTGAACCCGCGACCTCCAGCTTGTAGCGCAGTGCCTCAATCAACTGCGCCACCGCGACACCACCGAAACAAAAGGAAGATACGGAATGTAAGGTTAAATTTGTCCCTGTGCACGCCAGTAAGGCATATGGGGCAGTGGAGGTACAGCGCCACTCATCCTTAACCTCTGCACCAGATGTAGCTAAGAGATCGACTTCACACCTGAGCTGCTTTACCCCCTGGGAAAAAGCTGCGATACGCATTGAATAGGAGGGTAGGTGGGCCCAGAGTCGGCAGGGACGTTCTGCATAACAAAATTCTCTTGCCGCTGTTGGAAATCAAACCACTGTTCCTCTGTTTTCCTGTTCGTATTCTAGTCACTCTACTGACAGCGATATCGCGGCTCCACCAAGAAACACCATACGCCTCCTTATTAATAATAAATTCTTTACACCATTACCGGTTATCTGGAAGCTGTGTGCTAAATCAAGTGTTCGACGGCAGCGTTCATTCAAGTCGCGTCATGGCAGCACGCTTCCGACGAGCTCCGGCTGTTCTCTTAACGCTGAATCAAAAGCCTCGGGTGAAGACGTCGTGTCGTTGCGTCCATACAGACGGACACGCGATGGCAGTTCGCGCGTACGTTGTCTTAGCGGCCACCGTCAGATGTGTATCCGACTCACGATCAAAGGTTGCGCAGGTATCCATCCGCTTTCGGAAGATGCCGAGATACTGTCTTCACTCCGTTACCTCACTAGATGAAAACGGGTGCCAATGGCTTCTTGTCATGTGACTAGGTAGTTTGTGTCTCCAAATCGGTATGTCAGGCGCGCGTTGTTACGGTTCTAGGCGATGGCTGTTACTTGTAACACCGGAAAAGTCACATGTATTTATTTTCGATTTATATAAAGAGCTTTATTAATTCTATTCCACTGTGAATAAATTGACAATATACTGTACCACTAAACCAGCTGCAATCCCATCACATGATAGAAAGCCCCTCCTTTAGGCCTATGATCCAATTACTGACGGTCGTTTTGTAGTTAAGAAGCGTGAAAGCATATAAAACACTACTATCCTTTTAAAAACACCTACCATCCAAGTACAATGTTCAAGTTCAAGTGATAAGATGACCTTAAGTAGCTACAGACATTGATACAGGATAGGTGAGGGGAATTTCTTTACTGTCTGACATCGGCGTCGAACACTTTTTATACAACACACGTTCCAAGAGTTGCTTTTATCCCGTATTCAGGTGACTCGCTTGCCATTACTTTTAGCCATATTCTTGTATTTCTTATTAAATTTATTTTCTAAACATCTGAAAGAAAAACACAAATCAGAATCAAATTGGTGTTAAACCCTTTTGGAACAAGGCACAATTTGTGGTAAACTATGGGGTTCCTTCACCGGGGGACTTTGACAGACAGATAAAAGAAGGCTCTGGAAACGGAGTCTCTCTCTCTCTAGGAGCTTTGTGAGGGGAACCTGGAGGGACGGCTCCTTTACTGAGGACACCGAGAGACATGTAATAGAAGGCTCTGGAAACCAAACAATTCCATTTACAGGGGCTCCATAAGGGAACCGAAAGGCATTTAGCAAGGGACAGCTGGACAATATGTTTATTGGGCCGGAACCTGTAGTTGATATATTTTTATGTTATGTATAATTTAGAGGATTCGTGACTTTATGTTTGGCCACAACACTCTAAGAAAGAATCTGCATGTGATGAACTTGTGATTATCTCACATGTAGATTAGGAAAATCATCCAAGGTCAATCCTGGCCATTAGTAAGGCTGAGGACTTGGATAAGGTTCTTTCCTACAGAGAAAAGGTTTGTAAATAATTTAGGCAGTTACGTATACCACTTACTGTTGTTTTTCCACGTGCGGCCCGCGAACCAGCCCACAATAACGGATGTGACCCATTGCCAAAGAACAGCTGGGGAGACCCATGGTCTATACTAAGGCTCTTTTAGAATTTTCCTCAGTCTCCCCAAGAAAATAACGCAATATGACCTCAATTAAGCCACGATCGCTTTCTTCCTAATCATTTTCAATGCATCATTAACCATCCATTTGAGGCTACGTTACCAGAGATAATAATGTCGCCGTTTAAAAAGCCACACGCCACCAGCAACATGTGCTTTATGTGTGTTAGACATTGAACTGCGACTTCAGCATGTAATATGACTGTCCGAACAAAATGAGGTCGCCAAGGATTTTCTGTCCCACATAACGCGATGCACACGTCACAGACCTTAAAAAGATTTATAAACTGGGTTGGAAATCTGATCAGTATCGTAGGACTCTCGCCAGTACTTGGCGACGCTGTATATAAAACGCCTCCGATATCGACTTAACAACGATGGCTGGCGTTAGATTAGAAAATCTCTTTAACAAAGCAGGTGAACTAGTAGAGGCGTCTGAATATTCATGACATACACACCGTCACGCATAGTGAAAACCAAAGTATGAGTGAACACGCACAGAGAACACAGAAATAAGTGTACAACCTTTAAGCGTACATGATATGCGTGACACCTGGTTGAAGGGTGTTTCAAAAGTTAAGACTAGTAAGGAACAGTCTTATAAATAATCGCTCTCCTAAAGTTGAAATAACGCAAAATACTATTAACTCTAATCTCTACAGAAGGCTGCTTAAGAACAGTGAGCACACCTCTGAAGCTGAAATTCATGGGTGCATAAATTGGTAATAAAAATATTTATTTTTAAATAAGCTGTCTCTTTCCTCATTCATGTTTTGAGTTAAAGGTAAAGATCGCCCTAGAATAGGCAATGAAGGCCCAGAGAGGGAGTAGATGTATAGCTGTACTCTTTCTTTAACATCGGCGCTAGATGGGGTGGGTGATTAACGCCACGCCCCGCCGCCTTACCCCACTACCCATTGACCAGGAGGCTGGGTAGGCCCTAAGGCCGGGTGCGGAAAATGTCGTCGTTACCGGGATTCGATCCCCGTGTCGCTATACCGCCTACTCTATCCCGGCCCACTTAGTACTGAGTAGGTTTCAGAATATAACTAAGTTCGTTTTAAGTTATCGTGTAGTTTCTTACCTGTGAGTTGACAGGCAGGGACTCTAGGACATCGACTGTGTATTCCGCTCTCTCAAAAACAGGCCTGTTATCGTTGACATCCTGAACTTCCACCAGAACAGTCAAGTTCGCGGATAGCGGGGGTTCCCCCGTGTCGGTGGCGTGGACTATGAGGCTATGTCGTTGTGCGGTCTCATAATCGAGGTGTCTGGCAAGGGTTATGTGACCCAGTCGCGGGTCCACGGCGAACAGACCCCCAGTAGGAGTTCCACCAGCAGCACTGGTCAGCCGGTAAGTCACTACGCCGTTTCTTCCGGAGTCACGGTCCCTGGCGTGGGCGGCATACAGGGGAATACCCAGCTCCAAGTTCTCCGGAACCGATATGCGTACCGTGCTGGAGTCAAACTCGGGAGCATTGTCGTTTACGTCTTCTATACCGATGTTCACCTGAAATGAGATATCACCGAGTTACCTGCTGACAGAGCGAATTCGAAATGTGGCTAATTTGCCGATGGGAAGTGCGGAGAACACATACGGATGTTCTCCACTCTTTTAAGCTCACCCTTCACCGACGTTTCGGGACAACGTATCGGTCCCATCTTCAAGGGTCAAGAAGTCCAAGAAGAAAATACTTCTTGACCCTTGAAGATGGGACGGATACGTTGTCCCGAAACGTCGGTAAAGGATTACCACACGACGCTGCGTAATATCCCAGAAGAGCGCAGATCTCATCAACATCGCGGCGGAAGCCTGAAATTACGGCACCCTTAAAGTTGTTTTTGACGACAAAGATAACAACAATACCAATCAGACAACAGTGGCAACTGAACAAGATTATTGTTACTCCACAGGTCCTGTCTGCTACAGGGGTCACCCCTAACATGCCTAACCAAAGTCTCACTACCCTCAATTAACCGCCACGCCTGCTGTCCCAGGTCCAGCAAGTGGCCGTAATAAACAGCTGTTCCATCGTGAGAAAATTCCTCAGTTACGAAGTCCACTTACCCGATGAACAGGCTGATAACCCCTAATGTCAGCTTACCATGTTCCCGACTTTATACACTCATTTAAATATTCACTGATGCAACCCCCTAGCAGATACTTGGTTCAATGCCAGTACTCTGGGTGCTTAACATCACCGGGCATAGCCTGAGATAATCCAAAATAATAATAATAATAATAATAATAATAATAATAATACGACAAATAGGCCAGATATAATAATTTAAAAAAAGATAAAACATGCATACTGATAGATGTGGCAATACCAGCGGACAGAAATGTCACGAAAAAGGAGGCAAAGAAGAAACTAAAATACAGCAGCTTATGTATAGAGATACAACGACTGTGGAACATGAAATTTGTGATTGTTGAAGTTGACCCTATGAATAGCATAAAGGCGTATGGGGGAATATAGGTACAGCCCAAATCTTTACGAACCTCAGCACTAGACGAAGGTCGGTGGGTAGCTGTAATCCACGGTCACCTAACCGTTTAAAACCTGGTGGTTACTATATGTACCACCAGGTTTAACATGTAAAAAAATCTACGTTTGACCATACAATGCATTTATAAATTTTGGATTGATCTCAGAACAAATAGAAAATATTTCCCTATACAGCATTAACTGATTGGTTTTTTTAACCGAGACGGAGTGTTTACTGCGCGGTACGAGCTGAATATATAATTATAATTCAGGTTAATGTCCGTCGTTACCCTGGCGAAAGAACCCCCGGTAGTCCTCGAATAAACAGGTTGGGCCCAAAACCCGGTGTGGACAGTTTGGAGGAAACGAACATCGCTTGCCTTTACGGAGCATCGAACCACGACTCTTCGGTCTTCCAAGTCGTAGCCTACTCAATACACTGACAACACTAACACTGTCTCCTCCAATACGGGAGTCAGGTGCAGTGATGTGACAACAAATAGACATGTCCTGACACGCACTGACTGTACGTGACGCACAGCCACTCACCTGCTGACACGCACTGACTGTACGTGACGCACAGCCACTCACCTGCTGACACGCGCTGACTGTACGTGACGCACAGCCACTCACCTGCTGGCACGCGCTGACTGTACGTAACGCATAGCCACTCACCTGCTGACACGCACTGACTGTGCGTGACGCACAGATACTCACCTGCTGGCACGCGCTGACTACGTGACGCACATCCACTCACCTGCTGATAGGCACTGACTTACGTGACGCACAGCCACTCACCTGCTGACACGCACTAACTGTAGGTGACGCACAGCCACTCACCTGTTGACACGCGCTAACTACGTGACGCACAACCACTCACCTGCGGACACGCACTGACTGTACGTGACGCACAGCCACTCACCTGCTGACACGCACTGACTGTACGTGACGCACAGCCACTCACCTGCTGACACGCGCTGACTGTACGTGACGCACAGCCACTCACCTGCTGGCACGCGCTGACTGTACGTAACGCATAGCCACTCACCTGCTGACACGCACTGACTGTGCGTGACGCACAGATACTCACCTGCTGGCACGCGCTGACTACGTGACGCACATCCACTCACCTGCTGATAGGCACTGACTTACGTGACGCACAGCCACTCACCTGCTGACACGCACTAACTGTAGGTGAAGCACAGCCACTCACCTGTTGACACGCGCTAACTACGTGACGCACAACCACTCACCTGCGGACACGCACTGACTGTAGGTGACGCACAGCCACTCACCTGCTGACACGCACTGACTGTAGGTGACGCATAGTCACTCACCTGCTGACACGTACTGACAGCAGGTGACGCATAGCCACTCACCTGCTGACACGCACTGACTGTAGGTAACGTACAACCACTCACCTGCGTGTGTCCGTAAGCTGGAGGGTCCCCACTCATAGCCTGCACATTCAGTAGTACCGACTGGTGTGCCTCATGGTCCAGTGCTGACGCAGTGCGAATGGTGCCTGTCAATGGGTCGATGCTGAAGTAACCATCCGGGTCGCCGGAGTATATGGAGTACCTAACTGAACCTCTGGACCCTGGAACAAAGCCCAATTTGTCATTACGAGGTACCAGCTTTACTTGGCAATATGTATATTCACTAAACATTGGAGTTATCAAAGTAAGGAAAATTCGGATGAGCGGATAAGGGAGACAAGAGAAATCTTTGGCTAGAATAAATTTCGTCACTAGCTGAGCAAATACTCTTATCATTTTCTATATCACGTTGTTAATAGTTACGTAGTCTCTCTAGGACAAGACAAAAATTGACACAGGTCACCTCCGTCTCCTTCAAAGCCCTGACCTGTTTAGGATACACGACCAATATCTTCCTATGTCCTACAACAATACAGACCATGCAATTGACACATCTTTGCAAAATAACATAAGAATGAATAAGGATCGTGTATGATACGTAAGGAAAACGGCGTCTATTGTTCTACGTCTGTATTTTCATGGCTGAGAGCTCAATAGTCTCAATAGTTTTTTTTAAAATTACGAACGTAATCTCTCGTAAAGTTTATAGCTTTCTAGAATGTGAGAGGATGTAGTCTAGTAGAAATTTACCGATATTTAGGAGAAAGGTTCTGCCTACGTCTTCTAAGCTCTTTTCTTATTCTTTTATCATAATTCCAGACGAAGATAATTCTATTTGGACTTCATCCATCTCCAATTTTTAAAAATGTACCTAATAACACTAAATCCGTCAGAGGCTTAGAATAGTTTTGCCTGTCGAGTCCGCCTGAATATATACAAAGGCATAATTTCAGCTGTGCGTGCCATAAAGTTATATAGACGGAGTATAGCTCCATTCATTCTTAACCTGGCATTAGATGGAGATGATTGGTCAAATTCACAGACCTGCTGCTTTACCTCCGGGAGTAGAGACACCTGTAGATCTTAAATAGGAGGCTGGGTGGATCCCAAAGCCGATATTGACATTTGGACATGAGAAACATGTCCTGCATCAGTCGGGAAGCGACCCCCGGATCTTCCAGCTCACAGTCTACTGACTGTACCAAATCAGTTCTCCCGGCTCCCCATCTGTATAAATGTTTCATTGTTTTACCGGAGGATGGTGGGCAGATTGCCTTCAAAATTCAATGTTTTTTAAGTTTATTTAAAACCCGGTCCATGCAGAATGTCCAAAGAGTAAATGACTTCAGATTATATGGGTTATTTTCGCCCTTTAAAGAAACAATTATTCTAGGGAGTCAGTCAGCCAGTAAAGTCAGTCAGTCTAGGGCTACAAAATGGTGAAACTTAAAGTAAGTTGAATTCAAACGTTTTTATGGAATGATGACATGTAACTTTGTACGTGCATCTGTGCACACCATAAAGCACATGGGAGAGTGGAGATATAGCTCCACACATTCTTAACCTCAATACTAGATGGCTGTGAGAGGTGTGTTTTACGCCTCGATCGTTCCATCCCCGGGGAGAAGCCCCCGATATCCATTGAATAGGCGACTGGGTGGGCCCCATACTCGGTCTGAACGCTTTGGGGTACATAAAAATTTGTTGCCCCACCAGGAAATGAACCAAGATTCCTCGGTCTTCCAGCCCGTAGCATTGTCACTGCACCAACTGAGATATCCCAGCTAGTAACATAAACAGATATACAGAATAACAGTAACACCACAGTGTATCCATAAACACACAACTGTACACTGATACATGGTTGGACGTTTCAGAAGACACTGATGCATAGTTTATCCTGCTGCGGCACGGGAAACAAATTCTGGATTTGTGACTTCAGGCTTCCGCCGCGATGTTGATGAGATCTGCGCTCTTTTGAGATATTACACAGCGTCGTGTGGTAATTGTTTACCGACGTTTCGGGACAACCTATTGCTCCAATCTTAAGGATTAAGAAGTCCAAGAAGAACGCATATTAAGGGTCAAGAAGTCCAAGAAAAACGCTTTCTTTTTGGACTTCCTTTACCGACGTTTCGGGACAACTCATTGCTCCCAACTTAAGGGTCAAGAAGAAAGCTTTCTTCTTGGACTTCTTGACCCTTGATCCTTCCGCCGCGAAGTTGATGAGATCTGCGCTCTTCTGGGATATTACACAGCGTCGTGTGGTAATCCTCTATCGACGTTTCGGGACGACTTATCGGTCCCGTCTTCAAGGATCAAGAAGTCCAAGAAGAAAAATCTTTCCTTCTTGACTTCTTGACCCTTGAAGATGGGACCGATACATTGTCCCGAAACGTCGGTAAAGGATTACCACACGATGCTGTGTAATATCCCAAAAGAGGGTAGATCTCAAATTCTGGATTTTTTATGGGCTTATTTATTCGATAAACAATCGTAAAAAAACCACGAAGCTACTTGTAAGTATAAAATACACAGACGATTCAAGGCTCTGGAATTTTAAGTTTGTCGTGGGTTAAGGATTTCCCAACGTTTCAAAAGACCGTATTTACCTTCGAAACATTGTGAACCGCTGTGAGATAACACAACTCTCGTACATAAGACACGCCTCTGGTTACGAACACTGTTACTGCCCACAACATGACGGTGCCTTGCCAGTAGTGCTTCATACAGCAGTTGTAGTTGAATACAGTACTGAATTAAGCAATTCGATTACATTAGAAAGCCAGGCCACAATGGGGCAGGCAGCAAACAATGAATTCTCTGGAGTAGCTCACTTAATAACTGAAAGAAGAAGAGAGATGGCAGCACAATACGGTTCATTGACACGGCATTGACACCCAGCGCACGCATATTGTGGAGGTGTGCTGACCCCCTGGTGTGCCGCACAACGAGCTAATTCGTTCCGAACACCCGGCACATGTGGCAGCAACTTGTCTATCTTTCCATGGAAAAGTAAAATGGCGGTTCTGGTATTCAGAAAATCCTAATATGGAACGTAGGAGTATCGCTTCTGATATTTCGCGGTTTTGTCTATTTTTTAAGGGATAAATTGTCGGAAAAAGGGATTAATGGCTAACAAATATTATAATAGTTGCCGTGGAAAAGCAAACAATGCTTTCTATTATTGTTGCTGACCTACAAAATAATTCGTACGATATATAACTCATCGGATATCCTAACAGCCTAATATCATTTCATTGGAAAAAAAAAATCGCGGTTAAGACGATTTTATATCGCTATAAACAGTACACACGTGCCTAGTTCTTCACGTTAAGTGCCCCACATTCTTGTACGATTTTAACCAAATACGGATTTTCAAGACAGATCTTAATAAAAAAAACATAAATATCAAATTTCACAAAAATCCGCCCAGCGGGAGCCAATTAACACTTTCCATAAACATTTAAAGCAGTGGTTCCCAAAGTGTGCTCCACGGATCCAAAGGTATCCGCGACCACTTCCCAGGGGATCCGTGGATACGTTTCTGTAATGGCTACTTTAAAGCTTATGTATACTTATTTCTTAATTAAAGGAATAATATTTTATTAAAAATAATCGAGGAACTTCTTTAACTGTCGATATATTTATTTCGTATGACCGTTGGAATATCTAATTAAGAAACTTCCTCTATCCACGAGGCGACCGACAATCATTCCAAATCATGCAACGCAATTTTTACGTATGATACATGGTATGTATGAGTATGAGTATGTACCGATAATCAGTTTTGACATATACATTTTTAATTTTGGATACTTATCATCATGGCACTTCATATTTAGACTACGTGAGCAAGGATGTGAGGATCCGTGGTTATTTTTTGAAGCCAAAAGGAATCCGCAAACCAGAAAAGTTTGGGAAACATTGTCTTGAAGCGTTTGTAAGTTCTGGTGCTACACAACTCTACCACGAACCCGGATTTCCAGCGTCGCTGGGTCCAACAAACAAACAAACTAACTAACTAAATAAATCCATGGAGAAGAGTCCTTGAGAACCTAACAGTTCCTCAGCTACTCAAGAACCTCTTCCCATTTTATGGAAACAGAAAGGTTCATTACCGTGTTCACAACAGCCAGCCACTTTTTCCTATAGTCAGTCACATCAATCCTGTCCACAATCTTCCATCCGATATATTTAAGATGTATTTTAATGTTATCCCCCAGTATGCCTAAATCCTCCAAGTTGCCCTTTCCTTCAGATTTCCGTACCAAAACCCTGTATGCATTTCTCTTCTCTCCCATTCGTGCCACACGTATCACCCACTTCATATTTCTTGATGCCATTACCTGAACACTATTCGGTGAGGACATTCATTATCCAATTTGCTCCAATATTCTGTTCTTCTTTCCTCTTTAGCCCTAGTATCTTTCTCAGCACAATATTCTATCAATGGCTCTTCTAAGTGCAGAATACCGTCTTGAGGAGTGTGACGTCATATTGTCTAAGGTAAAAGTAAAGTTCACCCTAAAAGAGGCCATGAAGGCCCAGAGGGGGAGTAGAGGTATAGTTCTACTCTTTCTTTAACCTTAGCGCTAGGTGAGGGATGGGTGGTCAACGCCAAGCCCCGGCCGCTTTACACCCGAAGATGACCCGGTATACATTAATAAGAGGCTGGGTGGACCCCCAGGGCCGGTCTGAACGGGTGCAGAATATGTGGCACCTACCGGGATTTGATCCCTGAACCTTCCAGCCCGTAGCGAGTAACTATACCGACTGAGCTATCCCGCCCCACATTGTCTAAAGTGCAGATAGAAATTCGGTACGTATCTAACAGATTATACGGCGTCAGAGCCCAGAGTATTGTATCTTCACACCGCTGTGAGAACCTAAAATGTCATGAGCCCAAGTGACTCGTCACCTTTAAAACTCGGCCCTGAATAAATTACCTAATTTAATGGTAGGCACTTATTTGTATTTGGGCGATCCCACATTACATCCTCACCAAAACGCAGGCTATCATCACACGCCTTCCCGATGTTTTCCCCAGTCCCTTCAGGTCCGAATTTTCCACTCCCATTTCATTACTAATTCGTCATTCAAGGTCATCGTCACATTCGCCGCTCTACTGTACGCATTTGATGGAACATCGTTAAATGTACAAAGAGAATCTGCTCCTTAATGTGCGCGTTCTATCGGCAGCATAAGCGAAGTGACGTAGCTGGCACATCCCCTGGGGTAATTTTTTAAGGGGCGGCCTCTTTCTCAAAGAGCGACGAGTAACTAATTAAGTGTTTATTTATTTGTATTCTATAACCTCTTAATTAAGTACTGACAATAGGATGTACAATACAGAACGCACCTTCCCAGGCTCTCATAAAACTGACTTCAGGCCAGGTCAAAAGACAAAAGAAGATTTTAATATTCTTATTTGTGAAATTCGTTCTATATGGGACAATGTTCACTTGTACCCATGGTGTTGGAGCAGAAATGGATAAGACAGACATGTCTGGACGCAAGATAAGCGACGTAAACATGCAGACTATTTGGCTATTAAATGACGCTTTGTAAACTACACTGAATGCGCGTTTTACTACGCGTTTTACTACAGGTTGTTTCTGTTTTTACTACACGCCTGTTTACCCTGTTGTTTCCCCATACAAGCTGTCCTGTTTTACTACAGCTGTCCTGTTTTACTATAGATGTCCTGTTTCACTACAGCCTGTCCTGTTTTACTACAGCTGTCCTGTTTTACTACAGCTATCCTGTTTTACTATAATTGTCCCCTGTTTTACTACACTGCCTTCCTGTCCTGTTTACTACAGCTGTCCTGTTTTTACTACAAGCTGTCCTGTGTTTTTAACTACTAAAATGTCCTGTTTTACTACAACTGTCCTGTTTTACTATAGATGTCCTGTTTCACTACAGCTGTCCTGTTTTACTACAGCTGTCCTGTTTTCCGTGGTCAATTCTAAAAGAACAAGTCCTTAAACCAAATATTCTTCACCCCTTCCCATGGTGCAACAGCTCTAGTGGGCCAGGACCTCCTCATTATCGAGACTTCACGATCACACTCAGACACACCACAGTCGGTAGGACTCCTCTGGACGAGTGATGAGCCCGAAGCAGAGAAATCTACCTGACAACACACAACAATCACAAGAGACAGACATCCATGTGCCTTGCGTAATTCGAAAACGCAATCCGAGCAAGCGAGCGGCCGCAGACCCACGCCTTAGATCGCGCGGCCACTGAAAAAGCAAATCCTCTTATGGGTTAATAATGGCTGGTTGGTACCTACAGGAGTATTTACAAATAAATATCAATTAAAGATTAACATTCATATCATGCTGTAACGACTTCAGGATTCATGGCCCGTTGTGCCTTTATTATAGGTCGTGAGTTTCTTTTTTTTTGCCGGGTGATATTTCGTAACAGCCTGTATCAGACTGTATCTGTCCATTCTACTGACATGCTGTATCCATTGATTTGTACCACAATTACTTGTGTGTTAATTTCGTTCAGAATACCGTAATACTTTGTGGTTAAAGAGCGTGTATTTTGCTGTTTTTTCTCAAAATTTCACTCCTGCTGCTGTGATTCTGAGTTTGTCCTGTTGCTATACTGCCCAAGTGTCACTGCCTTATGGTACGGTGGCTATTGCTAATGCGTCGTGTGTTCGTAGTCTGGTTTGCTTCTGGAATTTGGAAGGTTCCAAAACTTGACTCATGATTCTCGTTATGTGCAAAAATTTTGTTAAATTGTTTAACATCTTTTTCTGTTTCGTACGAACCTGTGCATCCCTAGTAACTGTACGTGTTTATTTGCTATATTATAAAGTAAAGGTCTCCCTAGACAGACCATGAAGGACCAGAGGGGAGTAGAGATATAGCTCTACTCTTTCTTTAACCCCGGCACTAGATGAGGGTGGGTGGTCAACTCCACGGCCCGGCCGCTTTACCCCCGGGAAAGATACCCGGTACCCAATGTATAGGAGGCTGGGTAGGCCCAGGGTCGGTCTGGAAGGGTGCGGAAAATCTCGCCCCCACCGGGAATTCGATCCCGGACCGTCCAGCCCGTAGCGAGTCAGCTATACCGACTGAACTATCCGGCCCAGTTTGCTCTATTAATCATTATTATTTACTTCCGTCCTTACAATGGGGTCGCATCCTCTGAACACCATTGTTTCAGCAGTAATGTTTGATATGTTAAGTCCGTATTTCGATGTTAATATGCATAAGATGTAATTTTAATACACTGAATCGTCACCCTACGTCATCCATGAGTCATTCAAATTTGTGCCGTCCTAAGAATGCGTGGAGTTATCTCTCCACCCCCTCGTATACCTTCATAGCTTCCATAGAAAATGTACCTTTTACCTGTACATATTCGGTGACTCATTTTCGGTTCTCGTGATTAATTTACGCTATCTAGAAGGCGAATAACCAATAAAAATCCGGATATCTCTGTTACAAAGCGAGTCTTACCAACCGTCCAACCCTAATTTAATGTTACATTAAATTAAGTGACATGCTATGGACCCTCCTGATACCTTATCACCTCTAACTCGTTTGCAGTTAGTTAAAGTGACTATTATTTTACAGATATTTAAATCTGCTTTGTTAATCTCACACACTGTTTCCTGCAAGAACACTGTTGTTAGCCAACACATACGTCTTGCTTGCACAGTATCTTGTTTAAGTATCTCACACGGTTATCTCTCCCTCTCTGCTTCATTATCCACGTTTCTGTAAAGCAACTAATTAACTATATAATAAGATTAACTATCCAGTAGTATAATCCAAGCGTATTGCATGAGAAAATCGAGCTGTCTTAAGAATTTCTTAAGAAAGAAACAAAAACGTTTATTTTCTAATCTTCTTTCCATGCTAGGATTTGATTGGGATACACTTATTTCAAAAACTCTTTGGATTCGAGCTAGTTAAACGACGTCGATTTAAAAATACATACAAATAATTTGATAATCTCATAGGTAACAACACAGGTTTAGTGTTACCAATACTGCTAAAAATAAAACACATTCTAAAAGAACATAAATGGTATTTTGAAAGACATAGGCCCATCTTCTCTGCAGCAATGTATGAGTACTATACAGCGTAAGAGTTACTATACAGCGTAAGAGTTACTATACAGCGTAAGAGTTACTATACAGCGTAAGAGTTACTACAGCGTAAGAGTTACTATACAGCGTAAGAGTTACTATACAGCGTAAGAGTTACTATACAGAGTAAGAGTTACTATACAGCGTAAGAGTTACTATACAGCGTAAGAGTTACTATACAGCGTAAGAGTTACTATACAGCGTAAGAGTTACTATACAGCGTAAGAGTTCTATACAGCGTAAGAGTTACTATACAGCGTAAGAGTTACTATACAGCGTAAGAGTTACTATACAGCGTAAGAGTTACTATACAGCGTAAGATTTACTATACAGCGTAAGATTTACTATACAGCGTAAGAGTTACTATACAGCGTAAGAGTTACTATACAGCGTAAGAGTTACTATACAGCGTAAGAGTTACTATACAGCGTAAGAGTTACTATACAGCGTAAGAGTTACTATACAGCGTAAGAGTTACTATACAGCGTAAGAGTTACTATACAGCGTAAGAGTTACTATACAGCGTAAGAGTTACTATACAGCGTAAGATTACTATACAGCGTAAGAGTTACTATACAGCGTAAGAGTTACTATACAGCGTAAGAGTTACTATACAGCGTAAGAGTTACTATACAGCGTAAGAGTTACTATACAGCGTAAGATTACTATACAGCGTAAGATTTACTATACAGCGTAAGAGTTACTATACAGCGTAAGAGTTACTATACAGCGTAAGAGTTACTATACAGCGTAAGAGTTACTATACAGCGTAAGAGTTACTATACAGCGTAAGAGTTACTATACAGCGTAAGAGTTACTATACAGCGTAAGAGTTACTATACAGCGTAAGAGTTACTATACAGCGTAAGATTACTATACAGCGTAAGAGTTACTATACAGCGTAAGAGTTACTATACAGCGTAAGAGTGCTTCCTTTCTTCCGTGTTCCGGAATCATATAAAATTATTTGCATCATTTCTGTTGCATAACTGTGCTCGACGCTTTCCACTTAAGCAAGTGACATCTCGTTTAAGGCACAAGCCCTTTCTTCTACATTCACTGAAGGTTTTAAAGAACAAAGGTTTACCGCCATCTCTCACATTTACGCTAATTTACTATGCCTTTTCAACAAGCGAAATTATACAATACTATGTTGGTATGTAAAAACAGAAGGCGGGGTCTAAATAGAAAAGAAGAATAGAATGGCTAATCTTTAGTCTGATACCTTCTTCAAATCTAATGATGATTTGATTCAAATATACTCTTTAACAACGCACTGTTATGGTATGTAACTCCATCAATCCAACGGACGTTACGTCTTCAATAACCATTGAAATCTTCTATTCACTTACGTCTGTTTCCTCACGTAATGAGCCCACAGGTCCCCAGCGTTCTGAGCGAATGGTACAACCCTAACACTTGTTCTTTCTGCAGTGAGAAAAACTCTAGACATTCCAATAATTAGACTTAATTCTTCTTTTTAGCTGCTTCTCTCCCCCCCCCCCAACACCCCCCCCCCCTAAACCAGTGTTACAAGCAATACTGACGTGCCGTGTCAATACAGTATAATAGAAGCCTGTCTTCCTTCAACCAAACGAATTAATATGCAGATTTTTTTACTGCTTCGCTTTTTTTTCTCATATCTTTTGTTATTTCTTTATACAATGTCTTGTCAAACTTGGCGGTGTTGTCATGCTTATGTTTCAGTGTTATATGTCGGTCCATTGTTCTTGAGATGTGGCAATGTTGGCAAGTTGCTGTCTAGAACTAATCACATGATTGGTCATCGCACCACTACCACCATATACAGCTCATGAGAGAGAATGAAAGATCAAAAGCGAGAGAATAAAAAGAGAGTTCTTCCTTAAGAGAATAGGAGCCGTTATTTGAAATACAGTAACACATGGAGAATATTGGGCAGATGTATGTACGGGAACAGACCTTGAAACAAAGGGAATATAAGATGTACACAGAGACCGACGTTGGACATGGTAAAAAAAAAATTGCGTGTGTTAAGAAAAGGACGAGGAAGGAAAGGGAGCGTAAAAATAAAATAGTGAAGAGTGCAAGACAAAAATTATTGAATAATTAAGGCGCAACAAATGGCACAAACAAATGGCACCGTCATTAAATTAAATGGGGCACTAAAATTCAGTTGGCAGGTACTACAGACTTCAGGAGCCTCAGTTACATCTGTTAACCCTCTTACGTGCAGTACTGCTGTATACGTCACCTGTTGTAACAACCAATAGCACGCCGCTTTGTCCAGCGTTTGTCCGATTTCAGAATAAACAGGAGACGACAGGCAAATTGGCCTGGACAGATTTTCAAATGCCTTCTTTGTTATTTCACAGCATCATTTCATGTCCATGTTTTGCATATACAAATCTGTTAAGTCAGGGTTGCAAAACTCCCGGGTGCCAAGTCGACTAAATTTTGTACGGTAGCGTCAGACATTTGTACGTTCTCAGTACAGATTTTGGTTCTTGTCGCCCTTCTGGCGCCTACACTTTTAAGGTGCCTGCTAGATTTATTTCTTTTAAAAGTCGTGTATCCCCGTGTTAGGACGTTACTTTCCCCAGTACTTCTTTCAATATTTGCCTTATCGAAAATCTCCTTCTAATAAATGGTACCTACAATTTGCCATGTACCATGAAATGCGCCCCCCTCCCCCCCCCCCCACTCACGGTGTCTACCATGCAACTTATGCTTCATTGTCTGTCACCTTCTTGCCGACTGCCCACGGTACAGGCGTTAATCAGACGAGAAATTTTCGCTGCCAAAAATGTTTAGTGACTTTCGGTGTGACAAACATATGTGAAAGGGGCCACAGCTGTACTTCTTAAGTAGCAGAATGTATCAGTCCTAAGAGAAGAATACGTATATTGCATGAATCAATGTTTACTAAAGTAGACACGAATAGCTTCAGTAGTTGATGCGCCCATAAACAAAAAAGTACAACTACGACCACCAACAACACACACCAACACCCACCACCAACAGAGACACAACACCAACACCACCACAAAACAAAAAACACAACACCACACACCAACACCCCAACACACCACCAACAACCAACACGAACACACAAACAACACCAACACCAACAACACACACCAACACAACCAAAAACACCAACACAACATCCCCACACAACAAACAACACCAACAACACAACAACAACACAATGCATATCACGAAACTTGCATGGGACAAATTTGATTTGTGGTCCAAGTAACGTACAAGTCATGAGCGCTCGAGTCTTCTGAAATATGACGTTTATAGTACCGACATTTGAAAGGAGTGTTCTGCCTCCATCTTTCGGGTAGTCCGAAACGAATATACTGAAAATGAACGCAGCGCGTTATTCCGAAAAGTCGGTGTCGTTCTAGAGAACTACCGGGTGTCACAACGCAGAAGGCTATTATAAAAACGTTTAAAGGCTGTTGTATATTAACAAGCAGGTACCTAATTTCGAAGAAACCCGTTCAGATGGGTATCCTATTTCTAAACTCCTGTAAATTACATGAAGAGGACTGTAACACTGACGTTATGTAAACAGCAAGAAATCAAAATTCAGATTTATGAGGAGCCCTGTTTAGGCTTCTCAAGCACCACGGACTGTACTCTGGAACCCTTACCATATGCTGTTTTATCAGTCCTGTGACTCACACATACATCAACACACACAACGTTCCTGAAACTCGCTATGCATAAAATTTTTTATATTCACCGTGCGTTTCATTTAATATTTAACAACAAATTAAAAGCACATTTTGTTTAAAATTTTTAATAGTAATATTACATTCCCCTACATATGTTTCGGTCCGATTTCAGACCATCAAATTTGAGGATGGTCTGAAATCGGACCGAAACATATGTAAGGAAATGTAATTAAAACTATAAAACAGTTTTAAACAAAATGTGAATTTAGTTGGTTGTTAAATCGCTATGCATACTTTGCCAGTGGACACTCAACATACGTGATACTTTTGATCTCCACGATATCAATTATACGAATATGGCAGTCGGGTAAATTTCTAAAGTAAGAACAGATTATTAGCAATTAGTAAATTCCTACAATTTTGTAAGGGCACTGAACTTAACATTGTATTTACCGTGTATTTTTTTTTTCAATTAAGATATATTTATTAAACACCAACTAATGCACATAAACTTTATTCACAATAGTTTATTCTTAAAATTCCCCTATAAATATTTCGGTGGTTTAAACCACCATCTTCAGGGGTAATCTCTACGATCCCCTAAAGATGGTGGTTTAAACCACCGAAATACGTATAGGGGAATTTTAAGAATAAACTATTGTGAAAAAAGTTTATGTGCATTAGTTGGTGTTTAATAAATATATCTTAATTTTTAAGGGCACGTTTATTTAAAACGTGAATATTTAAAACGGTTATATTTAAGGATGACAGTGACTTTTCAAAGTAGTCTGATGTAAAGGCAGTAACATCAATCACTCTACACTGGCAGAAACATCCTTACCTTAATTTTATCTTACATTCACTGTGCATTTCCATTCAGTATTCAACAACCAAATAAATGCACTGTTTTATTTAAAACTATTTTATAGTTTTCTTAGATTCCCCCTACAACAGCTCGCACCACCAACACGACAGCACACGGAACAAGCAGCTTTATAAAAAAGTATGATCTGCAATATACACAGAAACACGATTTCATGCTTCAACTAACCAATCACGTGTAGACACAAGGAAATGATCTACTATGTTTCACCTCGTACAAACAAAACAGATAGGACCTTCAGTTGGTATACATTGTGTTTCACGTGTGTTTTACAAATTTAATCGTGTTTTAATCTATTTTAATCTGTGTTTTTTGAAAAGTGTTTTTTTTTAAAAAGTGATATTATAACCTACACGATTAGACGCAAGTGATCTACACTACATATACAATTGAACGAACACATATGCACGTGATATAAGTGTAGTTTATGACCCCCTGAAGATGGTCTGAAATCAGACCGAAACATATGTAGGGGAACTTCACGTTACGTATAAGATATATATATATATATATATATATATATATATGTAGGGGAATCTAAGAAAATTATAAAACAGTTTTAAATAAAATGTTCGTTTAGTTGGTTGCTAAATATCCTTACCTTAAATCCCTTATTTTTTTTTTACGAAAATGTGATAGTGTGTTTAGCCCTGTTAATAGCTTCCTAATTAATTGAGACCATTCTATTAATGTTTTGTAAGGATACCCTGTTAGTCAAACATAAACCAGCTTCGCAAGGATACCACGTCACTCAGGGACACCACGATCTTTCAATTCTTAATTTCGCGACAATATGACATCATTTTACTTCCACTGCCAAACCCATCCCAATCCCCTCATCAGGTCCATAGGGCAATACACTCTTCACGAGTTGAACACTATGTATAAAAGATACAAACACAAGCGACCGAAACATATCTTGTTGTAATTAGAGAAGGTGGAAAGTTAGTGTTTTTTGATGATGTCTGATTTTTCACTACAACTACTGTATCTGTGTTCCCTTTACATTTGCGGTCAGGGCGAATGTCCCGATACTTGTGTAATCATGGAAGTTGGTTAACGGTACAACTTGTTAAAAGTTTATTTTTGTTCTTGATGTATACTGATAATGTCAATAAAGCTTTAATTTTTAAAAAAATATGACACCAATATGGCGGTGGTGAGAACTTACAAGGCGGAGACGGCACTGACACCATTAACAGCAGCCTATGTCGTCACAAGATCCTAAAATTCCGTGTGTTAATGGAAAAAACCGACACTTCTAAGGGATTTGTTTTTAGAATGCAGAACTTTAACGTGGCAGCAACTAGACTTCGCTGTCCACTTCTTTGCGGTAACCAACTAAGCACTTAAGTTAGGAGAGTGAGTTTTGTCAGAAGAAATACCTTAACGGTGCTTAGAATTTCTGTATAAAACATGCTTTATTATTTTAAAGTTTCAAGATGAGAGTGTCTCTTTAAAATCACATATGTGTCGGTGCAAGTACAACGTACTGCATACATATTTAATACTCTGCATTACATTTACATTATACACAGTACGGCGCACGAAAATTTGAGTACCTGTTGTGCACAGCACAAACTTCTTCTCGTCGAAATTCTACATATAAACGTACAAACAAACTGTATAACTGTTAATTCACAGTCCTATAATATAAACTGGTAGACCTCGGTGGACCCAAGGTTCGCGGGTTCGATCCCGACCGAGGTCGATGGATTTTTAAGGGTGATAAAAATCCGGAGCACCACTTCCTTCGGAGGGGAAGTAAAGCCGTCGGTCCCATGTCGTAGATTTACGGCATGTAAAATAACCTTACGGGCATGAATAGAAATGTTTCGTAAGCAAAATTGTGGTCATTTCTCACCCAAGTCTCCTGACTGCCTGCCAGATGGCTCTGGCGGTCACATCAGGATCGATAGAACAGCAGCGCGGCCAGTTGGCCAGTCACCAACTGCCACAAATGCGCACGACCCAGTAACCTCGGAAAGAGGAGGCCTGAGCCCATATAGGGCTGTTGAGCCAAGGTTATATATTATATTATTATATAAACTGACGTACGTATCTCAAAGCAAGTATGCATCACACAACCTACTGAGAATCTATTTCTATTTACAGATATACTACCAGAATAAGAAGAATATTATAGTGTGTAATCTTTCGGAACCCTAAAATTCACCGTGCCATCGACGAGTGACAATGCTGCTGACAATACATAAAAAAACAGGTCTGTTTCGAGAAGTTTCTTCAATACCTTAAGAAAGCAATTCCCATCTTACACGCAAATTTCCAAACTTTAGCTCGCTAAACAAGATATTCATCACCACTTTGTACAGCTACATGGGCCCTAAGTCGAATATTTTAGAAAAGACGAACATTCCCCAATCTCAGACTATCCTTTGTAGCAAGGATACCGTCCTAAAGATATTTACAAAATTGTATCCTACCTCATATGCATCCGTTAACTCTATTTCGGATATAATCACTGTTTCAACTCATAAGTGATAGATTAAGTCCTTAAATGTAGTCGTGGCCTTCAGGCTGTGTTACTGACAGGTAAAATAAGCAGCAATACACAAGTTTGCAACTGTAGCTTACTGTATAGCTGTTTTTTTTGTTGTATTGTGTGTGGGTGTTTTTGTAAGGTATGGATGTATTTGTTAAGGAGTGGATGTTTTTGTAAGGTATGGATGTTTTTGTTAAGGAGTGGATGTTTTGTTAAGGTATGGATGTTTTTGTTAAGGAGTGGATGTTTTTGTTAAGGTGTGGATGTTTTTGTAACGCATGTATGGTGTTCTAATGCGTGTACTTGTATTTACTGTATGTACTTTGTTTGTAATTGTGTATAGTTTGTTTTGTATTGTTACTTTTATGTACATTATATTTCCATTTGTATTGTGTGTACTAGTGTAAGGACTACTGCCACCGGTGAAAACATTTGTATTGTGTGTACTAGTGTAAGGACTACTGCCACCGGGTGAAAATATTTGTATTGTGTGTACTAGTGTAAGGACTACTGCCACCGGGTGAAAACATTTGTATTGTGTGTACTAGTGTCAGGACTACTGCCACCGGGTGAAAACATTTGTATTGTGTGTACTGTGTAAGGACTACTGCCACCGGGTGAAAACATTTGTATTGTGTGTACTAGTGTAAGGACTACTGCCACCGGTGAAAACATTTGTATTGTGTGTACTAGTGTAAGGACTACTGCCACCGGGTGAAAACATTTGTATTGTGTGTACTAGTGTAAGGACTACTGCCACCGGTGAAAACATTTGTATTGTGTGCACTAGTGTAAGGACTACTGCCACCGGGTGAAAACATTTGTATTGTGTGTACTAGTGTAAGGACTACTGCCACCGGGTGAAAACATTTGTATTGTGTGTACTAGTGTAAGGACTACTGCCACCGGGTGAAAACATTTGTATTGTGTGTACTAGTGTAAGGACTACTGCCACCGGGTGAAAACATTTGTATTGTGTGTACTAGTGTAAGGACTACTGCCACCGGGTGAAAACATTTGTATTGTGTGTACTAGTGTAAGGACTACTGCCACCGGGTGAAAACATTTGTATTGTGTGTACTAGTGTAAGGACTACTGCCACCGGTGAAAACATTTGTATTGTGTGTACTAGTGTAAGGACTACTGCCACCGGGTGAAAACATTTGTATTGTGTGTACTAGTGTAAGGACTACTGCCACCGGGTGAAAACATTTGTATTGTGTGTACTAGTGTAAGGACTACTGCCACCGGGTGAAAACATTTGTATTGTGTGTACTAGTGTAAGGACTA
Organism: Reticulitermes speratus; assembly: GCA_021186555.1. Taxonomy (NCBI): domain Eukaryota; kingdom Metazoa; phylum Arthropoda; class Insecta; order Blattodea; family Rhinotermitidae; genus Reticulitermes; species Reticulitermes speratus. The sequence goes on from JAJKFL010000007.1 coordinate 28,580,058, forward strand.
CTGCCACCGGGTGAAAATATTTTTTGGGTACTAGTGTAAGGAACTATGCCACCGGGTGAAAACATTTGTATTGTGTGTACTAGTGTAAGGACTACTGCCACCGGGTGAAAACCCAATTGCGGTAAATAATAATAATAATAATAATAATAATAATAATAATAAACTGGGCTTGTTATTTGCAGAGTATCTTGGTTACGAATACTGATCATTGTTATTTAAGTTTACTAGGCATTTGGTAAGATCGTAAAAGATACTTCATCAGTCTTCATCAGTGCAAACTTCGTACGGCCCTGAAAACATTCGGAAGTCTACTAAGTAAACAGGGATTCTTTGATTTAAACTTCAGGAAGGAAAGATTTAGAAAGAGTTAAAGAAAAAAGGGAAGATGGAGGAATTTTATAAGCAGTAACTGAATCAGAGTAAAAAAGAGATAAGGAAATCATAGCAGATGACGAAAGGTGAACGTCTTAGTAAGAAGAGGAAGAAGAAGAAGAAGGCGAAGAAGAAGAAGAAGAAAAAGCAGGGCCGGGACGCAAGTGAACCCGACTCGTGATTACGATGGAGACTATTACAACAGAAGATGACTATTGGCGCTATAGGCGATATTTAAAGCCCCATGCTAAGCCTGGCTCGCCATCACACGCCTTTGACTATTATTAATTACTGTGCCTTTGTTTAATATGAGCCGGGGTCTAGGGCCAGTTGATTAACTCGCTCGCTAGGTGGGAACCAGCCCAAGCCAGCAGAGGACGCCGAACCCAGCTAAAAATTCATCTCATGTCCGTGTTCCCGGATGAAACATTTTGGTAAGGTTAAACAACACCCTCTTAATATGTGTGCGTACGGGATCGTCGGTGATGGATTGTTCACTGTGACTTAATTTTATTACCCGAAAGATTCAAGAAAAATTGGATTATTCGTCCACATCTACCCTGATGATGCAGGCGGCAGGTTTTCTTGAAACATCGCTACATATATATATATATATATATATATATATCAGACTACAAGGTGATACATCCGAAACGACGGCCACATTCAAAAGAAATAAGACCCAAATACATAGGACAAACTCTGGAGATTCTACTAAATTACGGTTAAAATTTATCATTCATAATTAATTCACAAAGATCTAATTAACGTATAATTGTTAGTATATTTATTGGTATCACCTCTCACAGATTTAGTCATATATGATTAGAAATTTGTGAATTATTGTTAAATTCTTAGCTTTAATTAATATACAGTTTATTCATCAATAAATACAAATGAATTTGGAGTTGAAGTCGCTGTGTTTATAATCTGAATATTTGCAACAAAAATTTAAATGTTCAGTAAATTTTAAGTAAGTATTTTTAATTTACATTTCACTATCTGAGATTTAAGAAAAATGTATTTGTTCCTGAATATTCATAAACAAATCTCAGATATTTAGGTGGATTATGATACATGTTGACCATTGTAAATAATATTCCGAGATTAAATTAAAGTGTGTTTATTCTGTGGGTGTTTAAGAACTAAGCCTCAAAAAGGTTTAAGACTGATGGGAAAAGACTTTAAAGCTGCACAATTTATCTAATATTGCAAACGTGACTAAAATATCAAAGAAAAGATGGAAGAAGCAGCCAGGTCGTAAGGGAATAGCTGCTGTTTGCGAAGATGGCAGAACAAATCCCTCCCTCGTAGCTAAAAAGCTTCATATTCTGTCGCTTTTCAACAGCAAGAATTACAGTAATTTCCTTTAGGGATATAAAACGGCCTAAGCTGATAACTGTTTATCAACGTTTTCAACAAAGCAGCTGCATCCATCTCGTGCCCTGAAGATGGACGCAGAACGTTTCCTTGAAACTCTGGTTACTAGCTATCAGACTACAAGACATCATAGCCTTGGCCACGAGAATCTCAAGTGTAAATTATTTACAAGTTGCCGTGGAAGTATATATATATATATATAACACACACACATTAACTTGTCACGTTAAGTAAGAATAAACGACAGATATGTCTGAAATGGTGTTGACAAAATGTCACTACCAGAAATTATATTTAGCTACAAGTATGGTTATTAATTTTAAATTTCAACTGCTGGTCCTTACGTTAACAACGGCGTAAAAGCAATATAACTGACACGCCAGTAATAATTAACCGTTTTAACACCGAAATCGACCTACAATATACTTAAAGATACAGCTCGTACCGCGCAGTAAACACACTCCGTCTCAGTTATACAAACCAATCAGTTAATGCTGTACAGTGAAATAATCGATGTTTGTTCTGAGATCCACACAAAACACATAAATACAGCTCGTACCGCGCAGTAAACACACTCCGTCTCAGTTATAAAAACCAATCAGTTAATGTTGTACAGTGAAATAATCGCTGTTTGTGCTGCGATCCTTACAAAACACATAAATACACTGCGTGGTAAAATGCAGAGTTCCTTAATGTTACAGTAGTGGGTACATATATTTACCACTGAGCTTTAAAGGATTAAAAAAATCAACCAACTGACCGATATGTGGCCTCTCCTTATGCAACAGTTACCTGCAATAAAACATTGTTACGCTCTAGACCAGTGATTCTCAAAGTGTACTCCACGGTTCCCAAGGGATCCGCAACCAGTTTCCTGGGGATCCGTGGATATATTTCTGTAATGGCTACTTTAAAGATTACTTACTTTCTTAATCAAAGGAATAATGTTTTATTAAGAATAATCGCGAAACCTCTTTACTTGGCGATATGTTAATTTCGTATGATCGTTAGGATATTTAATTAAGAGACTCCTGTACCCACGCACGAAGAGATAATCAGTTTAATTAGGTCAAATCATGCAATGCATTGTTACGTATGCTCCTGGCACGCATTCGTAGCTTTCTAAAATCACTTTTTAGATATAAATTTTTAATTTTTCGATACCTATCATTCGGACACTCTATAGTTACGTCAGTAAGTATGTGAGGATCCGTGGTTATTTTTCAAAGCCAAAAGGGTCCGCGAGCAAAAAAAAAAGTTTGGGAAACACTGTGATAGACTCATATTCGAAGGTACTCAGTTTCGATGCAGGAACAAGGCAAGAGCTTAGTGGTTTCTGATTTTTCTATTCACAGTTATGTAGGAATTGTTCAAACAGGCCTTAAAATATTTGGAAATATTTGAGATCATTTTCCGTATGTCACAAGACAGTAACTAATCTATGGGCTTGAAATCGCGTAGTTAATCTAATTAACGAGTCAATTTCAATCACAGTTATATAACTGGCTCAACGCAGCAGAATGGGGGCGAGCGGTGGCGCAGTTGGTTGAGGCACTACGCTACAAACCGGAACGTCGCGGGTTCGATTCCCGATGGTGACATAATCGTTTCGGTCGCACTATGGCCCTGGGGTCGACTCAGCCTCTAACAGAAATGAGTACCAGGAATATTTCCTGGGGGGTAAAGGCGGCCGGTGCGTAGGGCTGACAACCTTACCACCTTCATGTGCCGATTGTCTAGAAATCTGGGAGCCTCAACCTCCTAGAACCCTAAGGGCCTGTCCAGGCTTGTAATGGGATTGAAAAAAAAAAAGAAAAAGGCGGCCGGTGCCTAGGGCTAACAACCTTATCACATGTGCCGATTGTCTTGAAATGTGGGAGCCTCAACCTCCTAGAACCCTAAGGGCCTGTCCAGGCCTGTAATGGGATTGAAAAAAAAAAAGAAAAAGGCGGCCGGTGCCTAGGGCTAACAACCTTATCACATGTGCCGATTGTCTTGAAATGTGGGAGCCTCAACCTCCTAGAACCCTAAGGGCTTGTCCAGGCCTGTAATGGGATTGAAAAAAAAAGAAAAAGGCGGCCGGTGCCTAGGGCTAACAACCTTATCACATGTGCCGATTGTCTTGAAATGTGGGAGCCTCAACCTCCTGGAACCATAAGGGTCTGTCCAGGCCTGTAATGGGATTGCTTTACGCAGCAGAGTTCATCTGGGAAATAATTCCATTCATCAAGAAATTTCGTGGCTTTTACGGAAACCGAACTGTCATTACCATGTTCACAATGTCATTACCATGTTCACAATAACCCACCAGGCCATCACGCCCTGACCGACATGACACTAGTTCACAGCTGTGCACACTGCTGACCTAAGGTCCATGTATATCATGAACTAATATCTACACACAGTTATCCGAAGTTCTCAAAATTATGTGGGGGGATTTAAGTACAAACTGAAGAAATGGAATGTGCAAAGAAACGAACCAAGAAAATCGATACAGCTGTAGTTGGTATGTCATAATTTCATCTCCAGGTCATTTATAATCTGACACAATCAACTTCACATCAAATCTCATAATTGCCATAATTGCCACCAGACTGTCGCGTATGTGAAAAGGCAGAAGCAGGCCACCACAATATATTACGAGAGATCCACAGAAAAAATGTCGCAAGGCTCATAATTGTCATAATTGCCACCAGACTGTCGCGTATGTGAAAAGGCAGAAGCAGGCCACCACAATATATTAAGAGAGATCCACAGAAAAAATGTCGCAAGGCTCATAATTGCCATAATTGCCACCAGACTGTCGCTTGTGCGAAAAGGCAGAATCAGGCCACCACAATATATTACGAGAGATCCACAGAAAAAATGTCGCAAGGCTCATAATTGCCACCAGACTGTCGCGTGTGCGAAAAGGCAGAAACAGGCCACCACAATATATTACGAGAGATCCACAGAAAAAATGTCGCAATGCTCATAATTGCCATAATTGCCACCAGACTGTGGCGTATGCGAAAAGGCAGAAGCAGGCCACCACAATATATTACGAGAGATCCACAGAAAAAATGTCGCAATGCTCATAATTGCCATAATTGCCACCAGACTGTCGCGTGTGCGAACAGGCAGAAGCAGGCCACCACAATATATCACGAGAGATCCACAGAAAAAATGTCGCAATGCTCATAATTGCCATAATTGCCACCAGACTGTGGCGTATGCGAAAAGGCAGAAGCAGGCCACCACAATATATTAGGAGAGATCCAAAGAAAAAATGTCGCAAGGCTCATAATTGCCATAATTGCCACCAGACTGTCGCTTGTGCGAAAAGGCAGAAGCAGGCCACCACAATATATTACGAGAGATCCACAGAAAAAATGTCGCAATGCTCATAATTGCCATAATTGCCACCAGACTGTCGCTTGTGCGAAAAGGCAGAAGCAGGCCACCACAATATATTACGAGAGATCCACAGAAAAAATGTCGCAAGGCTCATAATTGTCATAATTGCCACCAGACTGTCGCGTATGTGAAAAGGCAGAAGCAGGCCACCACAATATATTACGAGAGATCCACAGAGAAAATATCGCAAGTCAATAACAAAACACTTACCAGTGACTTAACATTCACAAATTCTACATTGCGCCCACAGGGTACATTTATGTATTTTGTATGGTCCTCTAAACAAACAGCGACTATCTCTTTACGCCTGCTTGCTTTCTGTAACAGGGACGAAGGCTCAGGCTGTTATTCGTCGGCCTCTCATCTCGGAGGCCCAGGTACGATCCCGGGTCAGCCCATGTGGGATTTGTGGTGGATAAAGTGGCACTGGGACAGGTTTTTTCCCCGAGTACTTCGGTTTTCCCCTGTCAATTTCATTCCACCGGTGCTCCATTACACGGAAAAATGAAAAAAATTATAATCATCTTCATCACAAGGGTTGCACAATAATCCTTAAGGCTGCGGTGTGTCCGTAGCGTCTGCTGCGGGGCCCTTCACCACAAAAAAAGACAGGGACGGGGTGTGTTTACTGCGCGGTACGAACTTAATATTTATGTACAATTCAAGTTTATGTTACCCCTTAAAGGGTTAATTATGCTTTGTTAGTTTACATATAACATGTTATGTGTGAGAGGTTTATTATAAATTACGTGGGAAGAAAATATCGTAGCGTATTTAAATACCATCTCACATCTGCTGGAATACAGGTATACACAAAAGAATGGTGCGGTTTTAATAGTGTTCACTATTAAAACCGCACCATTCTTTTGTGTATACCCTGTATAGTGAGGAAGGCCACAGAAACTGACAATCAGCATAACCGTTACATGGACCCGTGTTTAAAACACGTGGGTTCACCTCTGCGCTGCGAAGTGTGGCATAGCTCGACAGAGTAAAACAACTTAAACCTAAGGGGTGTCACAAAGAGGATTCCTGACTAATCTAAACACAAATGGCACATCCACATGGAGTACTTCAGGTCTTAAACAGTGCTCTGATGACGGCTGATAAATAAGCAACGGCCACAGAATGCTATATCTAGTTTGGTGAAACTGTCAATAGGTAGAAGAGCCAGTCAAGACGATACTATTCGTACGCGTGCCATAAGACGAGCAAATGTTATTAGGAATCAATGTCTTATCACCAACTTCATTCATTCTGTAGTCTGTCTTACGACAGGTCCGCAGCCTCTTCCAAAGCGAGTTCTCCACAGGGTGCAATCTGGTGCTCCCTCTTTCAATTTCCAGTATCTTTTCTTTTCCTTAAGGTCATCCAGTAGCTGCTTACGTCTTCTCCCTCGTCGTCCCGTCATTTCTATCCTTCCTTCTAACTTTCCTTCAATCACATGTTTCAGAACGCAGTTTCTACGCAAGATGTGACCAATCCAGTTAGCCTTTCTTCTTTTTATTGTATGTACGATATTCCTTTCCTCCTTCACTCTCTGTAATACTTCTTCATTTCTCACACGATCGGTCCAACTGATCTTCTCCATTCTTCTCCAGCACCACATTTCAAAACTTTCCAGATACTTCTGATCTACTTTCCGAAGTGTCCAACTAAACCCACTTTATTTAAAAAAACCAATATAAGGTTTCTTTAAAACATTTAAAACCCCCCTACATATGTTTCGGCTCACGGACGTGTTTTTTAAACAAATGCAGTTGAGTGACACCCACTGAAGATGGCTTTCTAGAGAGCAGAAACATATGCAGGGGGTTTTTAAATGTTTTAAAGAAACCTTATATTGGTTTTTTTAAATTAAGTGCATTTGGTTGGTGATAAGACATTGATTTATGAAAAATGTACGGTGATTTTAGAATAAAGTTATTAGGAATATTTACGTATTTTAACATTTAGTTCCTAAACACTCCAAAGAACGAAAATAAAAAGCAATTAAACTATTCTCCTTCCTATACCCTGCCTGATTTCCGAAACAGCATTAATTTTGTTGCTTAAAATCTTCTGGGTTGTTACCCGACGTCATTTTTTGGTGTATGACCAACGTTTCGGGATCACTTGTTTGTCCTATCTTCTTTTTTTTTCCTAAGACCCTGAAGATGGGACAAACAATTGATCCCGAAACGTAGGTCATACACAAATAAAGTACGCCGGGTAACAACCCAGAAGATTTTAAGCAACAAAATTAATGCTGTTTCGGAAATCAGGCAGGGTATAGGAAGGAGAATAGTTTCATTGCTTTTTATTTTCGTTCTTTGGAGTGTTTAGGAACTAAATGTTAAAATACGTAAATATTCCTAATAACTTTATTCTAATATCACCGTACATTTTTCACAAATCAATGTCTTATCACCAACCAAATGCACTTAATTTAAAAAAAAACAATATAAGGTTTCTTTAAAACATTTAAAAACCCCCCACATTACGACCACGGCGGAAGCCTTCAATTACATAGCATCAATTTTTTTTCGCAAGTTCAAAGCTTCGTAGATTTGTTCTTGTTCTGCGTGTAGCTTTGAAGATGAAAAGGAGTATTGAACATTACTGGAAACACACTGACAGGGTAAAACTAAAGTAACCGGAGAAAAAACTGTCCCAGTGCTACTTTGTCCACCATAAACCCCACATGAACAGGACCGGTCTCGAAACTAAGCTGTCGCGATCAGAGACCGGCGAGTGATCGCTTAGGACATCGTAAGACCTCTAAAGACTGGCATTCTAAATTACATACAAAAATTCAGCTCGGACCTCACAGAGAATACAGTGTGTTTCAAACTGGATGAAAAAGCCGGTTAGTGCCGTTTGGGAAAAAGTGTTTATCGTGAGAGACGTAAGGAGGACGTAATTACACTGCGTGGGCAAAATGCAGACAAGGGCTTCTTATTGTGTTACAGCAGTCGGTGAGTATAGTTACCACTGGGCTTTACACGGTTAAGTTACGTCTGGAAGTGTTTAATATTTCGAGGGTTATATAAAAATTTAACCGTTTACAGCCCAGTGGTTACTATACGCACCATCAGATTTAGCATTTAAAAAATGTACGTTTTGCCCACTCAATGAATTTGTTATGGGCAGATACCAAAAAAAAAATCATTATTTCCCCATACGGAGGGACGAATTGTAGTAGAAGGATAGAAGAGTAGGGAAAGCAAGGGGAAAGTGAGATGCACTCTATTTTTGGTGCGGGGGGAGAAAGCGCATCACTTTTTAAAAGGTTCTTAGGTTTCGCCCACTCGTCCTTCTGATAAAAAAGGTACATCAATCCCATTACAGGCCTGGACAGACCCTTAGGGTTCCAGGAGGTTGAGGCTCCCAGATTTCTAGACAATTGGCACACGAAGGTGGTAAGGTTGTCAACCCTAAGCACCGGCCGCCTTTACCCCTCAGGAAATATTCCTGGTACTCATTTCTGTTAGAGGCTGAGTCGACCCCAGGGCCATAGTGCGACCGAAAGGATTATGTCAATGAAAAATGCCAATGACACCATCGGGAATCGAACCCGCGACCTTCCGGCTTGTAGCGCAGTGCCTCAACCAAATGCGCCACCGCGTGCCCCCGTCCTTCTGATAGTATTATAAAAATGAAAGTAAAAATAATAATAAAGATTTTAGAGTGGTGGGAGTAGTGGCGTGAAATAAGGTCTGAGGAATTTTGATTTCTGGTTAATGTAAAAAATGTATAATCTGAAAAATTAACTTGCTTTTAGAGCAAAGGGCTCAAATTTTATGAATTTAAACCTGGAGAGCTGCATCAGAAGCATGCAGCAGCAACCCGTGTCGAAATGTCCGGTCGCAGCACCTTCGGATGCATACTGACTCTTAGTCAGCACTCAGCATTTAAGACAGTGGCTTTAAAATAACCGAGATGGAGTTTGTTCACTGCGCGGTAGGAATGAATCTCTAAATATACTGCAAGTTAATATTTGTATTTAATGAATCCGCGCCATGCCTCAGGCCGTTATACGCCGACCTCTCACTCGGAAGCACGGGTTCAATACCAGGCCAGTCCATGCGATGTGTGGCTGACAAAAAGCACTGGTACAGGTTTCGGAACGAGTATTTCAGTTTTGCCCTGTCAGTATCATTCCATCAATTCTCCATACTCACCCTCATGTACATGTTACTCTTATCCGAAGGACAAAGGAACGTAGCCTGGGAACCTTCCAGAAAACATCGTGAAGCATTGAATATAAAAGGATTTACATTTCGTCTTTACGGAGTTAAAACATTTAAATAGCCAGCCAAGGGGGCTGCAAAGTTATACGCCGCATCAGACTCAGTTTTACTGTACTTCCAAGCCCTGTAACTTTGTGTCAAGTTCAATTAATGCACGACAGAAGTGTGTTTCTTCTTGCACTGCGCACCACTCAAGGGCAATCAAATTTAGTGGCCGATCGTGTAATTAACTGGCATCAAGCTACACATAGCAGCAATAAATCAGCCTAAAATTCAGACTACTTGAGTAGCATCTCACCATTAATAAAAGCAATATATGTACCGGAATGAACTTATTAACCCCAGTGGTCTGTAATGTTCTGGAATAGAACTCCACAGCATTCTGGTCTCAGCATTCTTTTCGGGCTTTCCTTCGGTCCCCAAAGGCATAAGCCGAGTTCGTAACCGTGGTAATCTGCTTTCCAATCATTGTTCTTACCCATGACGGCTCAGTCGATATACGAGTAAGAATGAGAATTCTTAGAACTGTGGATATAATTTGTGTTATTAGGTTCATCAAATTAAGCTGTGAGCTGGACAGCTCAGTTGGAATAGTGACTGGGCCACAGATTGGATGAAGGTAGTGTGAGAATTTGAAACGCGGCAGGAGCGGAGATTTTTTTTGTTTCCGCGAGTGTTTCAAGAATTGCTGTGGGGATTATTCAGGCTCTTGTCTTCTAAGGGTTAGAGAGAGATCTTTGTCCCCAGAGTTAAATCGGTCAGAATGTGAAGCTATGCAATCACGTCTATCTGGTGTCAGAGGTTAAGAAAGTTTCAGCCTACACCTCTATACGTAATTCCAGGCAGACAGCTTAATTAATTACACAGAGGTCGCCCTTGCCTTTAAAAAGAAGTTACGGCAAAATTAATAAGCGCGGAGAAAAGAAAATTATTTAAAAAATATTCTTGCATATCCCCACACAGGCAAGCAGCACATACGCCTAGAAAACCAAGATAATGGAAAGAAGGAATAATACTTTGTGTACCGGTAAGTGGAATTGAAGTTGGGTGTCACATGTTCAAAATAATATTTTGTGTACCGGTAAGTGGAATTGAAGTTGGGTGTCACATGTTCAAAATAATACTTTATGTACCGGTAAGTGGAATTGAAGTTGGGTGTCACATGTTCAAAATAGTATTTTGTGTACCGTAAGGATTGAATTGGTGTCACATGCAATAAATTATTACGTAGTGAAGTTGGGTGTCACATGTTCAAAAAATATTGTGTACGGTAAGTGATTGTTGGGTGTACTGTTCAAAAACTTTACCGTAAGTGAATTGAAGTGGTGCACATGTCAATAGATTTGTGTACGAAGTGAATGAAGTTGGGTGTCACATGTCCAAAGGCATTTATAGGTTTTTCCCGGCATTGAATCTTTCTGTTTCGGCATTAAATCTTTGTATTTAGGAACTGAACTCAGTTTTGCATTAATCTTCGTGTTCCGGCATTAAAGATTCGTGTTTCGGAATTGAATCTCCGTGTTTCGATAATAAATCTTCCGTGTTTTGGCACGAAATATTTGTATTTCGACATAAAATCTTTGCGTTTAGTCATTACATCTGTTTCGCATTGCGTTTTCATGTTCTATTGCTAAAGATTCAGTCGCTCAATTTTATTTCGATATCGCTCTACCCGTCCGACTGCAGGCAGTACTCCTATACAGTGTTAGAGACTAGCTCTTTCTAATGGATCCACTAGAGTAAATTCTTCATCTCTTTTCACCTGAAGAAGGAGACGTATCCATTCTCCGAAAAGTTGTGGGTTTCTTTTAGCCTAAGGCGATTGGCAATGTCCAAAATAAGTCAGGTCTATTACAGTATACCAACGTCAGAAAAATTTAAATTCGTTTTCTTCAATTCCATGGCTTGAGAGTTAATACCGCTAGTATCGGTGACATATGGTCATGTACCCCGTCACATCCCTGGGGAATAAGAGGCTTGCGTCACGACGCATGCCCAGTGGGTCGCCAATATATACGGTGTTCAGTAACTGACTTATCTCATTGTTATTATTGAGAAATGGCGTCATTCCTGCTCGAGGGCGAAGTGAGACTGATGGAGGTCACAGGGCACTCTTGCCAGTATAAACCGTAAACCACAAACGCCTTCCTCGGGTTTCAAAGCTCGGACCGACCGATGCGACGGCGACGGTACCGCAGATACGACGAAGGATATCCAGGGCGGGACCGACATCAGCAGTACCACAAATTAAATGCAGTCCATAAGATCCTACACTTCCTCGGCTGGTTAAGAAATCACGTGACTTCTTTGCGCTTCTGAGACGTTGTGCAGCATAGGTTGCTAGTGGGTTTCCGAAGTTTTGAGACAACCAATCGGTCCCATATTCAAGGGTCAAGCACTTTCTTACACTGCTTGACCCTTGAAGATGGACGATACGGCGGTAAACAACCAACCAAAGCAGTTTAAACACTCCAGAAAGGCGAAGACCTCAGCTATACCGCGGCGGAAGCCTGAAACCTCGCAAGAAATTGCCTGCTTTATCACAGAGACCGGGGATTCCTTTCCTTATTCCCATAAACCGCCACTGGACTATGTTCTCGGCTAGATTGATGAGTTCCGTATCCTCACAGTCTATTCAACGTAAGTTATTCCTAAGTTCCAAACCCATACAATTCTACAGATGAAACTAAAATGTGTCTAACTAACTAACTCCATGGAGCAGAGTCCTTCTTGAGAAGCTAACAGGTCGTCAGCTAGTCAAGAAATTCCCGCGTTTTATGGAACCCGAAGGTTCATTACCGCACTCACAAGAGCCCGCCACCTGTCCCTATCAAAAATGTGTCTACATTTTAAAACTTGTTGTCTCTAAGCAGTTAGACTTCAGAACAAGCATTAACCGGATTTAATCTGCTCTTAAGTGCCTGTGCATGTCATTTGTACTTAACTAATAGCTTTGACGCTACCCATCCCGTTGTGTATATAGACTTACATGAATAACACTGTGTATTCCGTCTGACATAACTGTATTTATTAATATTTTTCAAATAATAATAATAATATAATAATAATAATAATAATAAACACAGGCTGTGTCAGACGGAATGTGCAGTGTTATTCATGTAAGTTAACTAACAGCGTTGTCTGTTACTACACTATGTATGACAATAAGTTAGTACCGTCATTTTGAAGATGTGACTGAATTGGGTTCAGGTGGCTGTTGAAGTGACTGAGATTGACAATAAGTTAGTACCGTCATTTCGAAGATGTGACTGAATTGGGTTCAGGTGGCTGTTGAAGTGACTGAGATTGACAATAAGTTAGTACCGTCATTTGAAGATGTGACTGAATTGGGTTCAGGTGCTGTTGAAGTGACTGAGATTGACAATAAGTTAGTACCGTCATTTCGAAGATGTGACTGAATTGGTTCAGGTGGCTGTTGAAGTGACTGAGATGATGAAGTGTGAAGACTGCATAGAAAGCCTGCAAAGGCTATGGACATCAGGAGGCAGTAAGTTCTGTGACAATTGCGCCTTAGCTCTGCAACTGCTGCGAAGTGCAGCGTTGGGGTTACAGTCAGCACAAAGCGCTGACTGACTGCGTATAAAGCACAGGGCCTTTCTTGATTAATCTGTCACGAAAAACGCTGTGAAACAATAAGACGTATATAAAATTTTAGCCAGAGTTCTCCATAGGTACTTGGAATGTTTATGGGTAGATGAAAATACATTGTTAAAATGTACCTGTGGTGGGGGGGGGGGGGGGGTGAGTGTTTCGGGGTGTTAGGGCGCAATTCACTGCCCAAGAATAAACTCTAATTTTAATCTTTATGGATACAGCAGTGTTTTCTAAATGGTGTTTCGCGAAATGAATAAGTTTTGCAGAAGGAAATTATACTATAAAAATAACTGAATGTTATACTTAAAAACTTCACTTAAAATAATTTTAATTTGCATTTGGCAATAATTCATTTTTTAGAGTATTGGTGAACTGTTGCAAAACCAGACTATATATAGGGTGTTTTTTTTTTCTTGATCGATGAGTGCCGGCCCAACGCTCCGCCCGACGCTCTGCCAGCGTTTCGTCTTACGCCACGTGTCGGTTTACAGGTTTAACAGTCGACGACGGGAGTTAGACGAACGATCGCAGTGATAGTAACCTTTAGAAAGTCTAATAGAAACACGCTAGATAGTCGGGCCTGCGCTTATCTGTCAAGTAAGGAAAAAAGCACCGTACTGCAATAATCATACTTTAAAAATTGGCATGTCTGTTTTATGAAACGGCATATTAATTTTTTAGTTTAATTTTTCATAAACATTGTTCGCAATATTTCAAAAAACGACTACTAGGTTCGTCATGTCTATCCGTCCGTCCGTCCGCATGAAACAACTCGGCTCTCACACTGGAAGGATTTTCGAGAAATTTGATATTTAAGAATTTTTCGAAAAAAAAAAACTGTCGAGAAAATTAAAGTTGCATTAAAATCTGACAAGAAAATCTGGAACTTTACATGAAGACATATGTAAAATTATGATAATATCTCGCTCAATTCTTCTTACAATGAGAAATGTTTCAGACAATAGTTGTAGAGAAAATCAAAACACAATTTTACGTTCAATAACTTTTTTTCTCTGAAAATGGTACCGTGTATGAGATAATGCGGAAAAATAAGGTAAGAGTCAGCCAGGCCCCAAAAAAGATGCGAATTGCGTGCCAGATAACAAAGACAAAAATACAAACATTAATACTTAATACATATTATTGTTAACAGCAGTACGATATAATTTGTAGCTCGACTACAGTGCAAAAGGAACCCACTGCTGCATTTCCATGGCAACATTGAACAATTTTATATCGTTGACAGCAACATCTACTAAAACAATAAAAGAGAACGTATTGTTGCGTTTCCATGGCAACAATGGTTCCGCAAAAGTGCCATAATGTATTGTTGCACGTACATTGACCATCTTATTATTTCTAAATACATGCAATTAAATGATACGTTTTTCTCACAACATTATTTAATATTTGTCACTATCCTGCTCATTTGTTGTCTGGTTTTCTAGCTTCGTATATACGAGGAAGAAGACGTAAGCAGCTACTGGATGACTTTAAGGAAAAGAGAAGATACTGTAAATTGAAAGAGGAACCACTAGATCGCACCTTGTGGAGAACTCGCTTTGGAAGATGCTACGGACCTGTAGTAAGACAGACTGCAGAATGAATGAATGAATATATGAATTTTATTAGGGTTTCCTCAAAGAGTTTCTGAGTGCGAAACATTTCCGCCGCTAAATTAAAATGGGCGACATTGGGTAAGGTAACGAACCTTCGGGTTCCAGCTTTTGAAATAAGATGCCTTACAGTGGAGTTAGGCAGTTATTTGGTCAGATGAAACAGTAACACAATCAACCGTACAGACGTTTCTGCATCTCCACAAAGCATTCTGAAACTCGCTCTTACATAGCGGCAGTCGTAACAGGCTTCCTTTTGTCCTTTCATTCTCTCTCTGCCCCCACAGCAATGTCACCAATGTCGTCACAATCCCAAAGACAAGAAAAACAACAAGCAAAGAAAGACAAAAAGCGGTACATAACACTGAATAAACATGGATGTCCAGGAAAGGGGGAGGAATAGAGGAATAGACGAATAATTAAGATCACTGCTGCTAATGTATGCACTGACGGCGATCCAGATTCAAATTCTATAATGAGAACGCCTCTTAGATTGGAAGATATTTGGTGGAGGGAAAACATACGGTGATTGCTCGTTACAGTAAGAAGCCATTTTGTTATAATGGTTAACCTAATAAATTAAATTACACGCTAAAATACTGCGCTTTTTTTTTTAAAAGATATCATCGTTTGGATCTAGAGAAGACACGGAGCAGAATGCGAGCGAGGGAGCACATAGACAGCCGCTGGACACTGGCAGTGCGGAGTGGCCTGCAACTTGCCGAGTGGCGAGTGGCGTGGGACGGAATGTCGCTGAATCTGACTAAACAGTCTGAGAGCGACAGAGAAAGAGATATGAGTATCCATTCAAGCGAAGTAACTTAACCTTTTAAAGCCTAATGGTTACTGGATGCATCAACAGTTTTAACATTCACAAATTCTACATTCTGCCCACACTGTATTTATGTGTATTGTATTTATATTACAACAAACATCGAATTTTGCCTTACACAAAATAAATTGATTTGTTGTTTTTTTAACCGAGATGAAAAGTGTTTACTGCGCGGTACGAACTGTGTCTTTAAATGGAACAGTTTACGTTTCGTCTTTAAAGGGTTAACCCAACTGTTCCAAAAACGAAAAAAAAGTAACGGATGAAAGTAATTAACACTACCGTATACACAGTTTTGATTATGGGTTTGGTAAGTACGTATTCAGATCTTCGCTCTTATGAGATGTTATGCACCGTAGATTGGTAGTTAGTTACAGACGTTTCGGGACAATCTACCTGTCTCCTTGAAAATGGTCCCGATAGATTGTCCCGAAACGTCGGTGAATAACTACCAATCTACGCCGCGTAACATCTGAGAAGAAGGAAGATCTCATTTACACGGCGGTGGAAAGTTGAATTCCACGCATTCACGTTAAACAGCTACATGTTTAGACAGACATTTGGTCATATTCACGCTGTACACTTTATACAAGACAGTAGTTTAGTTTCTGGCCAACATATATTCGTGTAAACTATCTAAACTACGCAACTAAAGCTATCAAAATAAAGAGCTAAACAAACTATAAGAACCACTGAATCGTGTAACTAACAAATAAACACCACGTACACAGCTTTCCTTAACAAACTGGTAAATATTAAGCCGGTAAGACTCGACGTCTAAGGGAAACCTGCAACATCATTACTGTGTTCACACAGATATCCCACTGTACCTATCTTATCAGATATCCCACTGTACCCTATCTTATCAGATATCCCACTCTACCCTATCTTTTTCAGATATCCCACTGTACCCTATCTTTTTCAGATATCCCACTGTACCCTATCTTATCAGATATCCTACTCTACCCTATCTTTTTCAGATATCCCACTGTACCCTATCTTTTTCAGATATCCCACTTTACCCTATATGATCAGTATCCCACTGTACCCTATCTTATCAGATATCCCACTGTACCCTATCTTATGAGATATCCCACTTTACCCTATATGATCAGGTATCCCACTGTACCCTATCTTATCAGATATCCCACTGTACCCTATCTTTTTCAGATATCCCACTTTACCCTATATGATCAGTATCCCACTGTACCCTATCTTATCAGATATCCCACTGTACCCTATCTTATGAGATATCCCACTTTACCCTATATGATCAGGTATCCCACTGTACCTATCTTATCAGAATCCCACTGCACCCTATCTTATCATATATCCCACTTTACCCTATCTTATCAGATATCCCACTTTACCCTATATGATCAGGTATCCCACTGTACCCTATCTTATCAGATATCCCACTGTACCCTATCTTTTTCAGATATCCCACTTTACCCTATATGATCATATCCCACTGTACCCTATCTTATCAGATATCCCACTGTACCCTATCTTATGAGATATCCCACTTTACCCTATATGATCAGGTATCCCACTGTACCCTATCTTATCAGAATCCCACTGCACCCTATCTTATCAGTATCCCACTTTACCCTATCTTATCAGATATCCCACTTTACCCTATATGATGAGATATCCCACTTTACCCTATATGATCAGATATCCCACTTTACCCTATATGATCAGATATCCCACTGCACCCTACCTTATCAGATATCACGCTGTAACCTATCTTATCAGATATCACGCTGTAACCTATCTTATCAGATATCCCACTGTACCCTATCTTATCAGTATCCCACTGTACCCTATATGATGAGATATCCCACTGCACCCTACCTTACCAGATATCACGCTGTAACGTATCTTATCAGATATCAAGCTGTATCGATTAGTATACAGTTGCTGACTTTTCCAAAGATTGCTGTGCCTTCTTCATCTTCAGGCAGTTCGAGCCTCCGAAACGTCTGTAACTATTCACCAGTCTTCACAGCGTTAACATCCCAGAAGACTTACATCTTCACCCTACAACATTACGTAAGAACTTCCACTTCATCAATTTTTTTGTAAAAATGCTTTTACATCATCTTGAGTTTCTATCCCACTGTAGACTATCACAGCTTAAAAAGTAAGGGGGTCTTCTGAAGCCTTCTTGATGGCGTGTTAGAACCTTCTTCTCAAAACTAGTTAAAATTAAGTTAAAAGTTTTTTATTCTTTATAGTTATAAGGCTCTTGTCACCTGTAATGATAATATCCGTCCCTTTATTTATTTAATGCCACTCCTTATATGTCATATTTTTTCCCCTCAAATTCTATCGTCTTATTACCCTTTATATACCAATACTTATCGTCATTCGTCTATGTTATCCCATTTTCTAGCCTACATTCCTGAATACCTTCTGCTTTTCTTTATTTCTTATTACCCATAACATAAATATCCTACAGCATTTGATAAGTTACAAGCTGTGACTTCACAGTTTTAATCTCTAAAATTTATAACATCATATAGTAAACACAACGACACAAACATATTTTGTATTCCTTTTATTGTGAAGTGCACACATGAACAATTTCAGGTTCAGTACTTGTAACAGACTAACTGACATATGTGCGAGTGTATTAAAATTTATATATTAGGCGTACAAATCTTACGCAACAAAGTAACTATGTTTTCAGTGTAAGATCATAAATATATTTTGAGTGGTTGTAAAAAAAAAGTTATGGGGAAAATATAACTTAATAAATAAAATTATCAGTACTTACGAAGGATTGTGTATATGCAGAAAGTGCGGCAAACGAAATATAAAGTCTTTTTTTTAACTCTCAATTGGAGACTGCGATGAGAGGTTAAATATAAAAGGGTATAACGATTTGAATTGGCGTCACTTAAATAGCTCTCATGTTGCTCAGTGTGCTTGTTGTAGTCCCTGTCAACGACAGACGTGGTATTATATGTGCACACAATCTTAAAGTAAAATTTAAATCTCTTTAAACAAAATACAAAGAATTGTACTTGGTTGATAACCGATTTTACAGTTTCGATGTTTGTTTTCTTCTCTCAGTATATCTTCATAATTAAATAGACAGTGTCCCTTTTATCGTGTCCCTGAACACGGCAGCTGTCGCGGGAGGTTCCGGTGGATGCAGGCTTTCTATGTGACAAAGCTGTCATGTTCGGGGACAAGATAAAAGGGCCACCTGTAATAGCCATTCAGTGTCGAGATGTGGTCCCGTATGTAAATTTCACAAAGGTCTATCAACACAAACACCAAATGAAACTTGACGATCAGGTTTAGGCCTTACAAAACACTTTGTGCCTAACACGAAAAATATGAATAAAGATTCATTGCCCATTCTTTTCCAAATGCGTACGTGCAAATAACCTAAATTCACACTTTCGTGATTTTCGATGCGCAGCACGTTTTTATATTAAATATTTTTTACCATCCTTATAATATTTTGTCATGTTAAACGGCAAAACTTAATAAGCATGCAGAAAAATTTCCATAAAATAAAAATCACCGCTTCACCTGCTCTTACGGGCACATGGACGACGGCTTCACCGCTATGTGGAATATTTCTTCGTTCTAAAGAGCCCCGAGTGCAGACACACATGACACTCTATAAAATGGCCGCCAGACACACATAACACTCTATAAAATGGCCGCCAGACACACATGACACTCTATAAAATGGCCGCCATGTTTGCTTCCTTGTTTTCTATTGTAAAGATACTAGGTGTGAATATGCATATAATTATTAAATTTAAAAGTAAGGCAATAAAAATTCGAGCAATTCTTTAACTTGGAAGAGAGGTAACAATATTGGCTGTTGTAAAACACCAGGATCTTACAGATCATGGTGTTTGGGTACAATCAGTACGACCTATAATCAGTACGACGCTATAATCAGTACGACGCTATAATCAGTACGACGCTATAATCAGTACGACGCTATAATCAGTACGACGCTATAATCAGTAAGACGCTATAATCAGTACGACGCCATAATCAGTACGACGCTATAATCAGTACGACGGTATTCCTATGGATTTCACAAAATGCAAACGCTCATTCATTTTGACGGTCGCTATAAGTTTCTCCCAGTTAAGAAATATCTACCTTCCTATCCGAAAATATTCCATTACGCTTTCTTTTGTCTCTAAACGATTCGTTTTCACATTCATAGGAGACGGATGACTTGGATGACCTAGGCGTAAAGGGAAGGATGATATTAAAATGGATCTTCAAAGAAATGGGATAGGAGAACGTGGACCGGATAGATTGGCTCATATAGGGTCAAGTAGCGGGTGGTTGTGAAGACGGTAGTGCACTTTCGGGTTGCATGAAATGCGTGGAATTCTCGACTAGTTAAATAGCTGTTAGCTTCCTAATTAGGATTCTGAACCTTGGAGATAGTGAGATAATTAGATAGTTAGTCAGTTAATTAGTGAGAGAAGTGAAAAAGTTAGTTAGGGAGCTAGTTATTTAGTGAGTTAGTAGGTTAGTTGTTGGTTGGTTAGTTAGTGAAATAGTGAGAATAGTTACTGAAATAGTTAGTTTAGTGAGCTAGTTAATTAGTGAGTTAGTAGGTTGGTTAGTTATGAGCTAGTTAGTTAGTTATTGAGTAGATAGTGATATAGTTAGTGAGCTAGTTAATTAGAGAGTTAGTTGGTTGGTTAGTTAGTGAAATAGTTAGTTAGTGAGATAGTTACTGAAATAGTTAGTGAGCTAGTTAATTAGTGAGTTAGTAGGTTGGTTAGTTAGTGATTTAGTAGTTAGTGAAAAGTTAGTTAGTGAGATAGTTAGTTAGTGAAATAGTATTAGTTTAGTGAGTTAGTTTATATAATTAGAGAGTTAGTAGGTTGGTTAGTTAGTGATAGTTAGTTAGTGAAATAGTTAGTTAGTGAGCTAGTTATATTAGGAGTAGTTTAGCTAGTTATGGTTATGGTTGGTTAGTGCGAAATAGTTAGTTAGTTAGTGAGCTAGTTAATTAGAGAGTTATAGGTTGGTTAGTTAGTGAAATAGTTAGTTAGTTAGATGAGCTAGTTAATTAGAGAGTTAGTAGGTTGGTTAGTTAGGAAATAGTTAGTTAGTTAGTGAGCTAGTTAATTAGAGAGTTATAGGTTGGTTGGTTAGTGAAATAGTTAGTTAGTTATAGTTAGTAGAGCTAGTTAATTAGTGAGTTAGTAGGTTGGTTGTTTAGTAGTATTAGTTAGTTAGTAGCAGATGGACGTCTGTAGACACACAGTTCAAAGCACAGTACACACATCCAGACAACCCAACCGTTGACAAGACACTGCTACATCCACTCTCAAATGAGCACTCAGAAATATTAATCCTGTACAAAACAATTACAACTTACATTCACACGCTTACGCACTGACAGAACATGCATTTGTTGTTAATAATTAGCTAAAGGTCACAAGTGGATTTGTTAAAATGAAGATAAGCTGGGAAAGACTTAAGGCAGTCCACCTTCTACTTGCTGATATCAAACCCTTCGGTCTGTGGCAACAACTTTAATGAACGCCCATTAATTTCTTTAGCTGTTGAGCTTGAAGCTGGTTCGTTTCAATTAAAAATAGCCACTAACCGAACAAAACGTGTGTCGTCTTCGCCAACCTTTTAAGCAAACAGTTGAAACGCCCAGCTACAACGTAAGAAGAAGAACAACAAAGAGGTAAAGTATCTTATCTGAGAAACACACTGACACACGAGAATTAAGCCGAACAGGAATCTATATCTCAAACGTAGTTAACTTGCAAGTTTAACTATAACAGGCTACAAGCCAATCGACAATTGTAACAGATCTATTGCTGTTTGCAACGTATCTATAATCTTCTTGTACTAGAGAATAAAATAGATTAGTTTTGTAAGAAATACATTTTCTTTCTGTAGACTTATATGCCACAGAGAATTACTGCTTACATATGGATAAGGATTTAAACCTAAATCTATTTGTGTTTAACAATGTAGCACGCACGGGGCAAATGTTAAAGTTGTACAATTCCAACGGAGAAAATTAAATGGATACGCAAGACATAAATCGAAAGGAAGACACAGAAATTTTACAAAATCAACAAATTAACGAAAAAGCGAGGTAAGAATATCTAACTAACTAACTAACTACCCAATATAGCACAGTCCTTCTTGAGAAGCTAACAGGTCGTCAGCTAGTCAAGAAATTCCCCGCGTTTTATGGAACCCGAAGGTTCATTACCGCACTCACAACAGCCCGCCACCTGTCCCTATCCTGAAGCCATATCAATCCAGTCCATGCCCCCCATCCCACTTCTTAAAGATCCATTTTAATATTATCCTCCATCTGCCTGGGTCTTCCAAGTGGTCTCCTTCCCTCAGGTCTCCCCACCAAAACCCTGTATGCACCTCTCCCCTCACCCATACGTGCTACATGCCCCGCCCACCTCATTTTTCTCGATTTGATCACCCGAATAATATTTGGTGATGAGTACAGATCATTAAGTTTCTCGTTATGTAGTCTTCTCCACTCCCCTGTTACCTCGTCCCTCTTAGGCCCAAATATCCCCCTCAGCACCCTATTCTCGAACACCCTCAGCCTATGTTCTTCCTCACCCATCAGAGTGGATGACTGAGACAAAGTAACGGTAAGAATATCAGCAGGACAAAAATGTAATGTTCTCTCAAACTGAAATACAATGTAGTTAAACGTACTGAAGGTGTTACATGCGCTAAATACATTATGAAATATTATAAACAGCCTACATGAACAGTAGTAATTATAATCGTATGAAAATAATTACACTTTCATCCATTAAAAATCTAGGACCAATTAAAGCGTTCGTAGAAGACACCACTTTGAAAATACAAGTGTAGAAGGGAGGATATTATTAAAGCGGTTATTAAAGATCTATGTTGTTGAATTGATTTGGCAGGAATAAGGTCCTGATGCAGGATTTTGTAACCAGGGTAATTAAACTTCGCCAGCTATGACGTTCTGAATTACTACGCGCTTCCGGAAGACTCCTTTCCGGAGAATTATTTTAGCCAGCCTATCTTTCTTTTCCCCGTTACGGAATGTATTTTAGGTCTAACTATCTTTGTATTTATGTGTTAAAAGGTAAAGCTTTCCCGTAACAAGTCACGAAGACTCAGAGGGGGCATGGAGTGTTGGGCTACCATCCTTAGTTTAACATTCGGCACAACTAGGACGGCAGAGTTGTCAGCTCTACGCGACGGCCGCACTTTACCCCAAAAGGAAATTCCTTGGTATTCATTTCCGTTAGAGGGTGAGTGGACCCCAGGGCGGACAGAAGGAAGAAGTAACTTGAAAATTTCCAAGGGCCTTACCGGGAATCGAACCCGGAACCTCCCGTCTTGTGGCGTAGTGCCTCACCAAACTGCGCCACCGCTCGCTCACACAAAATATAAAGAAATTTAAATAATTGATATATTCGCGGTTTTTAAATGACGCCACCGCCTACGCAGCGCTGATCTCGAATTTCACTTTGGTCTTCATTCTCCTTTGCTTAGAAAACAAAGGACAAAAGTTTCTACATCAATGTTATCCCATATCATCGATCCCCAAATAGCTTCTTTTAAAAAACAGACATACACAAACCATCGCCTGAAGAAGCAGTTGCTCCCCCGCTCCGAAACAAATTTCTTGTTGTACCCATCCTCGTATTTTCATACACAAATCACAGTCACGCCCCATCGCCATACAACTCAAACATTAACACAGCACGTCTCATATCATTTACATCCTATTATAATAAATTCTTTAATTTAACGTTGTATTAACTGAAGGAATTATAACTATATCGAAATTTGAAAATCATAACCGGTGGCGATTATATGAAACATGTGGAAAAAAAGCGGCCGTGGTAGAGCTCACATCACGCCGTAATTTTCCTGGTGAGACCGAGGAAAACGAACAGAAATATAAGAGAAAATATCCGATAATTAGCCGAGATTCAAAGATCGAACGTGCGCAAAAAAAAAAAAAAAAAAACAACACACAACTCGAAAATTACTGTCGTAATAATCTGCCTGAAATGTCCCTCCTACACCTACCAATACAATACACTAAAACAGAGTACAAAATAAATGTCATAGCCAGTTTGCTATCCAAAAATACAAAGATTAGGACATACAGAACTATAATTTTGCCTGTTTTTTGTATGGGTGTGAAACTTGGTCTCTCACACTGAGGGAGGAACATAGGCTGAGGGTGTTCGAGAATAGGGTGCTGAGGAGTATATTTGGGACTAAGAGGGACGGGGTAACAGGGGAGCGGAGAAGACTACATAACGAGGAACTTAATGATCTGTACTCATCACCAAATATTATTCGGGTGATCAAATCAAGAATAATGAGGTGGGCGGGGCATGTAGCATGTATGGGGGAGGAGAGAGGTGTATACAGGATGTCGGTGGGGAGACCTGAGGGAAGGAGACCACTTGGAAGACCGAGGCATAGATGGGAGGATAATATTAAAATGGATCTTCAAGAAGTGGGATGGGGGGCATGGACTGGATTGATATGGCTCAGGATAGGGATAGGTGGCGGGCTTTTGTGAGTGCGGTAATGAACCTTCGGGTTCCATAAAACGCGGGGAATTTCTTGACTAGCTGACGACCTGTTAGCTTCTCAAGAAGAACTCTGCTCCATTGAGTTAGTTAGTTAGTTAGTTAGTTAGTTAGTTAGTTAGCCACAATCAAAATAAATTAAAGTACTATCACTCTTCTTTTAAACTGACTTGGAATAATGACGTGTATTGGAACACAAAGCGTCAACACCATTAGCACCATTAGCACCAAAGCCTGCAAATGGACACAATCCTCAGATGAATACTCACAATACGACATCGCACCATCTCTTTCCGGGTTTTCAAAATGGAGGTTTCGGACGAGGTTTCACCACCAAATTTCTCTATGCATTTCTAGCAGTTTTCACTGCTAGTGCCCTCACAATACCAGGAAACGCGTAAATATCATATTATCATCATAACATCGGCTATAAACACGCGCATATATATATATATATATGAGTGCGTGCGCGCGTGTGTATTTGTGTGTGCGCTTGGGGGTGGGGTTCATATTTAGTGATTTGGAAAGTTAAAATAATCGTAAATATATAAAACTACTTCTGCACAGGAAAACGTGATGGCTTATGGAAAAGTGGCGGTAAGCGCCACACATTCTTAATCCCTGCACAAGAAGGAATCATCAGCTCAGTCTACGGTCGCTTAATAACCTCGACAAAAATCACCAATTCCCAGGCGATATACCCAAATTTGCCGATCCCAGTGGCCGTGCGGTCTAAGGCGTGGGTCTGCGGCCGCTCGCTTACTAGGATCGTGGGTTCGAATCCCACCTGTGGCATGGATGTCTGTGTCTTGTGAGTGTTGTGTGTTGTCAGGTAGAGGTCTCTGCGATGAGCTGGTCCCTCGTCCAGAGGAGTCCTACCGAGTGTGGTGTGTCTAAAGTGTGTGATCGTGAAGCGTCGAACAATGAGGAGGCCTAGGCACCCGAAAAGGTGCTGTTGAGCCGTAGGAAAAAAAAGTATATACATATATCCAAATTTATGCACTTTTGGTACACAAATCACCAATTTTTTCCAACACCCTCACCCCTCTCCAATCAATTGCACAGCACGACCTTCTCTTAACAGCATTCGAAATATCACTGATTTCGTAGAAGTCTGTCTTAGTCGAGGTTCAGAGAATCCAACAACAGTCTCTTGCACAAAGTCGGTACCTATGCCTTCAGCAGTGTTCAGACCCTCGCCTAATCGTTAGAACACCGAGCTAAGAACGTTAATTAGAACGTGGTTACGTGCACAAGCGCATAACCCGACTGTCGCAGCACCAGACGCGAATAAACATTCCTAGAACCGACCTGCAACCCTTGCGGCTCAGCAGGGCAACAATACAACCTGGCTACCTACCAATGCGTTAATTCCATAATTAACTTTTCGAATTGAAGTTGTTGAGCTTATATTGCCCTGATGGGGGATCCACATTTGATTCAATCCTACGTATCACGTATTGCATGCCTTTGTGAAGAAGTCCATATCGCTACAGGAGGTAACGTCAACGGATTTGTAAAGACGAGGCGTTTGGAAGAAAAGGGAGATACTGCTTACTCCATCCATCACCGAACATCCAACTGGCATCAAAAATTAAAATTCTTCCTCTGAAATCATGGAATAGCCTCCCTTTGAAAACCCAGTAGTGATTTGTTTCGTCAGGAAAGTCCTTACCTTTTGAGGAGCCCAAAATTGCATTACCTTGAACCCACAAGCTCGCCACTGGACCTCTCAGAAAAACACTTAACTACAGGCCTACGCTTCCCTACGAGTCCCGTTCATTCAGGTTTCTGGCTTAAAATTTCTTACCATTTATCGTTTCATCCATGCATGCTACATGTGCCACCCCTCTTACCCTCCCATATTTGATCACATTAATATTTATTGGAAGAGTACAAATTATGAACTTCCTCGTTCGTAGTTTCAAGCTGCCGTCGCGGTGAAAATGAGATTTTTGCTCTTCTGGGGTGTTACGCAGCGTATATCTGAAGTTCCTCATCATGTAATTTTTCCCATTACTTCCTTAAACACCGCTTGTAAGCATTTTATTAAACAGTTTCCAACTAAAGTGACGTAGATAAACGCAATATTTAACAAAACCTTTCGCTGTTCTCACTAACACAAAACACAAAGCTGGTATCAGCAGTCATATTTTCGACTTAGCTTCGGGTTAAAGTATTTAAAGCGATCAGAACACGCGTCATTGTACTGAGATGTCATTTTTCGGAGATGAAGTCAGGGAAGAACATCTACGAAATTCATCTCAGTATGACACGCTTGTTAGAAAAAGCATTTGCCACTTTTTTGCAGAGCTGTAAAGACGGCAAATTGTGCGTGACATTTATTGAAAGTTGATTTACACAAGATTCACTAAGCTTGAAATAAAGATCGATAGATCACTGCAGAACTTTAGCAATCGTGAAGAAATCTTACGGAAAAGAGAAAAGAAAACCACACACTTAGTTACTATCGACAGACATACTGAAGGCTGTACGATACATTCAACTGACCTGACCTAGGACACTGACTTCTTAAAAGCAGCCTAAGTGGTTTATTTCCTATGTCATTGTCCTCCACGCTAAAAGATGACTTCGATAATGCCGTGGACACTGACTGCAGTAACGTTATTCCAAAGAGGTTTAAGATCAGTAAACGAGACAACATTCTAGTTATCCACATTAGAAACAGCTTAGCGTGACTGGCCCGGGTGTCGAAACTGGAGAAATTAAATTTATGGTTAAGCCAATAACCCTTTACAGACAACGAATAACCTGTAGTGCACATAAGACCCAGCACGTACCGCGCAGTAAACACACTCCGTCTCAGTTATACAAACCAGTCAGTTAATGTTGTACAGTGAAATAATCGCTGTTTGTTCTGAGATCCACACAAAACACATAAATACAGTCCGTACCGCGCAGTAAACACACACCGTCTCAGTTATACAAACCAGTCAGTTAATGTTGTACAGTGAAATAATCGCTGTTTGTTCTGAGATCCACACAAAACACATAAATACAGTCCGTACCGCGCAGTAAACACACTCCGTCTCGGTTATACAAACCAGTCAGTTAATGTTGTACAGTGAAATAATCGCTGTTTGTTCTGAGATCCACACAAAACACATAAATACAGTCCGTACCGCGCAGTAAACACACTCCGTCTCGGTTATACAAACCAGTCAGTTAATGCTGTACAGTGAAATAATCGCTGTTTGTTCTGAGATCCACACAAAACACATAAATACAGTCCGTACCGCGCAGTAAACACACTCCGTCTCGGTTATACAAACCAGTCAGTTAATGCTGTACAGTGAAATAATCGCTGTTTGTTCTGAGATCCACACAAAACACATAAATACAGTCCGTACCGCGCAGTAAACACACTCCGTCTCAGTTATACAAACCAGTCAGTTAATGCTGTACAGTGAAATAATCGCTGTTTGCTCTGAGATCCACACAAAACACATAAATACAGTCCGTACCGCGCAGTAAACACACTCCGTCTCAGTTATACAAACCAGTCAGTTAATGTTGTACAGTGAAATAATCGCTGTTTGTTCTGAGATCCACACAAAACACATAAATACAGTCCGTACCGCGCAGTAAACACACTCCGTCTCGGTTATACAAACCAGTCAGTTAATGTTGTACAGTGAAATAATCGCTGTTTGTTCTGAGATCCACACAAAACACATAAATACAGTCCGTACCGCGCAGTAAACACACTCCGTCTCGGTTATACAAACCAGTCAGTTAATGCTGTACAGTGAAATAATCGCTGTTTGTTCTGAGATCCACACAAAACACATAAATACAGTCCGTACCGCGCAGTAAACACACTCCGTCTCGGTTATAAGAAACAATTAATCAATGCGGTTTAGGGAAATAATTAGTGTCTCTTATGCGTAGAGTGTTTTCTGTGGGCATAATGTAGAATTTTTATGTTATACCTGGTGGTACACATATTAACCACTAGGCCTTAGAAGGTTGTGGGCCGGGATAGCGTAGTCGGTACAGCGACTCGCTACGAGCTGGACGGTCCAGGGATCTAATCCCGCCGATCCCAGTGGCCGTGCGGTCTAAGGCGTGGGTCTTCGGCCGCTCGCTTACTAGGATCGTGGGTTCGAATCCCACCGGGGGCATGGATGTTTGTGTTGTGTTGTAAAAAGACGGTTATGGACCGTAAGAGACACGAAAGGACGAAAAAGGATTTATACAGAACAAAAATGGATCAAAGGGGAAAACCCAGGAATTAGTATAAAAAAAAAAAAAATCCCGCCGGGGGCATGGATGTTTGTGTTGTGTTTGTTGTAAGGACGGTAATATGGAACATAAAGTGACATGAAGGACGAAAGGATTTAAACAGTACAAAAATGGATCAAAGGGGAAAAACCCCGGACAGGCAAAAAAAAAAAAAATCCCACCGGAGGCATGGATGTTTGTGTTGTGTTTGTTGTAAGGACGGTAGTATGGAACGTAAAGTGACATGAAGGACGAAAGGATTGAAACAGTACAAAAATGGATCAAAGGGGAAAAACCCCGGACAGGCAAAAAAAAAAAAAAAATCCCACCGGAGGCATGGATGTTTGTGTTGTGTTTGTTGTAAGGACGGTAGTATGGAACGTAAAGTGACATGAAGGACGAAAGGATTGAAACAGTACAAAAATGGATCAAAAGGGGAAAAACCCCGGACAGAAAAAAAAATCCCAGTCGTGGCGAGATTTTCAGTACCCGTCCCGACCAGCCCTGGGACCTACCCTACCTCCTGTACAATGGTTACCGAGTCATTCCCGGGGGTAAAGCGGCCGAGGCGTGGCGTTGACTACCAACTCCCATCTAGCGCTGAAGTTAAAGAAAGAGTAGAGTTACATCTCTAGTCCCTCTCTGGGCCTTCATGGCCTGTTCTGGGGTGAAATTTACCTTTATCTTTTACCTTAGAAGGTTAATTCTAAATCTAGGAGACAGTAAGATTACAATAATCGTATACTGATTACAAGAACTGTAAGTAAAGAGGTGAAACAATCTCTATACAGGCCTGTAAAAGCCCTGACTATTCCAGGAGTTTGAGGCCTCCCATAATTTCTAGACAATCGGCACATGAAGGTGGTAAGGTTGTCAGCCCTAGGCACCAAGAACGGTACATAGGTATAGGTAATACAATGTCATGTTAGGACTACTAAATAACATATTATCCTTGGAAACAGACACATATCTTACAGTGCGATGAGTTATTCTACACAATGTCAACAGAAGTATCCTTTTGTTATAAATAGCGTTCCACCGCTGTTTCAACATTTTTATCAATTTTGGCTCCCACAAATGTCTTTTTCACAACCGATTCCAGCACTAAAGCGACATCTGAAAGCCCACAGATTTAAAACTGATAGCATAGAAACAGTAGAAAAACAATATTTTAAAAAGAAGAGGACATTGACCCCATGGACAGTGGATATAGTAACCCAACCCACAGTATCATAGTATATAAGTGTAGGCAGTCTACACGAAGACTAAAAGAATTGTTTGGCGTGTCGTGCAGTGACATATACTTCATCGCCTATTCAAGAATCATATATGTACATATATATATATATATATATACATATATATATATAATTTACACTACCTTTTATGATCGACTATAGAGTAACCTTGATCTCAAGCTTCCGCAGCGATGTAGATGAGATTTGCGCTCTTCTGGGATATTACACGGCGTCGTGTGGTAATTGTTTATTGACGTTTCGGGACAACGTATCGGTAACCCTGATTTCAGGCTTCCGCCGCGATGTAGATGAGATCTGCGCTCTTCTGGGATATTACACGGCGTCGTGTGGTAATTGTTTATTGACGTTTCGGGACAACGTATCGGTAACCCTGATTTCAGGCTTCCGCCGCGATGTAGATGAGATCTGCGCTCTTCTGGGATATTACACGGCGTCGTGTGGTAATTTTTTACCGACGTTTCGGAACAACATATCGGTAACCTTGATTTCAGGCTTCCGCCGCGATGTAGAAGAGATCTGCGCTCTTCTGGGATATTACACGGCGTCGTGTGGTAATTGTTTACCGACGTTTCGGGACAACGTATCGGTAACCTTGATTTCAGGCTTCCGCCGCGATGTAGTTGAGATCTGCGCTCTTCTGGGATATTACACGGCGTCGTGTGGTAATTTTTTACCGACGTTTCGGAACAACGTATCGGTAACCTTGATTTCAGGCTTCCGCCGCGATGTAGATGAGATCTGCGATCTTCTGGGATATTACACGGCGTCGTGTGGTAATTGTTTACCGACGTTTCGGGACAACGTATCGGTAACCTTGATTTCAGGCTTCCGCCGCGATGTAGATGAGATCTGCGCTCTTCTGGGATATTACACGGCGTCGTGTGGTAATTGTTTACCGACGTTTCGGGACAACGCATCGGTAACCTTCATTTCAGGCTTCCGCCGCGATGTAGATGAGATCTGCGCTCTTCTGGAATATTACACTGCGTCGTCTGGTAATTGTTTACCGACGTTTCGGGACAACGTATCGTTCCCGTCTTCAGATCTCATCGACTGTAGAGTAATTTTGATACGTAATAAACAAAAACTAAGCAGCTCTACTATAAAACTCTCCACAAGCGAGTACTCTAAATATTTATTTAACTGGTGAAAATAGTTCCCTCTTATAAAACCTGAAGGTTCAGCATCGTCATCACATAAGCTTTTCAGTACACGCCATTCTTAATCACTTTCAAGGTAGTGCATATAGTCAGAATGGAAAATATTTGAACGTTGAGGGACGATGTAAGTTGGGAGTGGAGAAGACTGCATAACGAGGAGCTTTATGATCTGCACTCCTCATCAAATATTATTCGGGCGACAAAATGTAGAAGAATGAGGTGGGCGGGGGCATGTAGCATGTATGTGGGAGAGAAAAGGTGCATACAGGGGTTTGGTGGAGAAACCTGAAGGAAAATGACCACTTGGAAGACCTAGGCGTAGATGGGAGCATAAATTTGATCTTCTAGAAATGGGATGGGAGATATGGACTTGATTGGTCAGGCTCAGGATAGGAACAGGTGCACTGTTGTCGAGATACAAAATATTTCATAATCGACATGCAGAATAAATCTAGCCAAAACACAGCAACAATGATATATTTAGTTCACAGATCGGTTACATGTTTCGGCCAACATGGTTATCATCAGGCTGGCCACAAAAAAGAAAAGACAAATATATATACTCGTACATAGTTGTGTTAGGATTGAGATCTCAGTGCCTTACATACGTTATTATATGTCAAATATGTAGCTGATCTGTCAAATAAATATGTTCTTGTATCTTTACTGAATTTATTTTGCATCTCTGATTATTATCTAGGAATACAAAGGAGATAAATTGTTTAAAAAAAATATTTGATACTGCTATCAACAATGGGTACCGGGTCTATTTCCAAGGGGTAAAACGGCCGGGGCATGGAGTTGACCACCCACCCTCATCTAGTGCCGGGGTTAAAGAAAGAGTAGAGCTATACCTCTACTCCTCCTCTGGGCCTTCATGGCCCGTTCTAGGGAGACCTTCACCTTTAACTTTACCTTTTATCAACAATATAAAACTTCGTTATGCCTTCATTTAAAGTGCTCGATATTTTTGCCCGATTTTAACCAAATTTGGAGTTTCTCAAACAGATGTTCGTATCAGTCCCTAATACCAAATCTCAGGAAATACGTCCAGTGGGAGCCGCGCTGGTACATGCGGACAGACGGACGGAGAGAGACATGACGAAGGTAACAGGCGCTTTTCGCGACTTAACGCGAACGCGCCTAAGAATTGTGTGTGCCTGTATGTGTCCCGTTTGATGCACTTCTAATAGGTAATGAAGAATAATGCAAAATTTATTATAGACTAACACGTTTTAAAGAAAGCCACTGAAATCTCACTGCATGGTTATTCTTATAGGACATTCCGTTTGGTATCCAAGCACAGTGTGTCTGGTCAAAGAACGAGAAATGAATTCTCAACAGACGAAAGCGAAGTTACAACAGAAGGAACGGAACGTGAGATGGGGAAGATATTCTATAATGAAAAACACAGATAAAACAGAAAAGACAAATAATTTCGATGAGACATAAGTAAAAGAGAAACTTGAATTTAAAAAGAAAAGTAACCTGAAAGTGGCAAGTTACTGAGAAATTATTCGTAATTGGAAAACATAAACCATTTAAAAAGCACGTCTGTAGAATTTATTCTGTACCCTTATTAAGGTTTAAAGAATACAAGACACCAAAAAAAAAACTGATTTATTCGCTTCTCTGGGGTTTTACGCAGCGTAGGTTGGTGGTTAGTAACCGACGTTTCGGGACAAAATATGTCCCGAAACGTCTTTTACCAACTACCAAACTACGTTGCGTAACGTCCCAGAAGGACAAAGACCTCAACTTCACCGCAGCGGAAGCCTGAAATATCACACCAAAAACGAAAAAAAAAAAAAAAAAAATACGGTGGAAGAAGAAATTTCTTATGTAAAGGACAAAAACAAACGACGGGAATGTATGTACAAGGTGCAGAAGGCTATAAAATTTACAACTAACAAATGTGAAAAGAATGCAGACAGTGACTTACGAAAGAAATTGGGCCTAAAGAAGTGCAAAGTTTGTATAACGAAGACAGAAAAGGGTAATGAAGTAAACAGATGCTTAAGTGGGCTGTATGTTTACGCAGAAAGATTTAGCTTGCAAGCCCGGGGGTTCTTGGTCCATTTCATACTGGCGCAGATGCAAAACGGTCCCATTGTGCACTGAATTCGCTCTTGGAAGCCATGCCCTCCCCTCCCCTCTCGCCAACAGCATTACGATTTATTACTTTGCTGAAAACTTGGCTCTAGCCAACAATTCTCCGCTCCGACCCAAACCTGGATGGACCAGTTCCTACAATGTGTAGACACTTAACATGTACCCCCTATGCACTGTCATTACATAAAGAAAAGCAACTCGTTTTCTAGTCGTGACTGCAATTTTTTCGCATTCACCGTCGATTACTTTTAACACTTGAAAATATACACTTTCCAGAACTTCAATCATAACTATGACCACACACAATCATGAGAATGCTTTAAATTTGATCTCATTGTCTAGCTTAACAGTTTAAATCTTTGAAGGCTAAGAATATCCTAAATTATACTTGAAATTTCAGTCCGTACCGGCAGTAAACACACTCCGTCTCAGTTATACAAACCAGTCAGTTAATGTTGTACAGTGAAATAATCGCTGTTTGTTCTGAGATCCACACAAAACACATAAATACAGTCCGTACCGCGCAGTAAACACACTCCGTCTCAGTTATACAAACCAGTCAGTTAATGTTGTACAGTGAAATAATCGCTGTTTGTTCTGAGATCCACACAAAACACATAAATACAGTCCGTACCGCGCAGTAAACACACTCCGTCTCAGTTATACAAACCAGTCAGTTAATGTTGTACAGTGAAATAATCGCTGTTTGTTCTGAGATCCACACAAAACACATAAATACAGTCCGTACCGCGCAGTAAACACACTCCGTCTCAGTTATACAAACCAATCAGTTAATGTTGTACAGTGAAATAATCGCTGTTTGTTCTGAGATCCACACAAAACACATAAATACAGTCCGTACCGCGCAGTAAACACACTCCGTCTCAGTTATACAAACCAGTCAGTTAATGTTGTACAGTGAAATAATCGCTGTTTGTTCTGAGATCCACACAAAACACATAAATACAGTCCGTACCGCGCAGTAAACACACTCCGTCTCAGTTATACAAACCAGTCAGTTAATGTTGTACAGTGAAATAATCGCTGTTTGTTCTGAGATCCACACAAAACACATAAATACAGTCCGTACCGCGCAGTAAACACACTCCGTCTCAGTTATACAAACCAATCAGTTAATGTTGTACAGTGAAATAATCGCTGTTTGTTCTGAGATCCACACAAAACACATAAATACAGTCCGTACCGCGCAGTAAACACACTCCGTCTCAGTTATACAAACCAGTCAGTTAATGTTGTACAGTGAAATAATCGCTGTTTGTTCTGAGATCCACACAAAACACATAAATACAGTCCGTACCGCGCAGTAAACACACTCCGTCTCAGTTATACAAACCAGTCAGTTAATGTTATACAGTGAAATAATCGCTGTTTGTTCTGAGATCCACACAAAAACACATAAATACAGTCCGTACCGCGCAGTAAACACACTCCGTCTCAGTTACACAAACCAGTCAGTTAATGCTGTACAGTGAAATAATCGTTGTTTGTTCTGAGATCCACACAAAACACATAAATACAGTCCGTACCGCGCAGTAAACACACTCCGTCTCAGTTACACAAACCAGTCAGTTAATGCTGTACAGTGAAATAATCGCTGTCTGTTCTGAGATCCACACAAAACACATAAATACAGTCCGTACCGCGCAGTAAACACACTCCGTCTCAGTTACACAAACCAGTCAGTTAATGCTGTACAGTGAAATAATCGCTGTTTGTTCTGAGATCCACACAAAACACATAAATACAGTCCGTACCGCGCAGTAAACACACTCCGTCTCAGTTATACAAACCAGTCAGTTAATGCTGTACAATGAAATAATCGCTGTTTGTTCTGAGATCCACACAAAACACATAAATACAGTCCGTACCGCGCAGTAAACACACTCCGTCTCAGTTATACAAACCAGTCAGTTAATGCTGTACAGTGAAATAATCGCTGTTTGTTCTGAGATCCACACAAAACACATAAATACAGTCCGTACCGCGCAGTAAACACACTCCGTCTCAGTTATACAAACCAGTCAGTTAATGCTGTACAGTGAAATAATCGCTGTTTGTTCTGAGATCCACACAAAACACATAAATACAGTCCGTACCGCGCAGTAAACACACTCCGTCTCAGTTATACAAACCAACCAGTTAATGTTGTACAGTGAAATAATCGCTGTTTGTTCTGAGATCCATAAAAAAACATATAAATACACTGTGTGGGCAGAACGTAGGATTTTTCAGTTTTAACCGTGGTGGTACATAAAGTAACCACTAGGCTTTAAACGGTTAATCTAGCAGTATTGAAACTTTGCAAATTCACGTACGATAAATTAGTTGCTGACTTACCGACGAACAGTACCCTACCTGTCTCACACTGTAAATACATATTTACTGGTTAATATCACATACAAATATGTATACTTGAAATATAAAAATTAGGACCTTTAAAATATCTCTCTGCCTCTCATCCTGCCTCTAAAGTGTCGTTCCTTAAGCTGTCTCTCTCACACATACGTACATACGTACACACACATGCGTACATACGTACCCACACATGCGTACATACATACACACACGTACTTACATACATACACATACATATACACACATATTTCCCTTAGAACTTTTCTCTCAAACATCCTCCCAATCTGCAGTTTTCCCTTAAGGAAAATCACCAAGTTCCACATACATACGCCTATATAAAAACAGATAAAATTTATTCTTTTGTTCATTTAGAACGTTTAGTGTTTTGCATAGCAAACCAAAATAAAGGAAACCTGAAGTTATCATTATCGCAATTATATTTCCGCAGTTTCATCTAAACCTTTAAAAGTAGATTTTATATATTTTACACTTTATATATTACATTTTATTCACAATAAAGATGACGGACAAACTCCAAGTGACAAGCGGTTCACAACCTTTAAAAGTGTTTACAACATCCATCGCATTAGCACGCAAACTGCTGTGGAAATAAGAAACAGTATTCAGGTCGTCGCAGAGTTGATTATGAAGATTCAGGTTTTCTGGGACATGACGTCGTGTCTTACGGCGAGAGTATCCCGACGTTTCGAGGGAACGTAACGCCTTCATCTTCAAGTGTCAAGGGATTATTCTGGGATATGTTCACCCCTGACCCCTACATTCATTTTAAACGTCGAAAAAACACCCGTTTGCACGGTGTCATATCTCAGAAAACCTAAATGCAAAGTGGATGAGGTCGGACTGTCACCACGCCCGACACTGTATTCACCGAAAATCATCCTAATTACGCCAGAAAGCAAGCACGCAGGCGCAGTAAGGCTTCAGCTGTACCTAGGCATTATACTAAACACTGTTTCTAATATTCCTTTCTTTAAAGATTACGACATGTTAAACTAACTTACGAAGTAACTAACCAACTAATTCTATGCAGCAGAGATCTTCTTCAGCAGATAACATTTCCTAAGCTACTTAATAAATCACCACCATTTTATGACACCAAATCATTCATTACCGTGTTCATAAAAGCCCGACACATGCTCCTATCCTGAGACAGATCAATCCAGTCCACGCCACTCCATCCTACCTCTTTAAGACCCATTTTAATATTATCATCCCATCTACGTCTAGGTCTTCCAAGTGGTCTCTATCATTCGGGTTTCTCCACCAAAATCCTGTATGCATCTCTCCTCTCCATTACACGTGCAACATGCCCCTCCATAATTTATTAATGTCGTTTCCTTTTTACATAAAAAAATTATAATTCTCTGCTCGATCATGGTGGACTAGAAAACAGAGTTAATAAGAAACGAATCATGGTTGACCGTATCTGCTTTGTCGTTATCACACGGTAAACAAGACGTTTTCGTGCCCTTACACAGATAAGGTAAAAAAAACAGGTAAAGCAATCCCATTACAGGCCTTGACAGGCCCTTAGGGATCCAGGAGGTTGAGGCTCACAGACTTTCCAGACAATCGGCACATGAAGGTGGTAAGGTTGTCAGCCCTACGCACCGGCCGCCTTTACCCCCCTCCAGGGAATATTCCTGGTACTCATTTCTGTTAGAGGCTGAGTCGACCCCAGTCGACCGGAACGATTATGTCAATGAAAACTTCCAGTGACACCATCGGGAATCGAAACCGCGACGTTCCTCTTTGTAGCGTAGTGCCTCAACCAACTGCGCTACAGCGTGCCGCCCTCCCTTACACAGATGGCAACACTATGTCTGGCAATTTGTCAAGTGAAAAATGAAGATAACTCTGTGATAATAAGTATCAGAGATAGGAAGGAAAAAGGTGAGACAGTAAAGGGTTTGAGGGGTGTAGGTAAGAAAAAATAATTTACCATTAGGTTTCAGCTAGCCTTTTCCATCAGTTTCTTTCATTGCCATTCTCCGAGGAAATCGTGATATTCTCAGCACTTTAGTTATGCAGCTCGGCACAGAAGAATGGTAGAGGGGAATCGGGGAACTGGAGACAGGGTAAGGTCCTGCAAGCGAAGAAGAAGAAGAAGAAGAAGAGGATGACTCAGATGATATCACAAATCCGCAACCTGAACAAGGGAATGAAGAAGAAATACTTTTCCACAGTCTCTGTCTCCCTCCCTCTCATACATTTCCACCGTCTGTCTCTCTGTCCCCCCTGTCTTAACTATTGCTGCCGAGGAGTGTATAATGAAATACTCATCCATC
Organism: Reticulitermes speratus; assembly: GCA_021186555.1. NCBI lineage: Eukaryota > Metazoa > Arthropoda > Insecta > Blattodea > Rhinotermitidae > Reticulitermes > Reticulitermes speratus. Next base: position 28,617,553 of record JAJKFL010000007.1, read on the forward strand.
AGTACAATTGCACAAGTTCTGTTAGCAGTGTTGCTATTTTATTTTGCTACAATTTACTTAAACTGACTAACACATATCTTACACCACAATGCCACCACCATACGCCCCGACATTTTGGCACCCTATGTGTTCTTCGCACCAAGTCTTTGAAATAAACGCAATATGGAGAAGTATATGTCATTTGTCCAACCGTTAAGTTTATATATTAGAAAAGATAATTAAATCGAATAACAGAAGCTTACACTAACTGTTATAACGTGGAAGTGTTGTGTTGTGGTGAGGGGGCCCCGCAGTAGATGCTACGGACGCACCGCAACCTTAAGGCTTATTGTGCAACCCCTGTGATGAAGATGAGCAGTTTTTTACCAAGTTTTACAAGTAATGGAGCACCAGTGGAATGAAATTGACAGGGGAAAACCGACAACTCGGAGAAAAACCTGTCCCAGTGCCACTTTGTCCACCACAAATCTCACATGGACTTGACCTGGGATCGAACCCGGGCCTCCGTGGTGAGAGGCCGGCGACTAACCGCCTGAGCCATGGCACGGCCAACGTGGAAGTAAGTATATGTGTGAGATCTTCGCTCTTCTGGGATTTTACGCAGCGTAGATTGGTAGTTTTTGCCGACGTTTCGGGACAACTTATCGGTCCCATCTTCAAGCGTCAAGCAATCCAAGAATCTTCTTCTTGATCTGTTTGACCCGAAGATGGGACCGATAGGCTGTCCCGAAACGTCGGTAACTACCAAACAGCGCTGCGTAACATGCCAGAAGAGCGAAGATCTCATGTACACCGCGGCGAAAGCCTGAAATGTGACCCTGCTTAGGCATTAGACCATGAAGGTATATGGGGGTAGTGGAGATACAGCTCTATGCATTCTTAACTTCGGCACTAGATGTAGATCAATGTTCAGCTTCACGTCGTACTCGCTTTACCCGCTGTACCTTGTGCACAGGAGTCCTGATCAGCCCAACAGCCGGGTCTGGACGCACTGACGAAGAGGCGTCTCTCCGTACTATCGCTAGTTCAAACCAAATTTCTCGGTCATCTGGCCAGTAGCCTAGTCACTGTAATGACTTAGCTATTGCGTTTCTCAATAATGTCAGCTGACTGTCAGTTTGTCTTGTATGGAAACCTATAACAGGCACCTTGCATCAAGATCAAATTGATTAACAACATATTACTACGTAACGAGGCGTGTCCAGAACGTAAGAACCGATCTCGAATAGAGGCCGCGCAGGTGAAGCGCGCACTTCATGTGAAGGACAATTGTCTTCTGTATGTCAAGGGCAACACCGGTGTTTTGCCCAGTAAAGGTAAAGTTCTCCCTAGAACAGGCCATGAAGGCCCAGAGGGGGAGTAGAGGTATAGGTCTATCTATCTATTATTCCTGTCGCTCCTTGCGGAGCACAGGAGCCTCCTTTCGGAGGTAGTATGACCAGCCCACTGACTGCACAAGTTCTACTCAATCCTGATGTGACTGCTAGAGCCATCTAGCAGTCAGTCAGCAGACTTGGGTGAGAAATGGCCGCTGAATTTTGCTTACGAAACATCTCAATTCATGCCCATAAGGTTCTTTTACATGCCGTAAATCTACGACATGGGACCGACGGTTTTACTTCCCATCCGAAGGATTTTTATCACCCTTAAAAATCCATCGACCTCGGCCGGGATCGAACCCGCGAACCTTGGGTCCAGTGGCGAGCACGCTAACCACTAGTCCACCGAGGGCGACAGAGGTCTAGCTCTACTCTTTCTTTAAACCTGGCACTAGACGAGGGTGGGTGATCAACTCCATGCCCCGGCCGCTTTACCCCCGGGAAAGTACGGTGTCATAATGGCCCCCCCCCCCGCTGTAGTCGTTAAAGATGAACACGAAAATAAAAAATCCCCTGCCCGTAAAGTGCGGTCGGTGATACGATTTTTAAACGCTAAAAATAAACAGGCAAGCTGCTGAAGTGTGTAATGAAGGTGAAATGAACGAAGGTAATGTGAGGAAATGGTGTCGGTTGTTCAAAGAAGGCAAGACTAATGTGCGTGACCAGGAACGAAGTGGGAGCGCGAAAAGTAAAATTTGGGAAATTTTCGAACATCCCCCATACAGTCCCGACCTTGCATCAAGCGATTATCACTTGTTTCTCCACCTCAAGAAACTTTTGGCCGGGCAGATTCTGAGGAGTGGCCAAAAGACAAAACACGATATGCAGGACTGGCCTAAAGAGTTGGCAGCTGCGTTTTTTTTCGACGAAGTCACACAAAAGATGGTCCCAGGATATGACATATGCCTTACCTTGAATGGCGACTATGTGGAGAAGTAGTTTAATGTAGGTAACAACATGTTGCAATTCATTCATTCATTCTGTAGTCTGTCTTACGACAGGTCCGTAGCCTCTTCCAAAGCGAGTTCTCCACAGAGTGCGATCCAGTGTTTCCTCTTTCAATTTCCAGTATCTTTTCTTTTCCTTAAGGTCATCCAGTAGCTGCTTACGTCTTCTCCCTCGTCTTACCTTCATTTCTATCCTTCCTTCTAACTTTCCTTCAATCATGTGTTTCAGAAGGCAGTTTCTACGCAAGATGTGACCAATGATATTCCTCTCCTCCTTGACTCTATGTAATACTTCTTCATTTCTCACACGATCGGTCCAACTGATCTTCTCCATTCTTCTCCAGCACCACATTTCAAAACTTTCCAGATAATTCTGATCTACTTTCCGAAGTGTCCACGTATGTTGCAATAAATATAAATTTTTTAAATCCTTTAAAAACTTTTATAATCAATCGGTTCTTGCTTCTGGAAGCGCAGGTCATCGGACAGCTGGTGAAGAAGAGTCTCGCCTCTCTGCTTCCAGAAGGTTCATCACTGTGTTAACACGAACCCACCACTGGACATTCTACCCACACGAATCAATTCACACTTTCATATGTGAATGCTCTGTCTCGGTTGTGAGTTCCTTAGATATTCTAACTAAAATCACACAGGCATTTCTATTAAATTTGAAGTTCTCATGGCACGGTAACGCAGATTACTGTCACCTTGCATGTAACGTCAGGTATTTCAGGTCTAAATTCATCGTTTCGTAGGAATCCACAGCTTCCACGGTCAGGGTATTCTACCAAAAACAGATGAAGGCAGTAAATTTATTTCACAGAACTTCGTAAATTTCTACAGAACTAACTTCTTATAAGACAGCACTTTTGATGGGTGGATTGCTAGTCTTGCTCATGCATGCTACGTACCCTGCTCATTAATCACCCTAATAATATTTGGTAAATGTTACCAACAATGACACTCTTCTACGTGTAATTTTATCTAGCCTCCAGTTACTTCATACCTCCAAGCTGAGCAATTTCTTCCCATCTACCTATTCTCAAACAACCTCAATGGACATGTCATTACCCTAGGGCAAGAAATGAAGTACAAAGAAAAGGCGTAATTTATAAACGCAAAACGACTCACCGTAGAATTTATACCTGACATAAAATATTCATCTCGTTAAGCCCTACAACCTACATTTGAAATATTTTTTTGACATAAATATTCAACAAAATACGAAGAACCATTTATCTGAGTCGGCGGTACGCGTCTGTAACTGATTAACTTCGCGACTGTACATTCGTATCTGCAATAATTGTACACCAAGACTAACAAAGCATACAAAAGAGCAATTAACACACGATGAAAGATGACTGTTATAAATATGATCCGTCGTCTTACGTTAAAAAGTCTTAAAACAAAAGAGAAAGACAGCAATTTGGTGTAGTGGTACTTGTAGTGCTTGTATTCGGGAGTTGGCTGGTTCGAATCTGGTGCGGAAATTTGGCTGCTCTGATATTTTCTTTATTTTCCTCAGTCTCTAAAGGCAAATGTATGGATAATATCTCGATAAGGTCATGATCTATTGCTTCCATGTCCCTTCAATACAGTCTGCAACGAGATACAATAACGTGCGTCCTATGGAGTACACTACACTTTTCCAGTCTTGTTTAACAGTTTTCATAATAACCAAGTACTTGGTATTTCTGGAAGCGAGTTAAAGATTCACGGGGGTTTTTTTTTGGGGGGGGGGACTGTAATGTAAATTCCGCACGCCATATTCAGCATCATGACTAGCATTTTATCTCGAACAACACATAATAAACGCGAATAGGCCTATTGAATATGTAGCAGCCGGTACAAAATTTTTAACTACAAAAATAAACTGTGAAGAACACGTTTTTCCAAAAGTTTCCAAACAGGCACGTTATACCTAAAGTTAGAAAAGTATACTCACATTAGAGTAGGCTTGTATATACAAATACAGGGCATACACAAAAGAATGGTGCGGTTTTAATAGTGTTCAGTATTAAAACCGCACCATTCTTTTGTGTATGCCCTGTATATATGTTCGCTTGCATTAAGCATTACATTTGTATAGTTTTAAGTAAACAGTTCTTCTTCTATTTATCTAAACATAAACCATCGAAGAACTTGCACACAGGGGTACAGCTGTAAGCTTAGGCAGTTAGACGAAACGCAAAGGCATCGCGGTGCGTGGGCCTCGACGCCAATCGCCAAGTTAGGTTAACGTTGAGCCTAAATCCTCCTGTATACAATAATGGTACTTATGTTTTAAATATTATCGGCTGGGACAGCTCAGTCGGTATAGCGACTCGCTACGGGCTGAACGTTCCGGGGATCGAATCCCGGTGGGGGCGAGATTTTCCGCACCCGTCCAGACCTACCCTGGGGCCCACCCAGCTTCCTGTAAAATAGGTACCGGGTTTCTTTTCCGGGGGCAAAGCGACCGGGGTGTGGCTTTGACCATCCACCCCCATCTACCACCGAGGTTAAAGGAAGAGTACGGCTATACTAGTCTCCCTCAGGGCCTTCGTGGTCTGTTCTAGGGTGAATTTTACGTGTTATGTTTTAAATACCCTCTGGTATTATTTCTTGTTTAACGGTTGCGTTTAAGACATTTTGTAAACTATCAGTTATTCAGGCTATTGAAATAAAAAATTTTATAATTTGGGAGTGCTTTTAATGTGGAGCATCAGTAACAGGGAAATCGAAATCTGCCGAGTATTTTCGACGACCAAACAAGCAGATGAATAAACAAGGAAGTACTTTCTTCACATTAGACCCTTTTACAAACTTTATAGACTTTATGTGAAAGTGCTTTTCTGTAGAGTGCTCACTTGATATGCGAGGGCACACTGAACTGTTTGAAGAGTCCAAGGCTTCGTCAGCTCGTCCTTCTCATAAGAGTATTTTTAAAAAGAAGACAGGTGTGGATCATTGGTGGAATGAGAGTAACAGCTTAAAACTGAAGCACCTTGAGAAAACCTGTTCCAATGCCACTTTGTCGACAACAAATACCTAATCGACTGCGTCACGATCGAACCCGGTTCTCTGTAACGACAGGTCAGTAACTAAGAGCCTGAGCCATGCAGCGGTCATCAAAATAACATTTAGATATTCAGTCCGTACCTCGCAGAAAACAGCGGCCATCAAAATAACATTTAGATATTCAGTCCGTATCTCGCAGGAAACAGCGGCCATCAAATAACATTTAGAATTCAGTCCGTACCTCGCAGAAAACAGCGGCCATCAAAATAACATTTAGATATTCAGTCCGTACCTCGCAGAAAACAGCGGCCATCAAAATAACATTTAGATATCCAGTCCGTAGCTCGTAGAAAACAGCGGCTATCAAAGTAACATTTATATATTCAGTCCGTACCTCACAGAAAACAGCGGCCATCAAAATAACATTTAGATATTCAGCCCGTACCTCGCAGAAAACAGCGACCATCCCAATAACATTTAGATATTCAGTCCGTACCTCGCAGAAAACAGCGACCATCCCAATAACATTTAGATATTCAGTCCGTACCTCACAAAAAGCAGCGGTTATAAACTGGTTATAATATAGAATCTGGGCACATTACTCCTTCCACTTCTTGTGGATTTTTCCAAGTGAGCAAGAAATGGGGGCCACAGTGAATTTGAAGCGAGCCCTGCAACCCCATGTGGGTTCTTCCTCCATCTGACCTCAATGTCATACATCAGTCGCCCACACGCGCTGGGACACTTTGCATACAGGGACAGCGAGCGGCAAAGAAAGACATGATAGAACAAAGGATGTGAAGATGAGAGAGGATGGTACAGATAAGGATAACGACAATGGTCATTGTCGTAATCATTACTATGACGGCAATGATCTGAAAGCATGTTTGTAATATAGGCTACGCCCCCTGCAACAACAATATCCTCCCCCCTGAAGAAACATTACCAAAAGCGTCGTGAAATTCTATAGTAAAATATATGAACTATTTTTATAAACGTCTCTTAAGAGATTGACGCCCTTTAAATATAAGATCCACCCTCCGCCTACAAAGAGACAGAAACAAGAAAGAACAAGCAGACAGAGTGTAGAACAATGTTTGTCAAACAGCGGTCCACCGACCGCTAACGATCACTCGTTTAATTAACCGGATTTTTGAGGGTTTTTTTATGTACGTGTCGTTGAGCATCCCTTTCGTCCGGGATATGATGTTACGTCATTCCAAAATCGGCCCCCGACGTTTCGAAGGAACGTAATACCACCAACTTCAGAGACCTAGAAGAATTCTTGTGAAAATCTAGAAACTTTCCTTCGAAACGTCGAGAATGGATTATCCAGTGACGTAACGTCATATCCCTTAATTTAAAACTTGCCTGTCTTGTTTTAATTTTGTAGCAGGTGGTACGTGTATTTGCCACTGTGTTTTAAGCGACCGAGTTAGCAGAAGAAACACAGTGCAACATAAGACACGTACTATTGAGTGAGATTACGAAAACACGAGCCTATTTATGACGTTTCAAAATTACAGACTACAGGCTATATTGATTGAAGTTATCCCCGACCATGAACACCATCACATGTGTCCTTACCGACTGAGCTGTAAATTCTGTAAATACTGTATACAAATATGGTTCTGTCCTTCGTTGGAATACGCGACAGCACTGAGAAGGAAAGCGTGACAAGTGCAACACTTTCGAAATTTTAAATATTTTCACCGCTGTTGCGTGTTGAGCTGAACGGGTTTCGAACCCGGATACATGTATTTGCATTGCAATGCCACGGTAGCTAACCACCGCCCTGTTTCTTGTCATGTTGCACGTGGACAATTGAGAACTACAACAGTAGTTTCAAATACAACAGGCATCACTTTGCAAGCGAATAGACATCTGCAGTGTCTAACGAGCTTAATACTATTAACGGTCTGAAGTATCTAACTAACATAAATACAGTGGAACCTCTAATTTCGAAAACAATCCGTTCCAGGAGACGGTTCGACTTTCAAGTTGTTCGACTTTCGAGTTAAATTTCCCCATAAGAAATAATGTAAATTGAATTAATCCTTTCCAGACCCCCAAAATTTACCCAATATAAAACATTTTAAGTGCCATTTCAAAAGATCATAATGATAAAACAAGTACTTTAATTTCAATAATTGAAAATTTTTATTTATAATAGTACATACATAAATTATTGTATAATAATCAATCAATAATAATAGTAGGAGGGATATTACTGTTCACTGGAAGGTGAATTACCCTTCTTTCATCTGGACCAAGCAGAGAGAAGGCGACCATGTGACGATCACGTGATTCTTTGTTCGACTTTCGAGTTTTTGTTCGAGTTTCAAGTTGTTCGAACATCAAACCGTTCGAAGTTCGAGGGTCCACTGTAAACATCTAGCTAGCTAAAAGCTAGCTGATAAAGAAAGTAACCTGATAACTAGCTAGCTAACAAAGTCAAAGTTGCAGGGTAATTTTGATCAGCTAATTGTTCCCTAAATTCATCTCAGTTCACAGAAATCAATGCCAATCCTGAACCAAACTTAATCCAAACCACATATCAATTACCTACTTTTCTAAATTTTTATTTTGATATTGTCCTTCCGTCTAAGCTTAAGGATCAAAACTCACTCTTGCCAGGAAATTTTCTAACAAAGCTGATATGCATTACATATTTCTCCCTATGCATGCTACATTATGCACCCAACTTATACGCCTATATTTTATCACACTAACAATATTAGACAAGTACTGTACGTATAATGGCGAAGGTTTCGCGTTACGTTTCTTGAACTGCCGTGCCTAAAGACATCTCTTTACAACTTTGTTCTCAAATACTCTCAATAAAGTTCTTCCATTATCTTATCATGTCAGTGGTTAGCGTGCTCGCCACTGGACCCAAGGTTCGCGGGTTCAATCCCGGCCGATGTCGATAAATTTTTTAAGGGTGATAAAAATCCGTAGCACGGGGGAAGTAAAGCCGGCGGTCCCATGTCGTAGATTTACGGCATGTGAAAGAACCTTACGGGCATTAATAGAGATGTTTCGTAAGCACAATTCAGCGGCCATTTCTCACCCAAGTCTCCTGATTGACTGCTAGATGGCTCTGGCAGTCATATCAGGATGAGTAGAACTTGTTCAGTCAGTGGGCTGGTCACTCACTACATAATGCACACTTCCAGGCCAAGAAACCTCTGAAAGGAGGCCCTATGCTCCGCAAGGAGTGACAGGAAGAGTAACTATCTTATCACGGGATATAGCAAAAAAAGAAAAGGCATTTATTTGGTAAACACATAATATAAAAGGTTTACATAACGCAGGAATTATTATTTCGGTAACAAACAATTATAAATGCTGTGATCATGGAATTAAATCTATAATTTTAGGTAGTTCTGCTATCGAAATATCATCCTCCTTCCAAATTTGCAAGGAGAATATTTAGTGATAGTGTCCTATACGGTGGTGATTTCTTTGATGCCAGACAGGATGAAAAGTGTGATATTTGCACGATAAATTATTTATAGAATTATAAGATACAAGGGTTTCTTAAAACCGATGGTATAATTGAAAATACAGAAACAAATGTTAAGACACTTGAGTTGTGCTTCAGGATAACACACAAAGTAACAAGAAACAATAGATGATGTAGGTAGGATCCACATAAAACAAAAAAGAAAACAGGAAATAACGCCTGTGTAATACAAAAAAATTACAATACAGCGCACAAATACCAGTCTCTCTGACCTTTTATAAAAAATAAAACAAAAACAAAAAATTGGCGTTTTTGAGCTATACTGAACACCTAGACGCACAAAAGCACTTAGATACGAAGTACGGTATTAAATCATTTATGAAATTCAGTTTTGAGATTGAAAAAAAAATATTGTTTTAGTCCATTTTTTGTACGTAAAAAAAGTAAGAAAGAAAAACAATCGGTATAAGTGAAGGTGAATTTTCCTGTCGACGTCATGAAGGCGTATAGCAGAAGGACAGGTGCAGATCCTCTCATTCTTAACCTCAGCATTAGGTGGAGGTGAGTGGTCAACTTGACGCTCAGAGCGCCTTACCCCAAGGAAAACAGCTCCACATTACCCAGTGAATAGAATAGGACGCTGGTTGGGCCCCAGAGGCGGCAGGACGCTGGGTGGGCCCCAGAGCCTGTCTGGAAGTGTTGGAATACAAAGGTATCACTTGCTGCTGCCCGGTAATCGAACCATAATTCCTCGGTCACCCATCCCACAGCCTAGTCACTATACCAAATACGATGTCCCGTCTTTTTATCAAAAACAGGGCTGGACAAAACATCGTTGCTTTTCCCTAACGTCGAGCAGTGTCCCGTATGAGAATAATATTTGAATTCAAAAACGTCGCGGCACACAGGTTGAGAAACACAATTAGGCATATCCTACAACTGACTTCATGTACCATACTAATAAAATACTTCATTTTCGATTCAATAACTAATAATATACATCAAGAGCCGCGAAACATATTGATTATTCAATGAAATGCGAATCTGAATCTGAGTTAATCATTAAAAAAGCAGTTTAAAAGGCTAAGCAAGGTTTGGATAACCTCATAATTTCACATCTTGTTGTATCTCTCTTGGAGAAATTACGTACAATCAGGGAATTGCGTGTTTCATATCAGTTCGAATTTATGTACATGAGAGAATGCTAAGGAATGTATTAAAGAATTTGTCCGACAGAAACATGATAAAACGGGGGAGAGGGAGGACTGCATTATCACCTTTTGTTTCTACCGCCTTCTTCGGTGTGGGAAAACCTCACGATCTCAATAAATCCTACATGCTGGCGCATTGATACGGCGTCCCGTTATACGACCTGTAGCGGTTAACAACGGCGCCGCACTGCACCATTTTTCATCTACGTAAAATCAAACCGAAGAATACATTCAAATATTAATACAAAGATATACAATGTTTTTCACCAACTAAATGCACTTGTTATAAAAACACTAAAATATTCCATTCTATAGTTGGTGAAAAACATTGTTTATACTCGAAAAATGCACGGTGAAAATAGAATAAAGTTTATTAATAGAAAGGTAAAGGTAAAGGTCTACCTATAACAGACCATGAAGGCCCAGAGGGGGAGTTGAGGTATAGCTCTACTCTCTCTTTAACCTCGGAGCTACATGGGGATGGGTGGTCAACGCCACGCCCAGGCCGCTTTACCCCGGGAAAGAGACCAGGTACCCATTCTCCAGGAGGTTGGGTGGGCCCCCAGGGCCGATGTGGACGGGTGCAGAAAATCTCGCCTCCACCGGGTTTCGAACCCCGAACCGGCTAGCTTGTAGCGAGTCGCTATACCGACTGAGCTATTCGATCCATTATATTCAACTACTACTCTGAAAAGAGAATAAACCGTAGAAACTGTCACGCTCAGTCAACATTAATGAAAAAATAAACTGTGAGAATATTCTGTTCAAGGAAGGGAATATTATAAGGAAACTGAATGTTCGTCTCCAACAAGCACAATAATTCAGTTAACTGAAGCAATCTTCACAATACAGGAGTGTTCCTTCAGAGTATATCATTGTTAGTCCTTCGGGAAAGTGAGATTTGTTGCAAAAAATGTAGTTTCAATAAGTTATTTGCAATAATGTTTTTGTCATCGTTTTACGAGATGTAAGGTGATCACAGTGGTCATAATGAGGACTCCCGGGAGTTATACCGCGGCGACTGTTGAATATTTTAAGATCATCATTCTTCTGGAATGTTACGTAGCGTAGATTGGTAACGAAATGTCACTCTACGCTGCGTAACATCTCAGAAGGGCAGAAATCTCATTTTCACCGCGGCGGAAGTCTAAAATCATGCATGGTGAATATTTACAGACGTTTCAGAAGAGCGGTTTGCCTCCATCTTGAGGAACAAGCAGTCCAAAAAAAAAAAAAGTCCATTGTTCTTGGACCGCTTCATTCTGAAAACAGTGGCAATACTGCACTTCGAATCGCCGATAACTGTTTAAAAGTCAGAAAGACGTAGCCTTCCAGAAGACTTCAATACTTCCGTTTTGTTTAGCAACTGACGTAAAAAGCTGTAGCTCATTGGTTCCCAAACTTTTTCGGTCCACCGCCCCCTTGGTTCCATATGCACACCCAAAGCGCCCCCCTGCCTTTTTTAAAAACATAAATGTGCTTATGTTTCCACTTTTATTTTATTTTTAAAAAATCGTTTAAATAAAATTATAAGAGTTAAACTTAATGTTTTGTGTTAATTAATAATTTGAAATTTATTATATTTTTTATGATTAACAATAATTCATCTAGCATTTGCTTATTAAAAAAAACAATATGTGCTTGAATAAGATTCATAAATTAAAATACTAAGAAATTTAGTTCATTTTTTATTTTTAAACAAAAATTACTTTTTTGAATTTTATTATAAAAATAAATTTACTACTTGTCTACTAGCGCCCCCCTGTGATAATAATAGCGCTCCCTTCCACCTCTCGTACCTATTAGCGCCCACCTCGGTAATCCCACCGCCCACTTTGGGAACCACTTCTGTAGGTGAATAACTTGACAGTTTAACGACGAATGTCCTGACTTAAGTTTTTACATAAGTAACATATTGTTAGAAAAGTGAGTTGCAGAAATCAGCGATTGGCTGGGCATATAACTAATACGAATAAATAAGGAATGCTCAATTAATTTTAGTGGGGAAACGTCTTCTAATACATCAACGTGAAACAGATGTGGTAGGATAACATTAAGATAAGATTCCGGGAGAATATCATAGGAGATAGACAAAACTGGGTCCGAATTGAGCAAATGATACATTCTCTTCCACTGTCCTGTCAATCTAATTAGCTCTTTCTATGGATCATTAAGAATGTATGTCTATATTAAAAGTAAATGGTCAGGACAAGAATATAGATCCATTTTCGATACACATTCATTAAATTTAGTAGTAACAGTGACTATTTAACCTAAAAGCCTTAGGGTTCCAGGAGGTTGAGGCTCCCAGATTTCTAGACAATCGGCATATTAAGGTAGTAAGGTTGTCAGCCCTACGCACCGACCGCCTTTACCCCCCAGGAAATACTCCTGGTACTCATTTCTGTTAGGGGTTAAGTCGACCCCAGGACCATAGTGCGACCGAAAGGATTATGTCAACGAAAAATTCCAACGACACCATCGGGAATCGAACCCGCAACCTTCCGGCTTGTAGCGCAGTGCCTAAGGCCTGAATAAACTGCGCCACCGCGTGCCCCAACTATTCAACCTACATTTCCTTAACATTATACATCAAAATACTGTCCTAGAGGTGTCAGAACATTCCGACAAAAACGACGCACACTTAAAGAAAAATCACGCAGAGGCCAGAGAAAGTCAGAAATGCACTCACCGGAATCGCTGCTTGTCGCATTGACAGATCCAATGAAGGCTATTCTTCGCAACATCCTCTTTCACTGCAAAGGTGTACCGCGATCTTTCAAAAATCGGAGGCCTCTGTGCTGAGTCCGTAACACTCAGAAAGACCTCCGCATCCTGGACGGACCTCAGACCTCCTCCTCGGTAGCCGTTATGTTCAGTCGGTGGTAGGGAGAAGTTCTGCTCGACAGGAGGCTGGGCCTTGTCACAAATATCTCGCCACTGTCTCTGTCTATTCTGAAGAGGCCTGCGTTGTTCCCGGATACAATTCTGTACGTGATAGATCCATAACGGCCAGAATCCAGATCCGTAGCCACAACGACGACTACAGGTGAGGACGACGAAGAGGAACCACCTCCCTCTCGTAAGGAGACGTTATACTCTCGGGGATAGAAGATGGGCTGGTTGTCATTCACGTCTGTCAGCTGGATTTTCACCATCGCCGTCGTACTAAGGCCTCCTGCAAACGAAGAAAAACACACCAATGACTACTTGAGGAACAGTTTCTGCTGACACACACACAACACAAACACACACACATACACACAGATAGATGGATAGATAGACAGATAGATAGATAGATAGAATAGGATAGATAGATAGATAGGTATGTAGGTAAGTAGGTAGGTACGTACGTAGGTAGGTAAGTAGACAGCCAGACAGACAGAGACAGATAGATAGGTAGACAGATAGATAGATACATAGATAGACAGATAGATAGATAGTATAGATAAATAGATAGATAAATAGGTAGGTAGTTAGCCAGTCAGACAGACAAAGCAGACAGACATACAACAGACAGAAACAGACAAAACAGAAACAAATAGACAGAGAGACAATAGATAGACAGAGTAGAAAATATACATATAGATAGATAGAGAAGACAGATAGATAGATAGATAAACATAGATAGATAGACAGAACTAGATAGATAGACTAGAAACAGATAGATAGATAGATAGATAGATAGATAGATAGATAGATAGATAGAACATTCAGCATATCGCTACTGTTATGCCAGTTTATTCTCTCTCATCCCCTACAGTCACATACAGAATTGCGCCCTAATATAACCCCGTTACATCCTCGCACTTGCTTCCCAACTTACCACTCACTGTCATTCTGCAATTCGACTGTATAAAACGCCTGCGGTTGTAAACGTCTCGTTCACTAACACTGCAGTCGACGTGTTTACAGACAACGTAAAAAAATAATTGTGCTCAAACGGAGAGACAAATTTACCTCTGCCTTTTACGTGATACAATTAGCATGTCGTTCTTCATTTATTACACGCCGTGTGGAAGGAACGGCAATCTGAAAGTCTTTAGTGGCAAAGTGACATTCAGTTGGCGACCATTTGTCAGCGCGGGACACAAATCGCAGTCGCTGTATCTGATTCATCACTCATAACTCGCACATCTTTTAATGCTTCTCTTTCTTCTCGTTCTAAACTAAACGATTAAAGGCACTCACTCCCGCCTCGACATATCCCAATTTTGTTTGTGAGAATCTGTCCCGAGGTTACAGGCGTATCATTGCCCCCTATTGTTAAGCAACCCTCCGTGGTCATGTCTGCAACCACGTGTCCTCCCTACAACATCTCCGTCTTGTAGCTGCAGAATCCAAATCCCACATATCTGTTACTGACGGATACCACAATGCAGAAGTTCTTATCAGAATCGACAGTGCGAGGTGTAGCAAGAGTTTATACAACTTCCATTGTACGTTACCCTTGACCTCCCTTCTCAAAGTCAGTAACGGCTTGTGTATCATTAAGTTACAGTAAGCATGTTTCTCTGGTGCATTTATACCAAACTACACGGTGTCACTAACCAGAAGAGAGTACGCTTCATAGTCACCGTGGTAAATGGTAAAGCAATCCCTATACGGGCCTGGACAGACCCTTAGGGTTCCAGGAGTTTGAGGCTCCCAGATTTCTAGACAATCTGCACATGAAGGTGGTAAGGTTGTCAGCCCTAAGCACCGGCCGCCTTTACCCCCCAGGAAATAGCCCTGGTACTCATTTCTGTTAGAGGCTGAGTCGACCCCAGGGCCATAGTGCGACCGGAAGGATTATGCCAATGAAAAATTCCAATGAAACCATCGGGAATCGAACCCACTGCCTTCCAGCTTGTAGCGCAGTGCCTCAAACAACTGCGCCACCGCGTGCCCCCTCTCACCGTGGTAATAACCTTAAATCTTATGTTACGGCTATTGGATGTTGGCCTTTCACCCCAGAGACTTGGGTTCAATCTCAGGTCAGTCCATGTGGGATTTGTGACGAAAAACGTAGCATTGGTACAGGTTTGTCTCCCAGAACTTCGGTTTTCCCCTGTCAGTATCATTCCACCATTGCTCCATATTCATGTTTCATTAGTCTATCACCGACGCTATATAATCTTAGCAACTGACAGCATCGTTAAACAAAACACACGCTTGGTAAGACAGAAAAACATATATATATATATTTAAACATATTAATGACATTTCAAATTAAGCTGGCCACGAGGTGGTGCAGATGGTTGAGGCACTGCGCTACAGGCCGGAAGGCAGTGGGTTCGATTCCCGATGGGACCATTGGATTTTTCATTGACTTAATCCTTCAGTCCGCACTATGGTGCTAGGGTCGACTCAGCCTCTAACAGAAATGAGTACCAGGAGTATCTCCTAGAGGGTAAAAGAGGCCGGTGCATAGGCTGACTACCTTGCCATCTAGAAATTCTGGGAGACTCAAACTCCCGGAGCCCGAAGGGCTTCTCCAGGTCTATATAGAAACAGCTTTGCCTTTAAAGCCGAACATCGAGTTTCGAGTCCCAGCCACCACCCCAGCGTGAGAACGGGAAATATTTGTGTGTGTCCAACCTCAGCCTGAGGAAGGTCTGTCTGACACTTCGACCTTCTCGTTTCGCTCTACGATATGGGTAGAGGGACAGAGGGCAATTAAAAGAAAGGTGGTTGGTGAAAAGGGGAGTAGGCAAAGGGAAAGTGGCTAAAAGGAAACAGATTAAGACCCGACACGGTCGGCGACAGTTTAAACAATTTTAACAAATATCTGTTACTCCATGCTTATAACCTGTACTTGTGAATGTGATCTAGTGGTGATTATCAATAAAACTGTGAACATATTCGCAGTTCAGAGTAATCTATCAAGCACGTTGGTGGTGTGAACTAGACCCTTAACGGAAGGCGATACCGCTTTAGGCGCTTTCGCAGAATTGCTTAAAGTGACTATTAGCTTCGTCACGTCTGTCGTCCGACCGCATGTAACAACTGGGCTCTCAATAAACGGATTTCATGAAAGTTCATATATATTTTTCCAAACCATGCCGAGAAAATTCAAGTTTCATTAATATATGACACGAATAACGGGTACCTTACATGAAGACCTACGTACATTTATGATATTCGCTCAATTCTTATTAGAATGAGAAATTTTTCAGAAAAAAGTTGTGGAGAAAGTCAAAAAATACTTTCAAGATCAATTTTTTTTTTTTTTCGAAAATCGTGCCGCTCATGAGAAAATGTGGAAAAATATGGTGGAACCAGACAGGCCAAAGATGAGATTATGGCGCATGCGCATTGTATGCTGGATAACTAAGGCTACAGACACACACTGAGATATGAAATACTTATTGCTTTTCCACGGCAACAATGGTTACGCGAACGCGCCTCAACGTTACGTTTATACGTACATTGACCTTCTTGTTTTCGTATTATGCGCAACTTTCGAAATAATGCGAATCCAAAAAATTAAAAACAAAATTAAATGGAGAGATGGCGCGTCCTAACTAGGCGTCTTTTGCATCTTCTTTCCTTTAGTGTCGTAATTGGAGGATTTTTTCCGTTTTTCACGCAGTGTACTAATTAATACAATCGTCATTAATTTAACTATTATGCTTTATTTATTCATTTATATTGTGCTTAGGAAGTATGTTTAGATGCAAAAAACGCCACAATGTTTGCAGATTTTTGCGCCCTGTGAACGTATCCCCTATTTGTTTCTGTGGAAAAAGTGGCTTACAACCTCACCATATTTTTATTACCAGAATATCAAAACGTTTCGCTCCTGGTAATCGGATAAACGGTCTAACGGCCGTTATGACACAGTATAACGACGCGTGCAGAAAACAGATTTTCTGTTTTACCTGAAACTGCTTTAAGTACAGCATAAGAGAAGAAAGGTACGTGTAACGTAACATTGTGGCCTGTCCGGCTTTACCATGTTTTGCGTATTATCTAAAAACGGCACGATTTTCGGAATAAAGTTACTGAGCATAAAATGTTTGTTTCGATTTTCTCTACAATTTCTGACTGAAATATTTCCCATTGTAAGAAAAATTCAGCTAGATATTATAATAAATGTAAATATGTCTCTTCATGTAAATAACCCGTTATTCTTGTCAGATTTAAATAAAACTTGAATTTTCTCGAAAGGTTTTCGAAAAATATTCAAATATCAAATTTCACGAAAATCCGTCCAGTGGGAACAGAGTTGTTCCATGTGGACGGACAGACAGATGGACAGACAGATAGGCATGACGAAGCTAATAGTCGCTTTCCGAAATTTTGCGAACGCGAGCAAAAATTATTTATTTATTTATTTACTTACTAAATAATTTTTCATTATTTAGACGAATAAGCCCATGTAGGACACATCTTGGAGGACACAGTCGTTAACATCATAACATACATACATACATAAATCGCATTGGCGCTCTTATTTTCTCTACAACCATTACAATATAGTTTCGCAATGTACACATTATTATTTCATTAATATAATTATGTCATAAGTCACATGTTCGAACGTATCATTCATCTTCAGACTCACTCTCATTACACCCTGTATGGTACTCATAAACGATAATAGATAAAATATCGTCAACTATGCTGAGTATGTGGTCACTGAAAATAATATTAAAATCTTTAAGCTAAAATATTTATTAAAATATTACATTTTATCTTTTTATCGATTTTAATGAGTACCATACCGCTGGTGTAATGAGAGTGAGTCCTGAAGATGAACTGATACAGTTCGAAACATGTTGACTATTTATTGACATAAATATGTATTAAATAGAAGATAATAAAGTGTACAATTGTTGGAATAAGACTTTATACAATAAAAAATGTACAGTACAGATTACATAAAACATTACAATATTTCTTCTCCTCCCAACAATCTTCTTAGTGTCTCACTCTATTCCCTATTTCAGTCTCAATCAACAAACATTAACGGTCGCTCCCTAATATGCCAATAAAGACACAGAGGGGTAGCAGAGCTACAGCTCCACCCATTCTCAACCTCGGCGCTAGATTCGGGTGGGTGGTCAACTCCACGCCCCGGCCCCTTTACCCTCGGGAAAGAGCTCCGTTACCCATTGTAGAGGAGGCTGTGTGGCCCCCAGGGCCCGCGTGGATGGTTCTGGACAGAAGAAAATCTGCTCCTGCTGACTTTCGAACACGCGGACCGTAAAGGTAAAGCAATCCCATTACAGGCCTGGACAGGCCCTGAGGGTTCCAGGAGGTTGAGACTCCCACAATCTCTACAAATCGGCACATGAAAGTGGTAAGGTTGCCAGCCCTACGCACCGATCGCCTTTACCCCTCAGGAGATACTCCTGGTACTCATTTCTGTTAGAAGCTGAGTCGATCCCCGGGCCATATTGCGGCCGGAAAGATTATGTCAATGAAAAATTCCAATGACACCATCGGGAATCGAACCCGCGACCTTCCGGCTTGTAGCGCAGTGCGTCATTAAATAACTCCAGACTTAATAAACATTGAATTCAAAGGCTGTGTTCAAATAAGGAAGAGTCATATTTTGAAAACACAATTCTGTTATAAGTTGCCGCAGAATTGTATTCTGCAGTGGAACCTTGCCTGTCCGTCAGTCGAGTTGAGAGTAGCTTGCGACTGATGCGGCCGACTGACTGGATTCCTAGCCTGACATCTGCCTGATTTATGAATCAAACTGTGTGAGCGACAGATTCCACGATCTCCCTTGTTCCTCTTTCTCTTTCTTTCATTCTCTTGCTCTCTCTCTATCTCTGTCTCTCTCTCTGAGTCGCCTATTCTAACTGCGTGGAAGTCGTCCATCCAGGCGTTCGCCCCACAATGCATTAGGCCTAATTCATTTACAGTTCATTCCAATACGAGCAAAGTAACAGAAGCTCAACGGGTTAGACTCGATAAATCACTAAACATGCTAACTACACACTGCTGAAAACCTGCGCGGATGCCATTTTCTTAAATGAAAATAGTTTACAAAGCAATAAATATAAATTCCAATGTCACAGCTACTGTAAATAAAATATCAGATATTTCAATTATATGAACCATGACTACATGTTTCGGGTACAAGTAGCCGTTATCAAGTAAATTCAGATATTCTGATTTCAAATATACTGAATATAATGCATTATACATCCAGCGGATATTATAATTGTTGAATCAAAATATGTTCATACTTTCACCCAATAGACTCACGTGTTCGTTCACTAATATAATAATAATAATAATAATAATAATAATAATAATACTTTACAATAAATTAACTAGTAACAGTGTAAAATGTAAAGTATAAAATAATAATAGGATTGAAATCAGAAAAAAAACTAAATAAAATTTAAATCACATTCAATCCGGTTGTAATAATTCATATATCATAATGTAGGCCTACTGCAGTTCTACTGTCCAGAATAACAGCTATTCATATGTATTAAACAAACACTGCGAAATGAAGCAAACACATGTCAAGAAAAATGTTCTACATAAATCTTGATGCTACTAACTTAATTAACAATCGAATTTACATAGCAGATCTACATTCGGTTAGTTTTATGAGGTTCAAATTGTGACGTTTATATGTGACCTTGAACCGAGAAAAAGATAGGATCGTCTCTAAATTTCAATAGTAAATTACAAATGAGCGTATATGCACAGACGATAAGGCATATAACATAAAATTGGAATTTTTGCAGCGCAATTAACGGCTTTTTCAGTTAGAATCTCTAGATATGTGTGATCACTTCAGCTTTAAGAACTGTGGATGAGCTGGGAAGCAAAACTGAGAATGTTTTCAAACAGAAACTCAGATTTAAATGCAAGTGTAGAAGTGAAATGAACCCCACTTTTGCAGGAAATATTCGGAACGCCCAGAATGAACCTACACATGTGTATAATGGTTACGGGGCCCTTTAAATAACGATAAATTCAGCTACAGTTAAAGTAGGGCAATCAAAATCGTCAACCGTCTTGGACAAGCTTTTCTCCGAGAGAAAATTCACACGTGAAAGTAATTCGTAAATAAAAGACCAAATGCCAAATAAATAACACTATATACTCGTATTCCTTCTGACACAACACTTATTTACTATTACTATATATCAAACACATGTTTTGACCAAGCCGATCATCATTATGTGTTTATTTTATTGAAGCTTAAAACTCAAAGTAAAAATGAAATTTTTCGAGATCTCACAAGTGAAATGAAGTAACAATCGACTTATAACTCTTGATGGTGTATAATTTAAATCTTATGAATCCTAAACTTTTAAGATACTTAAGTTTTAAATTGTACACCACACCTTTTGTTGTCAATTACACAACGTCAAGAATTACAAGTCGATTGTAATTTTTATATTATATAATTTTTGAGATCTCGCAAAAATTTACATTTTTGCTTTCAGATTTTTAAGTTTTTGTATAAAATAAAGACACGATGACGATCGGCTTCATCGAAACATGTAGTGTTTGATAAATAATAGTAAATATAGTTTGTGACAGACGGAATGCTTAGTGTTGTGTATGTGAGTCTATATACACAAAGGGATGGATAGCGTCAAATCAGAAGCCACACATAAGACCTAATTAACCCCCTCTCGCAAAACTTCGAAAATAAATTTTAAGTTTAAATTATAACTGCGCTGTAAATTTTGTTTTACGAACGAAAAATATTTTCTTTTATTGGCAGCACTGCACATCCCACAAAAGAATATATGCAATTTTCATACGCCTCACATAGATGACAAAAGATGATTTACTTACCCCTGTCCGTTGCTATGACAGGAAACTCATACACGCTCCGAGTCTCGAAGTCCAACCCTCCCGCAATACAGACTTCGCCACTGCCGGAACGGACCTCAAAATCTCTCACTTTGCCGAAACTGTCACCCAGTGTGTAATTGACCATGGCGTTGACCCCACAGTCCGGATCTGTTGCCGACACCTGCAACATAAACATGTCATGTTTCAGTCTATGTCCACTGTACAGCTCTCGAGTAACTACAGTGAAGGCGAGCGAGCGAGCGGTGTGTTAATGGTGCCCGCTCTGGAAACATTAAACACAGAAAAGAAAAAACACGAGGAATTTTAAAAAATACTTAATAATTTGTACTAATGATCATATAGCTCAAGAAAATGTATTGGGGAGGAGGGTCACAAGTTTCAAAAGAGTTACAGATAGGACTGTTACATATTATAGCATATTTTTACCACGTACTCCAGTTTTATCGGGGCACGTGGTGGCGCAGTTGGTTGAGGCACTGCACTACAAGCTGGAAGGTCGCGAGTTCGATTCCCAATGGAGTCACTGGAATTTCTCATTAATTAAATCCTTCCGGCCGCACTATGTCCCTGGGGTCGACTCAGCTTCTAACAGAAATGAGTACGCCGTGGGGAGTACAGGCGGCCGGTGAGTAGGGCTGAAAATCTTGTCACCTTCATGTGCCTATTTTATGGAAATCTGGGAATCTGTGTAGGGATAGCTTTACCTTTACCTTTACGCCAGTTTCATCAAGTAATACAACCAAAAAGGAACACATTTATGTCTCATATAAAAATTATTTAACTTCTACTACACGTTTCGGCATTCTCGGAGAATGCCGAAACATGTAGTAGAGGTTAAATATAAATGCATTTATGATTTGTGGATGTGAAAATTGTTGGTTGTACCATTTGACAGGACTATCACTTATTCATTTTTGGGTTTTAATACCTCAAGGGAGAAAGCCACTCGAAGAGTCTACACGTCGAAGCAGGTGGATACTGTCGACTGTTAAAGGGAGGTGCTGCACCGTGAAGTGATACTCGGAAAAATAGCTGCCCCAAACCACCACAAAGTCGATCCCAGTGGCCATGCGGTCTAAGGCGTGGGTCTTCGGCCGCTCGCTTACTAGGATCGTGGGTTCGAATCCCACCGGGGGCATGGATGTCTGTCACTTGTGAGTGTTGTGTGTTGTCAGGTAGAGGTCTCTGCGACGGGCTGGTCCCTCGTCCAGAGGAGTCCTACCGAGTGTGGTGTGTCTAAAAAGTGTGTGTGATCATGAAACCTCGACGAAACGAGGAGGCCCAGGCCCATATAGGGCTGTCGAGCCATACAAAACCACCACAAATCCCACAAGGAATGACCATGGATCAAACCCGGAATGACGACAAACCGCCTGATCCATGGTACAGCCTCTAATAACTAGAAAGAGTTAAAACTTTTGGGATAAAAGTAGATACGGATCTACATAGCAGGGTTACAGCAGTTCCACGTTACAGTTCGTGTCTCCTGAAGAGCGACGTTTGATGAATGGTGGCACCTCCTGTTGTGAAAACATCGGTCGCAACCATGTTGGCATGTTGTTTTGAGGGTCACATATAGGAAGTAAGGGGTCATACAGCTTGCTGCACTGTTGCTATTAACAGACAAGGAAAGCAGATCATGAGTGCAGATAGACGTGTAGAGGCGACTACACTCGTTGTCAGTTAAACATGCACAAGTCTTGGTGAAAAACGGGATTCCAGGAAACTGAAAGTTTTCGGATTAAACAAACTTCATCTCTAAGATCAAAATCTAAAATAACTTCCTTTTACAAAAAGACATTTTCAAGACATAAACATGCTGACGGCTGAAGTTGAACACAGGAAATAAATTTCGAAATTGACATCGGGGGGGGGGGGGGGGGGGGGGGGGGTGTCACAGATGAACATGGTCGTACACTCTGAAGAATGAGGAAAGCTCCCTCGGATCTCCAGGGCAGTCATTTGTTCATATTTTAAAACAATCTAATTCAACAGAGCACAGCCCTTTTGATAAACTGACAGTTGCTCAGCTCGTCAGGAAATATCTCTTCCTTTAACGAAACCGAGAGCTTTATTACTGTTTTCATAAGAGCCCGTCACTGGACTCTATTTAGGGAGAAGGCATCCAGCCCATATCCTATCTTCGTAGTCTTTAAAATAGATTTTAATATTATCCTCGCATACATACCTGAGTTTCAGAAATTATATCTGGTTTTCGCCTAAAATATTCTATGCATTACTTATTTCATTCATGCTTGCAACACGCCTTTCGGTCTCATCCACCATAGTTTAATTACCTTCAAAATGTAAGGTAAGAAGTACACAGTACAAAGTTCCTCAACATGCAATTTTTTTTCTCAGTTTATTATTACTTTCTGCCGATCCCAGTGGCCGTGCGGTCTAAGGCGTGGGTCTTCGGCCGCTCGCTTACTAGGATCGTGGGTTCGAATCCCACCGGAGGCATGGATGTCTGTCTCTTGTGAGTGTTGTGTGTTGTCAGATAGAGGTCTCTGCGACGGGCTGGTCACTCGTCCAGAGGAGTCCTACCGACTGTGGTGTGTCTGAGTGTGATCGTGAAACCTCGACGAAACGAGGAGGCCCAGGTCCATATAGGGCTGTCGAGCCATAGAGAGAAATAAAAATTATTACTTTCTGCTTCTTCGTTCCAGATATTCTCCTCATACCCTGTTATAGAACGCGCTTAATCTGTGCTCTCTCCGCAGGGTGACAAATCACTTGTTAGAACCATACATAAAGTCATAAATAGTGCGTTTCTCTTATCGCTTTCCTGAGCACAGCGGCTGTCATGGGATATCCCGGCGGATGCAGGCTTTCTACGCGATACAGCTACCATGCTAAGGTACACGATAAAAAAAAAATACTCTGTATTATTTTTACGTTTTCTGATAGAAGAAAGTGAAACAGAAGTTAATAAACCGACCGGTAGCAAGTATTCACAGAATCTAATCACTCCCGAAAATTTGTACCAAAATAGCAAAAAAAAAAATTCTGTATTATAGATTGAAGGCGTCCCGGTATGAAATAGTTTCATTTATTAAATATTTCTAAGTTCTGCATGACTTCCTTTATAACCTCTAAATCTAAGTAAACTGATTTAAAATTTACTCGTGACTCTGAAGGTAAAAGTGGGGGAAGGAGAGAGAGAGATAGGTGGATTCAGCTTGTAAAAAAAACTAAGGTTGATAGATTGCATCGTTCAATAAGAAGAAGGCGGACATGAGAACAGAAACCTGGGTAAGTATGTTTAAGAATAAATGGAATGTTGACATAAAACTATGCAGGAAGCTTCCGTGAGTAGGCCTACATGAATGTACCGTAGGCTTGTTGGCCTAGTACATGCTTCGGGGCCAATTTTGTATTCTTCTGAACTTGTATCTAGGGTTACATCATTAGGCGAAGGAAAGAAAGGCGTGTTGGATGACGACACCAATCATTATTTTATTATACGGCCGATATAGAACATTTCTGGGCCCAATGCAGAAGTAAATCTGAGGGTTCTAACTACGGCGTGGTCCGGAAATATCATTGCAGATGTTTCAAGTGTAGTTTATGTTTAATACGATTTTGTAGGTATGTCTTTGGTGTGTTCCTATGCGAAACATCGAATTGATTAAATGTTAACGCCATCAACAGAAAAATTAGCGTAGGTATTGTGCAGAATTTTCGAAGAACTGTTATCAAATAACATGTGAGGGCCGTCAGGCAGTAGTTCGCTTTCACGTCGCTAATTGTCTCAGTCAACACGTTGATATCAACGAGATTACGGTATTAGATATTACAAACATGGAGGACATTATAGTGGCATAAAAATTCCGCTATATACTAGAGTGAAACCTGTCTTAAACGGAACCTTCGCATAAAGGAAACCTGTCTTTGGCGGAAAAGATTTACATTCCCGAAGATCCAAACTTCAAGTACCTGTATGAAATCTAACCTGACTGAAACGGAAAAAAAAATCCGTACCTTACGTTTCCGTTATAGTCAGGCTTCTGTGTACTTATTACAGGGGAGAGAAATGAAAAAAAAAAGACCTATTAATGGTAAGTTTTTAACAAAATAAAGAAACACGTTTATACGGAATCCTCTTTCACGACACGACTTCTGGCTCATGTAGAAAGAGAAGTACAGCAATAGAAGAACAGATGGAATTCCTGGGTTTCCATAAGGATCTCTTTGTACATAACAAAAGTGAAGTAGATAAATCCCGAAAGAAGAAGACAACAACAAGCAGTTGTATTGTCTTAAAACGAAACTTCATCTCGGCTGATACTAAATGGAGGAAGGCACTATATAGGAAGTGAAAGATTAAAGAAATTTGAATGGGAGACAGTTTGGGAAAGACAAATAATGCACGTTACCAAACAGACGCAGAGGAACAAGAAAAAGGAATGACCGAACTTAACTCGATGCGGGTTGGGTGGGTGTATGGGTTGTGAAGAAAGACATGTGACCCCCCCCCCCCACGAGCATTAAACCCACCCTACACTCGGAAAAACGTGGCTTGTATTTTGGCTTTAAGATTAAATAAAACTAGAAAGTAAAATATAATCTGTTGGGACACAAATGTTGTATAGCATTTTATAACGCCACAGTGTTACCAACACAAATACGCGGTGTTACCAACACAAATACGCGGACTGTAAACCCGTCACGACGTAGCACGCAGTAAGGTCTGAATGAGGGTATGCCTGCTATTGTCAGGCTGTAATTATCACTTGTCAAATGACCTCTTTATAAAGCTGATCGCCTCTGAACTTTGTGTAATTTTCACAATATATTAAGGCTTCTTTTATCAAACCAGTCACTTTCTTTGTTAAAATTAATGGGAACTGACGCTAATATTTAAGTCCCAAAATCAAAATTACAAAAAAAACGCACAAATAATATCAGACGTATGACCCATATTTAGTAGCAAAAAATTATATTTTTTATTGTGGTAATACTGTATTAAAAATCCCGTCTTCGCTTGTAGACACAACGTGTGTATAATGACAGATGTACACAGCGGTGAAGAATGCTTTTGCTGTTGTTCTTAATCTAAAATTAGAAGAAATTTTTAACTCTGTGAACTGAATCATATATTAATCGAAATAAATTAATTTTTCCCTAGAGTAAAGTTCTTTTAACTTTTGTGATTTGCCAGTCACAACAGCAATCATTTCTTAATTTCTACGTTCGGCATTCCGTAGTGTTGTCACTATTGAATAATAGTGTTTTCATAAAATCAAACACAAAATTTATTTAAAAAAACTTGTGAATGTTACGTTATGTGTAGTGACAAACAGTGCTGTCACACAAACACAACACAAACACAAACTAACTTGTTACATTAACAAGTTCTGTTTACTAATAAAGATTGTGTCTGTCGGCAAGCAAGCACTATATCTCAATAAATCCTTTTGGGTGTTTATTCGCACCTTCACTCTACAAAAAGTTTCCTAATTACAGGTTGCTATCTGCAGTGCCCAATTCAACGCATTCCAATATTAAAGCATCTTTCTGTGTCTCGACATTATGTTATACACTCACGACGTATGTACAATTAAAATTCTTATTAGACAAATCATTCGCGAATCACCCTACAGCTTCGTGGAGCTAAGTTGGGTCCACAGCTCTAGAACATAAAGAGTTCGCCTGAGAAAGACGCATGCGTGGAATGTGACATATCATGACCCTGCCTAATTAGGAAGGTCAATCAGAGCCGCTCTGTCTCCCAATCACATAGTTGTGTCCATATACTATGAGCAATGAACCCATGCACAGCATGCCACAAGAAGTGATTGGAGGTTTGTCTCACAGCTTTCGCCTTCACGTCTCGTTAATTTATGATCACATACGTAACAATGTGACATATAAACTTTACGGAGAACACAGGCTGACCCACAGCAACACTCTATGTTGTCTTGGTGACCCTTATCTCAAGGAACATACATGTTAGAAATACGTTTCATACAGAATATATGTGCTTACAATGTATGGTCTTCGTTTGTTTTTCTTTCTTCTCATCCCATTTATTTTTTTTAAATTGTGAGATATTTTTGGAATTGCAATCGAGAAGGATTTTCCACACTCTGTGGGGCACCTTTCCTAGAAACCCATTCTATGGAGTACAGCTCTCAGATAGCTTACTGTTTCTTTCAATTGTAGGCAGATCATTGAAGGGCGCGGATACGTAACTTTGTTCCACACGAAAGCTAACACAGATGCCTACAACAAAATGTCCCCTTACATCAATTTTAATATTCAAACTAAGTTATCAATTGAAAGGAAAAGAAAATAAAGACTATGAATGCGGAAACGAAGTTCGCAACAAATTCTTCAGAATAAGAACCATTTACTCTCCACAAGAAACTGTTATTTCTAGATCACCCTGAAGGCCCCATCGGCAGTTTTCTTCGACTTCACAAAGAATTTTATCATTAATCGGTCATTTTTTTAAATCACGCATGAATGAGGCAAGATAAATAAATTATACAAAAAATATAAATTGCTCGACACTACGTCAACGCAACGGAGCGTGGTTTTGGCAAGCAACTGGTGGATGTTTGTTTGTTTGTATTTACTGTGGTGATCAGCGATCAAGAACAGGAGCTGCGCGGGTAGTCTCGTTATTTAATGGACATACGGCTGATATTTCTCACTGTTGTTCTGCAAAGATGTGCCAGAATTCGTATTTACTTAGTTTCAACGTAACGGAGAGGAAGAAAAGAAATGGGGAGAAAAATTACGACAATTTGGACAAATGAAAAGGAAGGGGTAGAAATAATGGAGAAAGGATGACAGAAGACAAGAAATGACATAGTTCAAAGGCGAAGAATGCAGAAACAAAATAAATTATTTTCTCCGATAGACTGACCCATAGGATGAGAAACGCTGCCCTAATAGGTCAGCGCAAGTCATCCTATGTAAGCACACAGTATGACGGTCTTACTTCTGCGCTGGCGTTTAAAATTGTTTTTGATTTGTAAATAACAATCTTTTTTTATGGCTCAACAGCCCCTAGTGGGCCAGGGCCTCCTCATTATCGAGGCTCTACGATCACACTCAGACACAACACACTCGGTAGGACTCCTCTGGACGAGTGATCAGCCCGACACAGAGACCTCTACTTGACAACACACAACAATAACAAGAGACAAACATGTTCCCGGCGGATTCGAACCCACAATTCCAACAAGCGAGCGGCCGCAGACCCACGCCTTAAGACAGCCCGGCCACTGGGATCGGCTATAATTAACTAATATTCAGTCTAAAGTATATCTTTCGCGATCAGTGCCTACATTTATACACTCAAGTGTCCACATTCCGATATTGGTACATTCGGTAATGGTAGATTCATTGTATCACAGTGAGTACAACCGTACTAACTCAATAACAAATGACCTTACTTGAACACTCGGTAGGCCTTCTGCAGATCAAGAATCTAGCTGTCTTTAAAAGCGTCCAAACATCCATCACTGTTCCCAAACGTCCACCTCTGAAGCCTATCCTAAGGTCTCGGTTCGTATCATTACACCCTGTTTCTCTAAACATGCGTTTCAACAACAACCTCTTATCCACTCCCACATCTCCTAGTCATCAATGATCCATGGATCTCAACAAAACCATTTAGCCATTTCTGAATCGGTCAATGCGGTGGGCCCTCTAGTCGTGACAGCGGCTGTAACTGCTGCTTGGTCTGCAACTTTCTTTCATTGCCACGAAGACCAGAATAAACACTTTGTGCAAAACCGCAATATATAGCAAGTTCTATGTCCACTATGACCACGTAGGTTTGTTTAGCATTAAGAGGGGGGATAAAATCTGACTTTTACGACACTTCCGAGCAGGGGTGCACAAATTTTCAAAAAAAATCTAGGACCAACCTCAAAACTTGAGGCGTCAGAATGGTGACATGAATCAAGATCCAAACTGAGGACCCAAAAAAGCATTAGTTGCCAAAGAAGAAATTTCGTCGCCACGGCGAACTGGCGCCCGGGATTTGTTCACCCCTGCTTCAGAGGAGGGTTCCAATGCTATAATCATGCATCTACTGTGTCGTGTTCTATACGTGACGAAGTACGTTATAAATTCTGCTGAAGAATGATACACAAAGAGTCGTCGAAAATCAGCGCGCGTACGTCAGTGTACATAGTGGAGGCTATACAAAGTGGCGCAAAAGTCACTTGACACTCGATGTTTAACGTGGTGCCTCCAGTGTCAAGTGACTTTTGTAACACCCTGTATACTTCGCAGTATGAAATTCGCAATGAAATTACGTATGTGGTTGGCTGTTAATTCTGTCAGTTCTTTGTATGACAGCCATCAATAGAGAACCGTCAAAACTAACTCTCAAAAAAAAATAATAATTTCGCAGAAAATGTACAATGTAATACCACGAAATAAATTATGTCAATAAATCAGTTTCCCCTGTACGTGATCATAGTAGAAAAAAAGTTTTGATCATATCTTATACAGTGAGTGTATTCACTTCGCATTCATTAGGAATTTCACTTAAAAGCTACATAAAATATTAAAATGTCCACACTTCATTTTATGACGTAACATTTTCCCTCCATATTGTCTGCTGTGTGTCATCATTTTCTGCACAGCCGCAATGCAGTGCTCATCACAAGACGTCAGATGACCACGCCGAGTTTATAAAATTCCAAACATCATATCGCTCGAGACTTATTAAAACATAATTTTTTTTCTGCTTAAATTTCACTGTTATTTGTATTCTACTTAACCCAACTTCCATTTAAAAGTAAAAATGCAAGGATATCACCTGATAATGTTACCGTTACCCTTTCTCTCGTAACTTATTAATATTCTATTTAATATTATTATTCTATATAATATTCTAAAACATTTCACATGGTAAGTCATTCATATACATTAAATAGAAAATTCCATAATGATTACTGTTAGCAATATATATACAAATTCTAAATTACTTACAAAATCGTTTATTTTACAGCTTATAATACCACAACACCACAAGCCAGCAGTTCCGCACTTCTAACATCTACAGTGTTTTTATAATTTTATAACTTTTTAACATATCTTTTTACAAGATTTTAACATATGTTTTATAGTGCCAATGGAATATTTTAAACCATGTGATTGAAGTGACGTAGCTTTTAGCAAAAAACCCCCTGACAATGATCCTAGGATCGAAACACGTGTAGGGGTACTATTTTAACATTTTTAATAAAGCTACTTAAAAAGTGCTTTAAAAAGTGCATCAGTTGGTCTATAACTTAATTTAATTCTATTTATCGTTCCACATATTCTCTCACACACATATAAAGACAAAATAAAATCGACATATTTACAATTTCCGTGATTTGAAAATCAGACAGAGGGTGTTCGAGAACACGTGCTTACGAGAATATTGTCGAATGAAAAATTTCATAATTTGTTCGCTTCATCAAACATCCTAACTCTTGTCCTTCTTCTTCCACGGCTCCTCGGCCCGTTTTTGGGCCATGGCCTCACCGTTGCCGAAGTTTCGAGAGAACGATTAAATGAAGGAGAAAGCGGCAGGCTAGACATATAGCACGCATGGCCAAATTAGACATGCATCCAAAATATGGACTGTTGTGAACACAGTGATGAATGTCCGGCTCTTTAAGAAGATGGGGAATGTCTTGACCAGCTAAGCTAATGTAAGCTTCTGAAGTAGGACAGTTTCATAAAGTCAATCCGCTATCTTATTAACTTAGTCAGAGTGGAAGAAAAGAAGATGGGGAATGTCTTGACCAGCTAAGCTAATGTAAGCTTCTGAAGTAGGACAGTTTCATAAAGTCAATCCGCTATCTTATTAACTTAGTCAGAGTGGAAGAAAAGAAGATGGGAATGTCTTGACCAGCTAAGCTAATGTAAGCTTCTGAAGTAGGACAGTTTCATAAAGTCAATCCGCTATCTTATTAACTTAGTCAGAGTGGAAGAAAGTCAATGTTCTTGTTTGACGGTGTTTGCAGCCTATCTCTGTTATGTTGTCATGACAAACACGAGCGGCATACAAACCGCTAGTCGTATGAATAATCTCCTTGAACCTACCTCAAGCTGGTCCACGACAATCATCGGTGTGCCTGCGTACTGTGTAGACGGGGAAGGCAGAGCTGGGAGTTCTTTTGAGACTCAGGATTACTGGGAGATCTAGACTACTGACGGCTAAACACACAGTAAGACTTTGAATATTTAAAAGAGAATTGCTCTGTGACTCGTGCACAGATGGAACTAGACACAGCGAGGAACGTTACGACGTTCTAAAGTTTGCATCCCAGACACCGTAAGCGTTTAACAAATTCCACTATGAACTGTGCGTTGTGGAAAGAGCAAATTCTTGCGGTTTGCATAATTCAGCAGTTCGAATACCACACTAGCTTCTTGCGCTGTGGGTCCACACGCTTAACTTCCTATTCAGAAAGTCCTGATTTCGAATTTCGGGCCGAAATTCACGCACACTAACTAATACTTAACGTAGTTTTCCTTGGGTCCCCCCAAAAAGTGGAATAATCATCCCGTAGTCTGTCTTACGACAGGTTCATAGACTCTTTCAAAGCGTGTTCCCCACAGAGTGCGATCTAGTACTTCGTCTTTCAAATTCCAGCATCTTCTCGTTTCCTTAAGGTCACCCAGTAGCTGCTTACGTCTTCATCCTCGTCTTCTCTTCTCTTCTATCTTTCCTTCAATAGTGTTTTAGAAGGCATCTTCTACGCCGAGATGTGACCTGTCCAGTAAGAAGGCCTCTCTCTTTCACAGCTTCAATCACAGGAACAAAAATATACTAATACTTAAATTATCGCCGTTTCCGGTGGCCGTGCGGTGTAACGCGTAGGTCTGAAGTCGCTTGATTGCTGGGATCGCGGGTGCGAATCCTGATGAGGGCATGCATTTTCGTCATTGCGCCATTGTGTTTACTGTGTGTTGTGTAGGTAGCGGCCTCTGCGACGAGCTGATCACTCGTTCAGAGGAGTCCTACTGGATGTGTGTGTGTGTGTGTTTAACTGTGTTTGATCTCTAAACCTCAACAATGAGGCGGCCTAGACCCGATTTGGGCTGTAGTGGCACAGAAATAAATAAACAAATTTTTAGAAGCCTGAGACAATGAATATTAGTTATTGCTCATTCATTCATTCATTCATTCATTCATTCATTCTGTAGTCTGTCTTACGACAGGTCCGTAGCCTCTTACAAAGCGAGTTCTCCACAGGGTGCGATCTAGTGCTTCCTCTTTCAATTTACATTATCTTCTCTTTTCCTTAAAGCCATCCAGTAGCTGCTTTGGCCTTCTTCTTCTTCGTCTTCCCGTCATTTCTGTCCTTCCCTCTAACTTTCCTTCAATCACGTGTTTCAGAAGGCAGTTTCTACGCAAGATGTGACCAATCCATTAGCCTTTCTTCTTTTTATTGTATGTACGATATTCCTCTCCTCCTTCACTCTGTGTAATACTTCTTCATTTCTCACACGATCGGTCCAACTGATCTTTTCCATTCTTCTCCAGCACCACATTTCAAAACTTTCCAGATACTTCTGATCTACTTTCCGAAGTGTCCACGTTTCAGCACCGTACAAAACTATGCTCCAAATGTAGCACTTTACTAGTTTCTTACTTAAATTTAAGTCCAGTTTGCTGGTGAAAAGATTCTTCTTCTTGTTGAATGTCAGTTATCCCTACATAACCTACAATATGTGCCTTCCAATTAGGCCTAATAGACAAAGCTTTCATAAAGTACAGCTAATGCTGCTCCTGTATTTATGCACAACGCTATGACAACATACACGTTTACTGATGTGCTTGCCTTACTTTCACGCGTAAAGCAAATCCGTAATGTCAGTTTATTGACGTGCATATGTGATGCAGAGGACATGGGCCATAACAAACCTAAGCCATCAGGTAGAAACAAGTGCCAAAATGCATCAAAGGTAAACGGAGGCAGGTCGAGTCAAAGTAGAATTCAGAATTATCCTATCTTAATGTCATACATCTATGTGTCCACGAAGGTCATTTACTAAAACTAGCCACGAAACCCAATAACAATTCAATACATGTGACAGTGTAAGAAACTAAATTGTATATAAGATATCGTCTACATAAAATAAAGAAACATCCTGAAGAATAATAAGAAGAAACAAACAAAAAACTAGATAAGCATTCATCGACAGCACAGCATCACACCTCTGGAAACAGACTGGACCGGCTTCTTTTAATGGCCAGCACGATACAATGAACATACCATCCTTGGGGTCTTTCACCACAGAGCATGCTGTTCGCACTCTCTGGACACACGTCTCATTCCGTATCACCGAAATACATACCGCAGCACATGTAACAAACTAAAACCTCTGCCTAAAACAGAATTCCGTGACACTAACATTTTTTTCGCATGACACAGGTACGCATAGACAAATGTCACTCGCTTAAGACCCCAGTATATATGATCAAAATCACAATACACTGCAATGTTACCGGGCATTCTAAGTTTCCTGCTCCTTTATTTCACTCTTTCATTAATTAAGTTCCTTTCTTTTATTTTCTTTCCCCTCTCTTCTTCTATTCCCCGACAATTCATCAAGATCTACTGCACATATTTCTCTACGGTCGGGTTTAATTTCTTCACATTTCTGAAATAAATGTTTCACATCAAATAATTTATAGGCATTGATTTCAGGCTTCCGCCGCGATGTTGATGAAATCTTTGGTCTTCTGGGTAATTACACGGCGTCGTGTGGTAATTATTTACCGACGTTTCGGGACAACGTATCGGTCCCATCTTCACGGGTCAGGATTCCAAGATTCCTAATTGGAATCTTGACCCGTGAAGATGGGATCGATACGTTGTCCCGAAACGTCGGTAAATAATTACCACACGACGCCGTGTAATTACCCAGAAGACCACAGATTTCAATTTATAGACAGATTAAGTAACAAAATTATTTTGGGTGTTCATTGTTTAAGTCTTTGTTCCTCTTTGCCTTTTCTCCATTAAATACTTTTTATTAAACCTTACACTGGTTTTCTCGCACACATCACGAAAGTAGAGAAACTGATATAAATTTAGTCTGTGATCCTCTTCAATGCAGGTTTCTGCATTCATTCGTTACGTCGTATGTCCTGTGAAAGGTCCGTAGCCTCTTCCAAAAGCGATTTCGCCACACAGTGCGATCCAGTGCTTCCTGTTCCAAATTCCAGTTTATTCTCGTTTCCTTAAGTTCATCCAGTGTATGCTTACGTCTTCATCCTCTTCTTCTCTTCCCTTCTATCTTTACTTCAATAACGTGTTTTAGAAGGCTGTACCTACGCAAGATATGACCAATTTAGTTAGCTTTCCTTTAAGGCCTCTTTATAATCAGTTTTGCACAGTGAATATTATAACTACGCTGTGATTTGTGCCTTATTTCTCACGATATGACAAACTGAACATAATAAGGAGGTACTGGGCGTTTCTTCATCCATCAAATTGTGTCATATGCAAAGTACCAAAAGTATTTTGTAATTATATAAACAGTAGTACCAACACACGCACATAAGTATATTGAAATTAGTTTATATACACAACGAACTGCTACACGTTCCGGTCAACAATGTGGACACTTTCAGAGACGTAAAATACAGAGGTTAGATATATTTAAGTATAAAATTAAATTATAAAAGTATCAGAAACAATTCATAGGTGTAAAAATGACAATCATAGGAACCCACAGATTAGAAATACATAAACATAAGGTATTACTAATAAGAATGTGTTGATATTTGATTGGATGGTATACGTAGAACGTTTCAACACATTCTTACTAGTAACAACATTTATTTATGTACTTTTAAACTACTGGAACAAATGATTTTCATTTTACAACTACGGATTGGTTCTGATAATTTTATAATTTCATTTTATACGTTTTATTGTATGTAAACTCTGTATTTTACCGCACTGAAGATGGCCACATGATTTGGCCGAACTATGTAGGACTTCACTTCGTATGTCACCTAATTTCTAAGCATTTGTGTATATTTTTTTTGGTACTATTATTGTATATATCCGAATAACGCAAAAATTATGGAACATATAAAGCTTATTTTGTATGTATTTGGTACTGTGTGAATGTCCACACCAAAAATTGACGGGAAATATAGTAAGAGGATTTCAATTTGGTCTAATCAAACGCGACTATTCCCCCCCCCCACCCCCCAAAAAATTATCTCAAAAAGAAATGCCAGAGGACTAGAGGACAGAAGGACATACAAAGAAAATCAATACGAAAAAGAAAAACATAAGTACTGAGTAGAATATTTTGTTTTGGAGATATTAAATAATAATGGTAAAGGGATAGGTAAAGCAACCCTATTACAGGCCTGGACAGGCCCTGAGGGGTGCAGGAGGTTGAGGCTCCCAGATTTTTAGACAATCGGCACATGAAGGTGGTAAGGTTGTCAGCCCTACGCACCGACCGCCTTTACCCCCCAGGAAATATTCCTGGTACTCATTTCTGTTAGAGGCTGAGTCGACCCCAGGGCCATAGTGCGACCGAAAGGATTATGTCAAGGAATTAATTCCAATGACACCATCGGGAATCGAACCCGCGACGTTCCTAAATAATAATGGGTCGGGGAAAATCACTAAAACTAGTTTCATATTCTGTGTAATTAAAGAATAATATTAGGATTATGCATAATTCAACGCGGATGACACAAGAAAAGCTATGTATTTGGTTTTAACTGGCATAGAGTGAAATCCTACGCCGCGCTACTGTGAATAGGCTATCACATTACGGACTTTACAGAAACACGAAAATTCGTGAGTTGGCGAGTCGCTGTGTCCTGCTGAACAAATTCCTTCACTGCGCAGTTAGTTAACAAAGAAAACCCACAAAAATACATACATGTACTCTAAAGACAAGAACTTGTAATGCTGAAACTGATTTGTTGCTATTAAAGTGTGGAAAGTGCTGTCTCTGAAATGTATTTCGAGCTCATATTAATGAATAATAGGGAACGAATTTTAATTATAAACATTTCACATTTGACTCCCCAATAGTTATAAATTAACATGATTGTTACTTAGACCCTTTTTCAAGTGATTAATTGTGTGGCTTACGACATTTTAGCATCCACGTGACTACATAAAACAATGGGCTATTACAAATGGATAAGAATTCAGAGTTCTCTGCTTCTACAGAATTAAGTGGCAATATTCTTTATAAGCTTTTACACTCCAGCAATGGAGGAATGGGAAGAAACCCTTTTTAATACAAGGTCAATATAAGAAGTTCAAAAACATGTCTGAGCCGCGAGCCAAATGATAACAAAAAATGAATAGTTATGGAATAAACCTTTATGTCGTTTCCAATTAAAATATATTATTATAAATACGAAGGTGACGAAAGCGATATGTTAATTCATGTATATACAGGGTATACACAAAAGAATGGTGCGGTTTCAATAGTGAAAACTATTGAAACCGCACCATTCTTTTGTGTATACTCTGTATATGCCTTTCTTGTTCTTTTAAAGAAGTTTTGCTTATTAGCTTATTTAATAATGCATCCTTAGACTTGTGGGGTTAATTTGATCCTTAAAATGTCAATAAAATGGCCCAAAAAGGCTTGGTAGAGACCCATAAATATCTAAAATAAAAGTAATTATGTGCTTGTGCAACATTAAGACTCCACGCATTCTTTACCTCAGTCCTAGATATAATAATCGACACTTGTACACAACGACTGCTTTAAACCCCAAAATTTATCGCACAGTAAGCTGGGTGTACCATACAGCCGGTCTGGACAAATTGGTAAAACTCCCTTACCCCATCGGTACCCACAGTAAGGTTACTACCTGTTGGTAGATTTATTAACACCCTCGTAATTTATATCACACATATATTACTGTGCTCTTTTATGTAAATTATACTAATGTCCAATTACTTAAACTCTTAAATAACAATGATGTCCTTAATAATTCATTTCCATAAACATCAATCACTTATCTCCCCCCCAGAACGAGAAACCAAAATTCTTCAGAAAAGTAAACAAGAGAGTTAAAATTTCGCCCCACGAAGAATATCGTTTTTTTCAGGCACTGAAGGGTCAATACAAATGAGATAAAATGATTGAACTGTGCAATGTACCAGGGGCTGTAATTTTCCTCTTAAGCATAACTACCAAAATGACCATGAGGCCCACTGTCACCTATCCAATGCGTAGCGGGGTCCCTTTCCCATAAGGTAGAGTGGCAAGAGTAAGCCACTCTTCATTATCTAATGTCAAGATTAAGAACAAGTGGCGATCCGCTTCAACTTTCCATACGCCTTCATGGAGTGATATTTAAACGCAAACGTAAAATTTTTACTTTGCTAGATCAGCTATTTGTTTTACTGTATATTCACGCTATATATCTTACAAAGTACCGAAACTCTTTTGGAAGAATATCAATGTATCTCACTTATGAAACGTCACAAAGGTAAAAGTTGCCAATAACTGACCAAATTCCGAAACGTCGTGCACCTGCGACAATGGACAAAGTTCTATACAAACACACTGTAAAAACGTAACGTTTTATAGGCAGCTACAAGCTGTCTATAAGTAGCAAATACC
Organism: Reticulitermes speratus; assembly: GCA_021186555.1. Classification (NCBI taxonomy): domain Eukaryota; kingdom Metazoa; phylum Arthropoda; class Insecta; order Blattodea; family Rhinotermitidae; genus Reticulitermes; species Reticulitermes speratus. The sequence continues at coordinate 28,654,946 of JAJKFL010000007.1, forward strand.
CGAAACGTCTTATATATTTTCTAAACGAAAATGTTGAACATAATTTCGGTCATTAAAAGCATCGCATAAACACTTAAAATATGAAATGTGTTCCGGCCGAAACGATTTGTATTCCAATAAAGGACAACCTTCCGCATAATTATGTAATTACAAAGCGTCTTAAATAATGTCACGAGTTGTAACGTAGCCTCAACATTTGATAAAGGCAATGCTGAACGTAACTTGGGTGTGACTGTGAAATGTCTTTATACATGAGAGCAATAATGCTGCATGATGAATCTGGCCAAAGATCAAAGTGCCGTCCTTGCGGGGAGAGGCACTGTAAGTTGGACAATCGCAATTCATCCCCAAAGAGTTTCCGAGAGCGAATTCTTGGTAAAATGCTTGTGACCAGGAATGTTGTGTGGCTTGTTGGTCCAGTCAGCATCAAATGAGTGAAAAAAAAAAAAGACGGATAGAAAGTATATGAGGTAGAACAGAGATGGAAAATAGGCACGTGACTACAGGTGAAAACAAATGAAGCCGCCACTGCGCTGTTGTCACTTTGAATAGGTTCAAAAAGGAAGACGAGCCTACGTTACCGCCATGCCGCTGTATTTGTGTCGGCAAATGAAGTCATTAAATGAGCACGAGTTCTTGTTTCAGCTCTGAACTCAGTTTAAAGGTTCTTTAATACTGTGTGAACGAAAGTCTCCAAATTTAAATCCACGTCTGATGTAACCGGAAAATAGAATACAAGTACTTTTCTTTCATATACTTCCGATTTAAGAAAGATGATTGCTTTATTTGAAAGTTTTCAGGCTTCGCCCACTTCACATTCTAAGAAGTGTGTCGTGAAGTTGAACCCGAGTATAGAGCAATGGTAGAATGATACCGACAGGGGAAAACCGAGTTGTTCGTAAACAAATCGATATCAATGCCACTTTGTTCACCAGAAATCTTAGTTGGACCGACTCCGGATCGAATTCGGGTCTCCACGGGGAAATGTCAGCGAATAAGTGCCTACGTCATGTCATGGCCTATGTAAACCGATGTGATTTGCATAACACATACATATTTAGCCATTTATCTCAATTATTTTAACGACTTTATGTTTTTGTTTTATGTTTTAGTTCTGTGGAATTGTCCTTACGTAAAAGGCAAAGCAGGACAGGTCCCTAGGATTCCAGGAGGTTGAGGCTCCCAAATTTCCAGACAAATGGCACATGAAGGTGGTAAGGTTGTCAGCCCTACGTACCCGCCGCCTTTACCCAGGAACGGCCACCTTTACCCAGGAAATATTCCTGAGTCGACCCCAGGTCCATAGTGCAGCTGAAAGAATTAAGTGAATGAAAAATTCAATGACATACGGGAAAAGAACCCGCGACATTCCGGCTTGTAGGGCAGTGCTTCAACCAACTGCACCTCGTCCTTACGTGCGTATATACAGGGCATATACAAAAGAATGGTGCGGTGTCAATAGTATTCACTATTGAAACCGCACCATTCTTTTGTGTATACTCTGTATAATAATATGAGATCAATTCCAAATACAGTAGATTATATAATGTACCATTAATTATTCTTATGGTTTATAGAAACAATATTATCTTAAATAACAAGCCATAATTGTTCTTTGCAGTGCCGGCCTTAGCAAACGCCGGGCCAGATTGCGATCCTTGTAGCGGGTACCTAAAAGTTATTGTGCAAGCAAAAAGAAGACTAACGTTTGTATATTAACGTAACTTAAGATAAAAAATTGAAATGGTCCATATTTATCATTTTAGAAATTCCTAATGCGCGAATCTCCCAAGAGTGCGGAGCCCCCGTAAGCGCGGGGCACAATAGCGTCAAATAGGTCCAGTCGGCCTAAGGCCGGCCTTGTTTCTTTGTTCTGAGAACCATTTAAAAAACACAGGGACAAAACTGTCAGTTTATTAACATTAAACCCCGGAAGTCGCGGGTTCGATTCCCGATGGTTTCATTGGAATTTTCATTGACATAATCCTTTCGGTCGCACTATGGCCCTGGGGTCAACTCAGCCTCTAACAGAAATGAGTACCAGGGGTATCTCCTGGTGATAAAGGCGGTCGGTGCCTAGGACTGACAACCTTACCACCTTCATGTGCCGATTGTCTAGAAATCTGGAAAGCCTCAACCTCCTGGAACCCTAAGGGCTGTCCAGGCCTGTAATGGGATTGCTTTACCTTTCATTAACGTTAAACCAGGTGGTACGTATACCTACCGTTGTCCATTGAAAGGCTGAATAACTACCGATGCGGCTTGTTGCATTCAACTACAGGAATGACGAAATAAGGTGACATGCATTTTGTTTGTCGCTGTTCGGTCCGTGAGAGTACAACTGTCTTGGGGCAGGATCTGTATGTCACAGCTAGCCTTGCGTGTCTTATGGAGCTCGTGACAACGCTGCTATGTTTGCCCAACATATCGCGTTTTATCGTGTCGCAGCGTCATTTCGTTTAGTATCGATACTTAACCGACTGCTGTGGGGGTTTGTCCTCACGTTTATCGCATGGCAAACGGAAATAAAAGACACATCACAAGTCAAGGAGCTTTGTTCTCTTTCTTAACTCCTCGCTACAAGAACAGAAGGCTACAAGGTGTATGCAGAGTTGCCAAACTGAGCTCATATTATTAACTTCAGAGAATTTCTTTACAATTCACTTCAAATTACGTATTGCATCGCACAGCATCCTCGTGCATTATTCCAATACATCGCGTTTTTAATGTTCGCAGGTATTCGTTAGATCGATTTCGCGCTCTTGTGAGTGCGTTATATGCCCTGCGGTCCATAAATGCGGGGTTTTTTAGACTCTCGACGACTGTAAGGGTTCAAGTTAGCAGACTTGCCACTGGAGTCTATTATTATTATTCAGAGGAATTTTTACATATATTCAAATTGTATTCAATCGACGCATGCTGGGCATATCCGATGGACATTGATTGTAATTAGGGCACAGCGTGATGTTCGGGCTTTGTGAGTGCGGTAATGAACCTCGGGTTCCAAAAATGCGGGGAATTTCTTGACTAGCTGACGATGTTAGCTTCTCAAGAAGGACTCTGCTCCATGGAGTTAGTTAGTTAGTTAGTTGGCGTAGATGTTAGGATAATATTAAAATGGATCTTCAAGAAGTGGGTGGGATGGGGGGGCATGGACTGGATTGATCTGGCTCAGGATAGGGACAGGCTGTTGTGAGTGCGGTAATGAACCTTCGGGTTCCATAAAATGCGGGGAATTTTTGACTAGCTGACGACCTGTTAGCTTCTCAAGAAGGACTCTGCTCCATGGAGTTAGTTAGTTAGTTAGTTTAGGCGTAGATGTTAGGAAAATATTAAAATGGATCTTCAAGAAGTGGGATGGGGGGGCATGGACTGGATTGATCTGGCTCAGGATAGGGCAGGTGGCGGTCTCCTTGTGAATGCGGTAATGAACCTTCGGTTTCCATAAAATGCTGGGAATTTCTTGACTAGCTGAAGAACTGTTAGCTTCTCAGGAAGGGCTCTGCTGCAGTGGAGTTAGTTAGTTAGTTAGTATAAGAAGTTACGTGTAAATACAACCCTCGTCAAAAGAAGATTCTTGCAGTATTTTTTGTCTCGTTCGGACTGTTGTCCCATGAAGCTGCCACATTTCCCGTAATCACAGACACCGGAAATAGGTCGACAAAAATATTTACGACCTATTTTGAGTTAAAAATGTAATGTCAAAATTGATCCAAATATTTACCGTGATGTAGACCTTCCTTTCGAGCGCAGCCCCCCTCCCCCCTACGAAAATGGGTATTAGAGGCTGGAGAAAAACAGCCAGGAATAGAGAACCCTGGAAATTGATCCTGAAGGACACCAGGGTCCATCGCGGGCCGTACAGCCAGTGAAGAAGAATCAGCACTCGTCATTCCTCTACATATTCAAGTAGTTCATCATTTTGAAAACAGTAAAACATAGATATAATTCTCATGTGAAGCAGTGGATCAAATCTACAAAAAAGGCTTCGTCGTAAATATTGAGCAAAGACAGACTACAATGTTGGAAGACGGTAGAGTACATGTAGCACGACAAGGAACAATACCGCCCTCGGCCTTCACAATCTCTGTTATTCATAAACCCACAGATCATACAATAAACAAGCAACATGGAAGAGAAAAGCATCTCCATCGACGATCTCACTGAACTTTCCTGTTCTTCCTCTCCAACTCCGTTCTCATGAAAGGAATCTCTTGTCTCTTTTTGTGTGTGCACTGAAGTTTCTAGCGAACCGTGTGCCAAATGCACTTCTTCACATCTCACTTTTAGCCACGACGAAACTACAAAAATTATTCAACTTAAAGTTAAGCTTGTTATGTGATATTCAAATGCAAACACAAATGCGACTTGTGGCAGATTACTTATCGACAGTGCATCGAAACCGTAATATTAAGTGATATAACACAAAAATGCCAGTGGGCTGGTCACTCACTGCCACAAATGCACAAGACCAAGTAACCTCGGAAAGAGGAGGCCCAAGCCTATATAGGGCTGTCGAGCCATGGTTATTATTATTATTATTTATTATTACATAAAAATGACGTCAAAGATTTCAAAATATAACGATTTAAATTATTTCATCTTTTGGCGCCCAGTGGTAAGTATACACACCACCTACTCGTAACTACTTGCCACCAATTATTCTCACAGTAAATACCGATATTTTTCCCCCACATAGCATTAAATGACGTATTTATAACAGAAATGGGCTCCTTTCTCTTTGAGGTTGGAAATATATTTTCTGTAGTGTATAATTTAAGATCTGGGGTAAGCAGTGGCGAAGTTGGTTGAGGACGCGGGTTCGATTCCCGAGAGTCAATAGGATTCTTCATTGACTTTATTCTTGCAGCCGCACTAAGACTCCGGGCTCGACACAGCCTCTAACAGAAATGAGTACCAGAGGCATGTTCTGAGGGGTAAAGGCGGCCGGTGCGTGTGGCTGACAACCTTACCACATTCATGTGCCGATTGTCTAGAAATCTGGGATCCTCAACCCCTGGAGTTCTAAGGGCCTGTCCAGGCCTGCATAGGGATAGCTTTACCTTATAATTTAACATGCGTGTCAGTCTTAATAAGGCCAACAGTGCTCCCTTAATGAATAGGGAGAAAGACTATTAGACCTATAGTTTTATATATATATATATATATTTGTAAATAATATATATTATGGAATGAAAACACAGCAGTTTTTTCGTTTAAATAGAGTAAAATTCGAAAAACACAAATATTTCGCCTTTTATCTACAATTTTATCAGACATCTCCGTGCTTTCTTGTGGTACTGCTGTAAGCACAGTAACGGTCTCCAGTTCCTGTGCTGGCCTCACATAAAACTCTAAAACCATCACAAAGTATTTTTATCGCCATATCTACTACTGAATAATTCATTAGATGCAGCATAAAAAAAATTTAGCATTACAATATTATTGTGTTTTCTGATACCAAGATTTGATATGAAGTCTCATGGCGGTACAGGGGATTTCACAGTGGTCATACCGAAACGACATTTGCAGTACAAACTAAAATATGGAATATAGTATAAAAATTGTGTTAACAAACTTAAAAGAATGCTGAAAAAATGTAGGGATGGATCACTGCGCGAAGAGCCACAGGATTCTGAACACAATATTTTGAGCCGTGATACAAGATTGGGTTCGAGATGTAATTAGTAAAAGCTAGAAATTAATGAATTACCATGACTACGTCAATTGTAAGAATTATATTTGTTTACCGGTATAAAGCACTTCGAAATATAAAATTAATAATTTAAATATATAAGAAGTATAGCGACTAGGCTAACGGGCTGGACGATCCAGGGTTCGAATCCCAGTAACGCAAGAGGTATTGCTCTTCTACAAAAGATCCAGGCCGGCTGTGGGGCTCACACAGACCCCTATTCAATAAATATCCGGGTTCTTTCTTGGGGTGTGACAACCACTCATCTCCACGTAATGCCAAGGTTATGAATGCGTGGAGCTATACTTCTACTCCCCCTTATGTATTCAAAGCATATACAAGGAAAAATTACTTTTTTCTCTAAGAAGCCTGCAAAATAGTCTTTTGGTTTACCGACTATTATATATTACTGACCTTATAGGACACATTAAAAATCATAATTTCATAAATCATGTAACCTTACCCGCCAATGGTGAGGCTGTAATACTGACCAACACATACGGACCTTTTAACTCAGCTGCTTGCTGCCACCAGGTACTCCCATTAGTTAACTACTGACAACTATGGTTGTTGCACAACGATATACCAAGTATTGTACTTTTTTTCCCCCTTCTTCTTTGGCTCGACAGCCTTATATGGGCCTGGGCCTCCTCGTTTCGTCGACGCTTCACGATCACACACATTTAAGACACACCACAGTCGGTAGGACTCCTCTGGACGAGTGATCAGCCCGTCGCAGAGACCTCTACCTGACAACACACAACACTCACAACAGACAGACATCCATGCCCCCGGTGGGATTTTTTTTTTGTCCCGTATTTTCCTTTGATCCATTTTGTAACTTTAAATCCTTCCATCCTTCTTCATGTCACTTTATGTTCCATACTACTGTCCTTATACAACAAACACAACAGAAACATCCATGCCCCCTGCGGGATTCGAACCCACAATCCCAGTAAGCGAGCGGCCGAAGACCCACGCCTTAGACCGCACGGCCACTGGGATCGGCATTCGAACCCACGATCCCAGTAAGCGAGCGGCCGAAGACCCACGCCTTAGACCGCACGGCCACTGGGATCGGCATTCGAACCCACGATCCCAGTAAGCGAGCGGCCGAAGACCCACGCCTTAGACCGCACGGCCACTGGGATCGGCCACTACTGTACATATAGCACAGAATTATCAACGTTTCAAGGCAAATACCTTCAATAAATTCGTCTCTGGCTGACAGGCGCTTCAGGTGGTTTCAGAGACAGAATCCGTCTCGACCATCAGGGTTGTAATTCGACTCACTACCCAACATTCTCAAATTATATACCCGCATAAAGCCTGAGTTCGCAGTCTGGCAAAATATGTCAGCCTTTTAAAGAAGCATACTGCCTCCATCTTCAGGGGATATTGAATATGGAGGCAGCAGATCCTAAAAAAAAAAAAAACTTTGGTACATTTCAAACAGACTGCACGGTACCACATCTTATTAAACATTATTTTGATATTCACCTATGTGAGAAATTAAAATCCTAAAACCTGACACATACACGCACATACGTATTTAGCAATATCATCATCATAATTTATGTAACGTCTCCAAATTATTCAAAAGCCCCTGTAAGCATTTGGTAGGGGCCCATACGTTATGCCAAAGAAACTCTCGTAAATTTTATATCCATGTCGGTAATTTTTTTCTGTGTCAAGGTTATTACGCGATTATAACAGAAACCTAACCAGTGGAACCAGATAATAATTTTACAAAATTATGTCTCATTAATTCAAGCAGAAGTGAGTGAATTTTATTTAAACACATAAATCTGTTTAAGTTCTAATAAAGCATAGGATGTGCGTACATATATTTGGTCCGTGCAACGGACTCGGGGAATTAGTCGCCGGCCTCTCACCGAGGTGGCCAGGGTTAGATTCCAGATCAGTCCGTGTGGGATTTGACATTATGCCATCCATCACTGACGCCATATAATCTTAGCAATTGACAGCGTCTTTAAATGAAACAGCAACACACGTATATTTGTTAGTATTCCCTGTACAATCACAAGGATTTGAATAATTGTTAGTTCTGAATGACCCTGTATAGGGTGAATGGTGAATCCCAAAAGTGTGGTGACTTCTTGCAGTTTAATTTTCCTTTCCTTCTTATGCCTTGTAATATCCTCCCCTTCTCTTTCTTCTGATTTTTTTAGACGCGTTCGCAAAATTGCGAAAAGCGACTATTAGCTTCGCCATGTCTGTCTGTCCTTCCGTCCGTCCGTATGCAACAACTCCACTCTCACCAGACGGATTTTCATGATATCTTCTATTTGAGTATTCAAGTTTCTTTAAAATCTGACAAGAATAACGGGTACTTTACATGAAGATCCATGTAAATTTATGATAATATTTCGCTGCATTCTTCTTAGAATGAGAAATGTTTCAGACAAAAGTCTTAGAAAAAATCAAAACACACATTTTATGTTCTAAAACTTTTTTTCCCCGAAAATCGTGCCGTTTATGAGATAATGTGGAGAAACACGGTAGAGCCAGACAGGCCACAGATGACAATATAATACGGCGCATGCGCTTTGCATGCCGGATAACTAAGGCTACAGATACACACAGAATATGTAATACTTATTGCTTTTCCACGGCAACAATGGTTAAGCGAACGCACCTTAATATTACGTTACATGCACACTGTCTGTCTTGCATTCTCTGTCTGTTCTAAGACTTCAATTTCCTAATATTTTCCCCACTTTCTTCAACTTAAACTCTTCCCATCCCTCTCAACTCCTTCGCCTCATCTGCATTTATGTTCCTTTGCTAGTCCTCCACAAAACACATTTTCGCCTCCAATACAGTAGTTTCCCTCGTACTTCATTGCAGGCAAAGTAACCTCTACAGTTGACAAAGAATCGTCAAAATACCGACACTGCTGATGTGTGGCATGTCAGTGTTCGTCACCAGGACGAGAGGTCAGGTAGCAACTGGCAGCTTGTGCGTGTGACCCAGCGCAAGGTCGCTGTCCTCCTCCTTCATTGCAAGGCCCCCCTGAGGGCAGAACCCTGGTTCCCCAGCATGTGGGCCTCACAACCCTTTGACATGACGAATGAGGGAGCCCGCACCTCCAGGCCACGCTCCGTGCTGTAGATACATCGTGTTACGGGCCACTGTCACTCGTGCAATTGGTTCAGTCCTCCTTTGTCTGCCGCTGTAGCTTATGTTACCTCTCCTCTCTCTTTGTTTCCTTCATTGCTATCTTCTTTAAATGTTCTGAATTCCTCGGTTACGCCCAATCGCCTTCCTTTTATAAGCATTCCTTTTTTTTGTGTGTATTATTCAACTTAATTTCTTCTTTCGTTTTACGGTCCTTCTTTCTTTGTCTAATCTACTCTTTCTTGTTTCTTTGTTTCCTCACTTATTTCCTTCTTTTATTCATTTACTTCTTTTTAGATTCTTTTCGCTCTTTTTTACTCACTTCTTGCCTCCAATTACATAATATTTCCTTCTTTCCATCACCACCGTGAGAAAGGAGAAATTCTTCTTGATTGTATTTTGGTACCTTTATAACGTCATCATTTCTTCCATTCTTCCTTTAATCGCCCTCATTATTTCGCCTTGTTTTAACGCGTCCTTGTTTCAGTTTTAATTATTCCAACTCACATAACAAAGCTTCTACAATTTCTATACATTCTTCGTCTTTCACCTTTGCATCTGTGACAAAATAAACACAACTGAGCAAATGAAGAAGGCAAATAATTTTATTCGCGTTTATTAAAACAAATTCCGTTGCAAAATATCGTTCCAAAAATTTATTTAATTCTTTGCCTTGCTCGTATTAGTTAATGCGTCGATAAGCGCAGAGACAGTCAAAAAAACACGTCCTCGAAATTAACATATTCCATCTTTTGAGAAACCTCCTGGTGCCATTCTTAAACGCATAAAGATTCCGATCAGTAAATAAAGTCAGAACTAATATAATTTCAATCCCTTCCATTTCATTTCCATTTCAAGATAGATACATTGTTTGTACACAATGTACTGTGCGGTAAATATACAGGTTGCACGATTTCCTCTGCAGTTAAATACTGTCTATAAATTGTCCTGTGTATAAGCCCCAACCAGGAAGGATTATACCTGGTGTGGAGTGAATCCTTTTTGTCTTAACTTCTTCAATAGACAGACGTGAAAGATCGCCAGGTTCGGATCAGACAGGAGAAGGCCTGAGGTCCAGGACCGATACTAACACAATGGTGGCGAAGAAAAAGTGTTTATGCCTCGGCCGGGAATCGAAGCCTGGTCCATACAATGGCCAGTCACCTTCATGAAATACAGGGTATACACAAAAGAATGGTGCGGTTTCAATAGTGAAAACTATTGAAACCGCACCATTCTTTTGTGTATACCCTGTACATAGACTCATTTCTGTAATTATTACAGGTACAAAGCATTAAAGTCAAATGCGTAACATTATTTAAAGTAATTTCTAAGGGTATAAATTTGATATAATTTGCAGCACATTCGAGCTCTTGATCAAAGGAATAGTGAAAATATATAAGGTGTCGTCTGACTTAATCCTTTCGCCAATTAGTTGAGTAGGAACTGAATGCCAGCAAACCTAACCTAACCTCGAAATTTTCTGCATTTTTGTACGGGCTTTCCACTTTTATTAAATCGTTGAACTTAATAAATAAGACAAAAGGAGACAAATTCTACGCGGTGGCTCAGTTGGCTGAGGCACTGCGCTACAAGCCGGAAGGTCGAGGGTTCGATTCCCGATGGTGTCCTTGGAATTTTTCATTGACATAATTCTTTCGGCCGACTATGGCCCAAGGGTCGACTCAGCCTCTAACAGAAATGAGTACCAGGGGTACTCAGGGGTAAAGGCGACCGGTGCGTAGGGCTGACAACCTTGCCACCTTCATGTGCCGATTGTCTAGAAATCTGGGAGCCTCAACCTCCTGGAAACCTAAGGGCCTGTCCAGGCCTGGAATGGGATTGCTTTACCTTTACAGCTTCGCGGCGCAAATGCGGCGTATCTGGCTTTTCTCAATGGTTTCCCTCATGATGCAGAGATGTTACGGGTCGATATTTGTTTTGGTTTCCATTTCGTGGAAATTACGAGTGTGTTTGGTCTCAATGGAGTGTCAGACCACCGCTTTGTTGTCTAGCTGGCCGGTTTCCTGATGTACATGCACTAATCTCGTTTGTATGGCTAATATCAGTAGACAACGCAATGTCATTCATCCGTCTCAGCTTCAACATAGGAGTACAAAGGGCGGAATACACTGGCGATATTTTAGTATGAATTCCGGGGCACGGAAAGACGACATCTCCAGGCCTAATTCGTTCATTCTTTCTGTAGTCTGTCTTACGACAGATGCGTAGCCTCTTCCAAAGCGAGTTCTCCATTGAGTGCGATCTAGTGCTTCCTCTTTCAATTTCCAGTAACTTCTCTTTTCCTTAAGGTTATCCTGTAGATGCTTACGCCTTCTTCCTCGTCTTCCCGTCATTTCTAGCCTTCCCTCTAACTTTCCTTCAATCACATGTTTCAGGAGGCAGTTTGTACGCAAGATGTGACCAATCCAGTTAGCCTTTCTTCTTTTTATTGTATGTACGATATTCCTCTCCTCCTTCACTCTGTGTAATACTTCTTCATTTCTCACACGATCGGTCTAACTGATCTACTCCATTCTTCTCCAGCACCACATATCAAAACTTTCCAGATACGTTCTGATCTACTTTCCGAAGTGCCCACATTTCAGCACCGTACAAAGCTATGCTCCAAGTGTAGCACTTTACTAGTTTCTTCCTTAAATTTAAGTCCAGTTTGTTGTTAAAAAAAAGGCCTAAATACTGCACAAGAATTCCCTGCGTGGAGCAAAAATTTGAAACTCTGTTAAATCGCCATTGCAAATTCAAGTGTCACAAATTCCTTGGTAAGTCAAAGTGACAAAATCGGTTTATGAGTATGACGTCATAAGTCATTAAAACAACCGAATACCGCTCATAAAATCTATTAGTGTAAGAAGTTCGGCCGACTCTGCGTGGGTGAAATGAAGATGAAGCCCAAACTATCAGTCTTAAGTAACTGATAGCTTATAGGCGTGGGTCATTCAAGGCGTTGCTATAATTAAAAAAAAAAAGACTAAGGAAAAGCACATTTGTTATGGGTGAAGTAAGAAGACCGACAATGAAGAATGCAGACTTCGTACGAGTGAAGTAAGACGGACGCTGGTGAAGAATGGAAAAACGCACGAATGACGGAACATGCCAAGAACATTGCCTATTCCCACGTCCAATGCTGTCTTTCATACTAACTAACTAACTAACTAACTCCATGGAGCACAGTCCTTCTTGAGAAGCTAACAGTTCCTCAGCAAGTCAAGAAATTCTGGCGTTTTATGGAACCTGAAGGTTCATCACCTCACTCACAAGAGCCCGCCACCTGCCCCTATCCTGAGCCATATCAATCCAGTCCATGCCCCCCCATTCCATTTCTTGAAGATCCATATTAACATTATCCTCCCATCTACGCCTGAGTCTTCCAAGTGGTCTCCTTCCCTCAGGTCTCCCCACCAAAACCCTGTATGCAACTCTCCCCTCACCCATACGTTCTACATGCCCCGCCCACCTCATTCTTCTTGATTTGATCACCCGAATAATAGTTGGTGATAAGTACAGATCATTAAGTTCCTCGTTATGTAGTCTTCTCCACTGCCCTGTTACCTCGTCCCTCTTAGTCCCAAATATCCTCCTCAGCACCCTATTCCCGAACACCCTCAGCCTATGTTCCTCCCTCAGTGTGAGAGACCAAGTCTCACACCCATACAAAACAACAGGCAAAATTATACTTCTGTGAATAAGAAACTCACAGCTAAAAGTGTCAATCACCGGCACGTGACTTTACTTTCACTAATATTGCCAGACACAACAAACATACACAAGGAATGAAAAATTAGTTTTAATTAAATCTATTCCTTTCATACTTTGGAGATGTTTAACAGGCAGAATTTGAATACTGACAAACAATTCGTGCCGAACATGTAATTATTGTCGCAGCATGGCCATATTTAAGCGTTGCTTACTAATTCAAAAATTAAGTATTCAAGAGCTTCATAATCCCTTAACACTGCTGACGCAATGAAACAGGGAGTGACTGGAGAGTTTGACACGTGTGAGGAAAATGACTAAAATCGTAAACGTGCTGAGCAACACGGCAGGATTCACGTAGTAGACCTAAGTGTAGATGGGATGATAGTATTAAACTAAATGTTCGACAAACGGCATATGAGTGTGCGAGGTCAATAGGACTGGTTCAAGGTCAAGATGGTGTAATGAAACCTCAGGTTCCACAAAACGCTGGAAATAATTACCAGACCGAGTAATAATTGACTTGTCAAGAAGTTGTCAGCTGAACACAGTTGTGTATTTATTTATTTATTTATTTATTTATTTATTTACTTATTTATTTATTTACTTATTTATTTACTTATTTATTTATTTACTTACTTACTTATTTATTTATTTATTTACTTACTTATTTATTTATTTACTTATTTATTTATTTACTTATTTATTTATTTACTTATTTATTTATTTACTTATTTATTTATTTATTTATTTATTATTTATTTATTTATTTACTTACTTATTTATTTACTTATTTATTTACTTATTTATTTATTTACTTATTTATTTATTTATTTATTTATTTACTTATTTATTTATTTACTTATTTATTTATTTACTTATTTATTTATTTACTTATATTATTTATTTACTTATTTATTTATTTACTTATTTATTTATTTATTTATTTACTTATTTATTTATTTATTTACTTATTTATTTATTTATTTACTTATTTATTTACTTACTTATTTATTTATTTACTTATTTATTTATTTACTTACTATTATTTATTTATTTATTTATTTTTCTCTTCTCCAAAACGTCCAGACTGTCTCTGAGGCCCACCCAGCCTCCTATTCTATGGGTATCCGGTTTCCTTCCCGGGGATAAAGCGGCCGGAACGTGAAGCTAACCACCAACCACAATCTAGTGCCAAGGTTAAGAATGAGTGGAGCTATAACTCTACTCTCCCTATAGGCCTACGCTTTCATGGCGTGGATAGGGAAAACCTTTATTTATTTATTTAATATACCCAATCGAAATACAAACGATAGCAATGCAAGAGAATGCATCAGGAAACTATAACTAACTAACTAACTAACTCCATGGAGCACAGTCCTTCTTGAGAAACTAACAGTTCGTCAGCTAGTCAAGAAATTCCCCGCGTTTTATGGAACCCGAAGGTTCATTACCGCACTCACAAGAGCAGGAAACTATAAAGATATGTTAATACCTACTTGCTCGATAATTTATGTAAAGTTGAAGTGGCTCGTATGTTAAACGCCATATCGTGAATGTGTATAGCTGGTGTGGATATAGGCTTTACACATTTTTAACGTTGGCACTAGCAAAAGTGTTATCAGATTCCTTCTGTGGGGAAAGAGCCGTTGACACCCATAGGACAATGGAGATTGGGCCCGTGGACCGGCCTGGAGGTTTAGGGGAGAGAAAGAACAGCGTTTACTGCCACAAATCCAAATCCGGGTCTTGAAGTTCATACTTCTCGCAACTTCGCTCCACTAAAAGCTTTCAGACTGTAAATGTTACGTCATACGAGGAGTTCTGCATCTTCATTCTCTCAGGCAATGAAATCTAGCCACCGGAAACTGAAGTCAAACGTAACAGATGAAGGCCACGGACATAGAAGTAGAGACGTACTAATAAGACGGAATAGTAGAAAAAATGAGGGGGGGGGGGGGGGATAATGCACACGCGAATTAATTCTGAGAAGCAGATTTCCATAAAAAGCATTCTTTATGCCATTTATATTTATTCTTTCAATTATGGTTTTTTTCGGTCAACTCCAGCCGCTCTTTTATTGTCTACGGGGTCACAAGATCTTTGACCTTCCCTGTTCCACGCAGTAGAAGCAATTTTATTGAAGTGGGGAAAAAAAACAAAGAGAATAAGGGGGACCTTACGCAATATGGACACGCAGTAACACACACACATACGCCACCACGCTTACAGGACCCAACCAAAACACCAGTTAGAGATGACAAACAACAAAGACTGCTATACTAGTTTGTCTTATACCTCTTTCCTGTTTATTTCATAATTAAATTTATGAAGAGTGGACAGGTGTAATTCTGTCCAAGAAAACACCCATGTTCTTGAGTAAACCGGTGACATGAAGCTTATAATTGGTAAAGAACGGGCAGGGTAAATCATTAGCAATGTTGCCAACTTTGAGATTTCGATAGGCACGCTTCGTTGTGGTAATTACCTACACGAATGCCAACAGTTCGGGCCAATATTTCACTAAGTCACTAAGTGTCTGTGTGAGATTTTGTCAGTTTTCTCCGCGAATGCTAAAGTAAGATTTCCCAGATGAAATATTGCCACAATCAAACACAATGGTTAATACCTTGCAATAATGCCAACTGTTTTTTTATATTCCACAAAACATGACGAGAAATTAAAATTTCTCAGATTTCAAAGAATTTTTTTTTTAAATCCGGTGATCTTGAAAGCATAGTAACTGGTCCTCGCAAATGAATTGCCAAAACAACAGTGTAAATTCGCTAAACTCCCAACTGGAAGACTAAGGGTCTCCGAAAAACAAAGAATGATATTTTAAACGTCACAAGTGAAATTATGTTAATTGTCATTTTTTAAATAACTCTGAAAGAAACGATACTTAAGTATTTGTACCTATAAAGAAAGTGGGTTAGCTAAGCTTTATACCTTTAAGAGTTCGAAGCGTGTAGAACAGTTCAAGAATAGAGAAGAGATAATGGGCCAAGAAGGAAATACCAGTGTCCCAAAATCCACCATAACCCTGTCGTTCCGGTACGTATAAATTATCGCTTTCCCGGAACAGCGAGACGATGGAAGAGATATTAGAATAAATTCAGACGCAAATTGTTTCAAAGGTGACCGCAGTCACTATATTTAATTACACTTTTATACAGTCATTTCATTTACGTAAGTTTCCAGGTTTCATTACGATACAGTTTTATCAATCCTCTTTCCAGCCTCTATATTATTCTCCTCGTTTATGTAGTCCTTTTCTGCTTGTACTTATCCATCTCACCTTTCCTTTACTAAACCTATTCTTCATACACCATCGTGTCTTCCAACTGTTTCTTCCACTTCTTTCACTTCTTCCCGAGACCCGTTCTGCGATTGTTTGATCTTTCTACCTTTCTCGTGGGCGGCTAGGGTCACGTTTACCATCTGGTCTATAAATTAAGGCTTGCCAAGGGAATATCTGAGGAGGCATTCTGTCTACATTGCCTGATAACACTGGCTTTCTTAAGCATCAAATATTTCCAGCCGTTTATGAGAATGTGTGTGCATTCAATTATATCTGTCACTGGCAACACCGACGGAAATCTGACAAAAATAACACATATATATCCTACTTTGTTTCAAATTTGATATCTACCGTGACAGAAGAAGAACTAAATAGCAATAACGACCAGCGAGTCTTCGCGGAAAACACTGCCTAGCAACGATGCTACAATCAAGCGTCAGGTTTTCCAATACGGATGCGTTTTCCTCAAGATGGGTTTCCAATTATCCTACTAAAGGCTCTAGTTTAGGTTTTAACCGAATGAAGTTCCCCCATACCCTATCAACGATGCCATTTCCCAGTTTTCGCCTGGCGATGGGCCTTTACAGGTTGGGGTTTCCTCGCACCTGACCTAACAACGGCTCTAGTTTTGTTTTTCCCAGAGCGACAGGTTTTAAAGAGTGGAATTTGTCATATCCTAGCAAAAGCTCCAGTTTACATTTTTCTCCATGTCCTAGCAACCGTTATTATTTTTTCTTGAGCGATCGGTTTTCAGTGTATTTAAAAATGGCGTTCGCAGTTATTACGGTGTTGTCTGCGCAAGACTAACTGCCCCTGTATTTAAATTTCTCTAAAATACAGAGCTTTTAAGAGGCGCGAACGGACGGGAAATGTGAATTACATACAGGTACAAGTTAGTAATTCACTTTGTACATAATATCGACTAGAAGAGATCCCGACTGCCTTACAGTTTTCAGACACAAATTCAAAGTTTGGTACTATAGCAACGATTCTGTCTTTTCACAACTAA
Source organism: Reticulitermes speratus (assembly GCA_021186555.1). Taxonomy (NCBI): domain Eukaryota; kingdom Metazoa; phylum Arthropoda; class Insecta; order Blattodea; family Rhinotermitidae; genus Reticulitermes; species Reticulitermes speratus. The sequence goes on from JAJKFL010000007.1 coordinate 28,671,809, forward strand.
ACAGCATTATAAACAGAACTTACAGGCAAATTTACTGTCTATTTCCACACATAATATCTCAAATGGCGCAGTAATCACTGTCAATAAATCGAAAAACATCTTCGCGGCCGACATGTTAAATTACATTCTTAAAGCGGTCGTCAAATTAAAAGTTGCCATCTTTTCAATTGCCTATAAACATACAAAATATCAGACTCATACATAAACTTGTACTTCTTGTCGCTCAAAATTTACAATTTCGCACGACTGCCATATTGGCGTTAGTTCTGGTAAGGCATTTAAATGCGCAGTGGTATGATGTACTTACTTAAAAAATGAATCCGCCATTTCTTTTTCCACCCCGAAGACGGAAGAAGTAGGTTCCTTCCGAAACGTCAGTTACGACGTACAAGAATACAGGATGTCACATTTCAGGATACTAAAAACTCAATATTCACTACTGTAATGATCTTAGCTCTTGGAATAATAAAATTTATGGACATAATATACAAAAATAAGTTCGTAGGTACCTCACAGAAAACACAGTGTGCTTCGCTGTTTATTGTGAGAATCATGTGAAACTTCGTGTGGAAAATGTAAGAGATTTTAGTGTTAAACCAGGCGGTACATTACACTAGCACTAACCTTTGAAGTGTAAATTCTCATAAAAATTAGGATGCATAGGCTATAAAGACGAACTTGACAGCAAAGTTACAAAATACGATACCTAATCCTTCGGAGATCTTAGCTGTATCTCACAGTATTACGTTTTGGGGCGACAGCGCATGGCACTTGGCTGTAACAAAGTGCAGTACCTTGGAGGGACTCACAATGCACTGCCTAATCTGTTCATTGTGGGATGTACCAGTCTTCTCCAGTAGCTGGACCCTCAGGACATGAGACAAAGAGAGGTGGAAGAAGAAAAAAAGAGGTGTATACGGAGAGGCCTAATTGTTATTTCATAATTCGTTTACACGATATTGGTTCAGACAATGCAAAATCTTACCTTATTTGCCTCCATTCGAAATGAGCTAAATTTTCCACGAATAAAAAACGAAAAACTCTTCTTATACAGGGTGTCCACTTCACCTTGTCCCTCAGCACGGTAGCTTTATCGCATAGGGAGTAAGATAAGGTAAACCGAAATGCAGTGAAAAACGGGCTATTAAATTCTCGGCGGATACGGACCTCCTAAGCGGTAAGTTTCCCACGACACCTGCCGTGATAAGGGACCCGATAAAGTGAACACTATGTATTTTGTCATTTCTTTCCTCCTTTTTCTCCTTTCCTTTTCATATTTATTTCCGTTCTTCAGAGAAAATATATAATATTACGCATTGCCACTGGAATTGATGAGTGTGGACATGTTACTGACAATAATATTAATTGATAAGTGTGGACATGTTACTGACAATAATATTAATTGATAAGTGTGGACATGTTACTGACAATATATATTGATAATGGAATGTTATGACAATAATATAATTGATAAGTGTGGACATGTTACTGACAATAATATTAATTGATAAGTGTGGACATGTTACTGACAATAATATTAATTGATAAGTGTGGACATGTTACTGACAATAATATTAATTGATAAGTGCTGTGAGACATGTTACGATGACAATAATATTAATTGATAAGTGTGGACATGTTACTGACAATAATATTAATTGATAAGTGTGGACATGTTACTGACAATAATATTAATTGATAAGTGGATGTGGACGATGTTGACTAGACAATAATATTAATTGATAAGTGTGGACATGTTACTGACAATAATATTAATTAATAAGTGTGGACATGTTACTGACAATAATATTAATTGATAAGTGTGGACATGTTACTGACAATAATATTAATTGATAAGTGTGGACATATTACTGACAATAATATTAATTGATAAGTGTGGACATGTTACTGACAATAATATTAAGAGTAAAATAAGGAGAGAGCCGATCCCAGTGGCCGTGCGGTCTAAGGCGTGGGTCTTCGGCCGCTCGCTTACTAGGATCGTGGGTTCGAATCCCACCGGGGGCATGGATGTCTGTCTCTTGTGGGTGTTGTGTGTTGTCAGGTAGAGGTCTCTGCGTCGGGCTGATCACTCGTCCAGAGGAGTCCTACCGAGTGTGGTGTGTCTAAAGTGTGTGATCGTGAAGCCTCGACGAAACGAGGAGGCCCAGGCCTATATAAGGCTGTCGAGCCATAGGGGGGGGGGGGGGAATAAGGAGAGAATGCTGAGAGCAGTGATGTCCAAGCAAGTACCTTTGTTTCTACGATATCTACAATGAGGTCTTGAAATATAATTATCAAATCCTTGGGCAATATGTAACAGTTCAAACGATAGTCTTTAAATAACACACGAATACATAAATATACAGATATGAATGAAAAACTTGTTAAAACAAACGAATTTAGAAATTCCTTAAAAGATAACAGAAATTTCGTTCATTACTCTGATGTACTTAATATTTAAAGCTAAAACTTAAAGCCTATGTTAGATTCGAACACCGTTAAGTTACCTTATCTTGACAAACTCATCGTTTGACCCGACTGGTTAATTAATGATCTTCCCAAATCTAGAAACAAGATTTGGCTTTGAGAAACTAACACTCTCTGATAGGTAAGTCCTTGATTACACGCGTTCTCTTCTTACAAATTTGCAAATGGACGCTTAATTTTATTAGCAACACCTGTATATAAAATTTGACATTTCCTTTATTCTCCGTCCGTTAAAACGTGTATATTGGAGTCACTTCCCGTCAATCTCCAAGGTCTTGTCGCCCTGTCCCCGTTGCATTCTGATGAAAAGACTAGACACAAAATAAAATATGGCTGGAGTTCCCATCTCTTTTTTATTCATATTATTATAAGAAATGGATGTTACCCAACACTCTGTATTCACCACACGATATCCACACGTAACTCCTACACCAGATCTCCCAAAATCACAAGAAAACTTGTGATTGTGTGTGGTTCTTTTTTTTCTAATTTTAAACTTATTTAATTTTCAAATGTCTTTATTCATAAACCTAAAACTTTAGACGCACATATTACTAAATTATTTAGTACGCCTTTCGCCTGTTTATAATCAGTTGCAATCCACTGTTTCGACGACTTCATTACGGCAACACGCCTGGCTATGTATTCTTCTGAAATCTCAACATTTACGGCTAAAAATGCTTCCTCAGAGTCTACGAACATTTCCCCTGCTGGGAGGCTAACATAACTCCATTAACATGTGGAAGTGTCCAAATGTTCACGGAGACTTCAACAGCGTTTAACAAATTTATTTGCGTTGTATTTCTTTCCTTTAAAGCCGCGAAATTCAGTGCTGTTAGTATACGGTGGCTAAGAGGGAAGTGGGGGGCCCACACTGATTTTTATAATCTTGATACCAAATATCCTTCATATTTTTTAACAAAAGTCATGTACGTTTTCAAAGAGAATTAAATTAACGATATACCTGACGGGCGTAATGTTCCTCAGGTGATGCAGGTAACATTTCTTTTTCTTGCTTTTTGTGCGCAGTATTCTTAAACATTCCACACTGAATCACCAGCTAGGTTATTTGATTTCGTTACACTTTGTTAGTATATTTAACTACCATGCTCCAACTACGGAGGTTGACTAAAACTTACCTAATACATTTGCAATTCCTAAGGCCTTAAACAACGCTGTTTCAACTGAATTATACAGTTAAATAAAGAGGTAAGATGGCCATGACTGCCTAGAAAAAAATTATTTGAAAGGACATGGTTGCCTTCTATTTAAAATTACTTTTCTGTATTTGTCAAGGAGTTAAGAGAAACCTCAGCCAATATACCTGCCGTTCAATGATGTAAAAACACATGAATAAGGAACTGGGAAGGATGTAAAAAGAAACGCAACTGTACTGATTTAACGTTAAACAAGGAAAAAAGGTAAAATTTTCCTTATCCACGCCACGAAGGCATAGAGGGTTAAGAGAGGTATAACTCCACTCATCCTTAACCTCGGCACTAGATAGAGGTGAGTGGTCAAATAAAGCTCCGGTCGCTTTGTCTTCGGGACAAAGCCCCAGTACCCATTGAACAGGGATTGGTTGGGCCCCACACTCCTAATATAAGGTACGAATACTATGCCAGAATTTTCCCGCATGGACTAAGCTTCTCACTGAATACTTCAGTCACGATAATTGTAGTCCTGGCCGACAATAGATGCTTGAGCCAATTTGAAAAAAAAAAAATAGAACACAGTTTGTGAAAATAAATATACTTGTAAATACAAGTAAAATAAAATCAAGAAAAATAGAATAGTACAATCGCAAAGCACAGTACGATATATAAGCACAGTACGATATATAAGCACAGTACGATATATAAGCACAGTACGATATATAAGCACAGTACGATATATAAGCACAGTACGATATATAAGCCCGGAATGTTGCATTACGTTTAGGAGAGTCAGATTATAAATGATGAAAACCTGTTATGAAAATCATAGCAACATACATCGGCCTGCGGTATAGGCTATACACACATCTGCCTGCGGTATAGGCTATACACACATCGGCCTGCGGTATAGGCTATACACACATCTGCCTGCGGTATAGGCTATACACACATCTGCCTGCGGTATAGGCTATACACACATCTGCCTGCGGTATAGGCTATACACACATCTGCCTGCGGTATAGGCTATACACACATCTGCCTGCGGTATAGGATATACACACATCTGCCTGCGGTATAGGCTATACACACATCTGCCTGCGGTATAGGCTATACACACATCTGCCTGCGGTATAGGCTATACACACATCTGCCTGCGGTATAGATATACACACATCTGCCTGCGGTATAGGCTATACACACATCTGCCTGCGGTATAGGCTATACACACATCTGCCTGCGGTATAGGCTATACACACATCTGCCTGCGGTATAGGCTATACACACATCTGCCTGCGGTATAGATATACACACATCTGCCTGCGGTATAGGCTATACACACATCTGCCTGCGGTATAGGCTATACACACATCTGCCTGCGGTATAGATATACACACATCTGCCTGCGGTATAGGCTATACACACATCTGCCTGCGGTATAGATATACACACATCTGCCTGCGGTATAGGCTATACACACATCTGCCTGCGGTATAGATATACACACATCTGCCTGCGGTATAGGCTATACACACATCTGCCTGCGGTATAGGCTATACACACATCTGCCTGCGGTATAGATATACACACATCTGCCTGCGGTATAGGCTATACACACATCTGCCTGCGGTATAGATATACACACATCTGCCTGCGGTATAGGCTATACACACATCTGCCTGCGGTATAGATATACACACATCTGCCTGCGGTATAGGCTATACACACATCTGCCTGCGGTATAGGCTATACACACATCTGCCTGCGGTATAGATATACACACATCTGCCTGCGGTATAGGCTATACACACATCTGCCTGCGGTATAGGCTATACACACATCTGCCTGCGGTATAGATATACACACATCTGCCTGCGGTATAGGCTATACACACATCTGCCTGCGGTATAGATATACACACATCTGCCTGCGGTATAGGCTATACACACATCTGCCTGCGGTATAGGCTATACACACATCGGGTCAGCGTTAAATAATCGCGTTGAGTCCCCGTCCGTGCGGCAACAGAGCACAGTTATTGGGGAAGCCCCCAAATACCAGCGTAAAACAGGTGCGAAATCTGACGGCGAATTCTGAAAACAAATTCGACCAACAGCATTCGTGTGACGGATTTCACCTTCTCCTTAAAATACCACAATATTTATACTTACATAACTGTGTACAAAGCCTCACTAACATCATTAATTAGATTTATACAAACACCTCACCATCTGCAGCATTTCCTCAAGAATCATATTTATTAAACGTCTTTGTAGATGGTGTCCATATAACGGCGAAACTGCCCCTGTCCACGCCATAAAGGCATACAGCTTAAGTAGAGGTACAGCTCCTCTCATTCTTAACCTTGACACTAGATGGACGAGAATTGTCAACCCTACGCCCCGGCCGCTTTACCACTGGGAACGAACTCCGGTACATACGAAATAAGAGGCTATGAGGGCCTCAAAGTCGGTTTGCACCTTTCAGCGAAGAAGAAAATCTCATGTCCTTGTCGGATTCGAACCTCAGATAATCCAGCTCGTGAGTCTCTATACGTACTACGATATCACATCTCACTAATGCATTTCGTCCTCACTCTAAAATTTACAACTGTGTTGAAAGTTTTGCCCTAGTCAATGAATTTAATTTTCATAAAATGCATTTTTTAGCTTTGACGTCATCCGGATTGTAACGTTGTACAGTTCTGTGCATTCGCTCTGAGGTTTCGGAGCAATCTTCAGCTTTCATCATCATCTTTATTATTTGGCTATATTGTAAAATACCCGAGGGAAGGAGACCACTCGGAAGACCACGCGTAGATGGGAGGATAATATTAAAATGGATCTTCAAGAAGTGGGATGGGGGGGCATGGACTGGAATTAATATGGCTCAGGATAGGAAACAGGTGGCGGGCTCTTGTGAGTGCGGTAATGAACCTTTGGGTTCCACAAAACGCGTGGAATTTCTTGACTAGCTGACGACCTGTTAGCTTCTCAAGAAGGACTGTGCTACATGGAGTTAGTTAGTTAGTAAATACATAGATCTGTGATAATTTTAAGGACATTTGAAAAACAGGACAAGGAAAATACTAAATTAAGTTTTAAAAGTTATAGTATAACCTACATTTCAGTCCGGATACAATGCCTACAAATCAAACAAACATTATACACACGACCAAATAGCATGAATTAGACGTTCTGAAGAGTCAAGATACCTGCTGTATCCTAAAGCAAATAGTTACGGATCTTTCGGGGAAAGGTAGTGGATTGGGTGGCTAATCGCCGGCCTCTCACATCAGAGGCACGGGTTCGATCCAAGCTCGGTCCATATGGAATTTGTAACAAAAAAAGTGTCACTGAGACCTGTTTTCCCCTGTCGGTGTCATTCCACCAATGATCCATAATAATTCCTTCGTTGATCACAGACGCTGCATAAGCTTAGCAACTGACAGCGTCGTAAACAGCAACGTCACGTAAATACAGCGATATTTACATTCGTATTTGCACCATATAGGGTCAAATTCCGACACATACACCTCCCCTCCCCGTTATAGCGCCACCCTCACCACGTAGCGCCCGTAAAAGCCTGTGTAGAGGAATTTTCCGTTATACAAGGACAGTATTTCGATTTATCGCCATCCTCGTTACACTGCCACGAATTGCGGCGAACAAAGACTGGTGCTATATCAGGGTTGGACTGTAGTTTTAACTGGGATTGGAGGTTCTCACGGGGGATATCCTGTGTCTGCTGTGTACCAGACTACACGGCATCACACACTACAATACATTAATATTCACTGATTTAATTCTTTATAAAAAGAGTGAGCTAACATGACGAACGCAAATTAAGTTAAATAGCAAGAAACGCGATCAATTATACGACGTACAATAAATGTTTAGTAGCGGACTGTCACTGTATTGCTTCATTACGGAATTCTCATGGTTTAAAAGCAGTCTTATTGCTTTGTCAAGGTTGTGTGTCAGGGCAACCCCGACTTGAACTAATGCCAATTCTTCTGTTATAACTACTTACACACGACCTGCCCATCACTTACACACGAAGGTAACACTGAAATCCTGCTATCATTTATAAAGGTTCATACACTGTTTAACATTTTAAAAACGGAAATTTACTAAACATATTTTGTTGACAAAAATTTTCTCCTGCAAATTCCAATGATATTAAGCACAAAACCTCTACAGGTAAAGGTAAAGTTCACCCTAGAACAGGTCATGAAGGCCCAGAGGGGGAGTAGAGGTATAGCTCTACTCTTTCTTTAACCTCGGCGTTAGATGGGGTGGGTGGTCAACGCCACGCCCCAGCCGCTTTAGCCCCGGGAATGACCCGGTACCCATTGTATAGGAAGCTGGGTAGGCCCCAGGGCCGGTCTGGACGGGTGCTGAAAATCTCGCCCCCACCGGGATTGGATCCCCGGACCGTCCAGCCCGTAGCAAGTCGCTATACCGACTGAGCTATCGCGGCCCCCTCTACATGTTTCGACAATATTTATACAGATATCAGGCACGATCTGTGTGGTAAAGATCCCCTGCCTGTATGCAGAAATTTCTTCTCAATCAAGGAACAGGGAACAAAAAAATGTCGGTGAATTTTCGACGTTTCTGACTTAAAGTCTCAGATATGTCAAATCGTTCGTTGGTTAGTATTTAACTGTGAGAGGGTTTCAGCGCCTATTTGTGGGCATATGAAGTATCGCGGTGCACGAATTGAGAACCGAAGCTCGGAGCACTGTATGTATGTATGTCTGGGAGTGTACATCTGTCAGTGCGGATCCAGCCGGTAGCTGTTCGAACTGTCATCTCCGCACCTACACTGAACCAGTCATAACAAACACAAGACATGACATCTACTCTGAGTCCATCTATCATTCCAGTACATGGTCACTTGGACAACGACGATCCAAGGAATTTTTATGACGATAGACATTATTTCGGTCTGGAATCTTTTATCCAATACCATTACATGTGATGACAGAACAGGTCATTCATTGGCTCTTCCCAAATCACTCAGCAAATCGAATAACATTTTTATTTTTTTAATTTAAAGATGGCGTCGGTAATTCAAAATGTAAAGCGTCGAATGAGTGCAAGATCAGTGAACAGTTAAACGGGAAACAAGTGAAAGGAAGTGGCCGTGGCCTGATCTAAGGTACCATACCGACGTTTACTGGGAACAAGGGCTAACTAACTCCATGGAGCAGAGTCCTTCTTCAGAAGCTAGCAGGTCGTCAGCTAGTCAAGAAATTCCCCGCGTTTTATGGGGACCGAAGGTTCATTACCGCACTCACAAGAGCCCGCCACTTGTCCCTATCACTGGGAAGAAGAGCAAATGGCAAAAAATGTAGCGTGGTTTTGCGGCTGACACAAGAACTTGGTACCACTCGAATAAAAGTCAGAGGCGATACCGTTTCAGCCAAGGTACTGGGTTTGACAAAATATTTTATTCCTTAAGGCCCAGTGGTTCCTATATATACCACCAGGTTTAATATAAAGCAATTGTACGTTCCGCCCACACAGAGAATTCATGTGTTTTACATGGGTCTCAGAAAAAACAGCGATTATTTCCCTATAAATCACTAACTGGTTTTTATAACGGAGATGGAAAGTGTTCACTGCGCGGTACGAACTGAATCATTAAATATGATGCAGTTTAGTGTTAAAGTCAGTATTTACTGCGCACTATAAAACGTAAATGCAGTAGCGACAGAACTTGGAGCAATAAACAAATGTTACCGCCGAATAAAACGAAGGAAGACTAAATGGACTGGTCACATATTGGCAGTAACTGCCTTTTAAAACACGTTATTGAAAAAAAAAAGGTAAAAGGGAAGAGAAGAAGAGGAAGAAGACGTAAGTAGCTACTGGATGACCTTAAAGAAAAGAGAAGATACTGGAAATTGAAAGAGGAAGCACTAGATCGAACTCATGAGAACTCGCTTTGGAAAAGCTATGGACATGTCCCAATACAGACTACGCAGTGAATGACCGTAGAAATACTCACTTCTACTTTCTATCTGGGATTCTGCTCATTTAGAATGCGGGGAAACTCGTAAGATGCACAGGCCTAATAACAAAGGTTAAATATATTATTGGTGTTGAAATTAAGATAACGAAAATTTAAAAAAAAAATGTTAGTTATTATTCAGTTTGGAAATTGATAGTGCTACCATTAAAATCAGAACAATTCACACAAATATTGAGCAACAATTTTTTCAGGTATTTTATGATTATGACAAGTAGTTTGTTACTTTAAGAGGAAAATTTAAATTAGGCGTTTTAGAAAACGCATGCTAGACAAATCATATATACCTAAAGGGGATATAGAATTACGTAATCTTCAGGTACTCTATTACATAATGTTAAGATTCACAACTGATCACGTCACATGTTGCTGTTACAGTTAAACTGTGGACTAAATTAAGCTGGACAGGGAGCTAAAGTGTGGAGATAGGAAATTTATGTAGACTTTCTATGGGCAAATGTCTTGAAAAACAGCTACATGGAAAACGAGATGGAAAAATACGGTAAAGATAAATATTAAAATATTCTAAAAAGAAAGATTAACATCCTAAAAACAACTATTAAAATTTTAGCTAAAAAAATAAAATTTTTGAATACAATGCATAATTGTAAACACAACATGTAAAGATTAGATCTCACACTAAAGACGTGTATGTAATAATAACACATTTCACTTTCTGGGAAAGAAACATGTAGCTTACTATTAACAGGATACAGGATAATGTTATACAATAAATATATCTGTTTGATAACAGTTTTATTAATGAACAATTACGTGTTGAATCTGTATTGAAAAACTGACAGCCTGTCATTTAGTAAAGGAAATCATCAACTGTTATGAAACCCCAACTTTCATACGTGTGTTCAAAAGAGTTCACAATAAGAACCAGTTCTGGGCTACTTTAACCAAACGCTCATTCTCACATCCTGTTTCTCTGCTAACCATCCGAAAAATATCTCTCCGCCTGGTCCTAGTTCAGATGTTCCCCTAGCAAGACACACGCTCCGTCTCATCGCTCTTATAATTTATGACACTAATAGTACCGGTGGCCGATCCCAGTGGCCGTGCGGTCTAAGGCGTGGGTCTTCGGCAGCTCGCTTACTGGGATTGTGGGTTCGAATCCCACCGGAGGCATGGATGTCTGTCTCTTGTGAGTGTTGTGTGTTGTCAGGTAGAGGTCTCTACGTCGGGCTGATCACTCGTCCAGAGTAGTCCTACAGAGTGTGGTGTGTCTAAAGTGTGATCACGAGGCCTCGAAAAATGAGGAGGCCAAGGCCCCCTAGGGGCTGTTGAGCCATAGGAAAAAAAAAGAAAAAAAAGTACCGATAAAGGGTTAAAGTTAACCCTGTTCAAGCCATGAAACATCTAGGAGAGTGGATGTACAGATCCACTCATTCTTAACCTCACACCAGATGAAGACGAGTGATCAACTTCACGCCCCAGCCGCTTTAACCTCGGGTAAGAGCCCCGGTACCCACTGAATAAGAGGCTGGATGGTCCCAAAAAACCGGACAGGATATCTTGAAGAAGACGCAAATCTCTTTTATCCTACCGGGATTCGAGCCCCGGACCGTCCAGCCCGTAGCGTAGCCGTAATATTATTCGGTGAAAAGCGTAAATTATGAAGCTCCTCGTAATGAAATTTTCTCTGCCTTCCTTTTATCTCCTGTCCTTAGGTAAAAGTATTCTCGCAAGAAACATGGTTTTTTAACGTGAATATGTCTTTAAATTCGGTCCGGTGTAGGGGGGGTCTCTACGAAAACTCTAGCGACCAAAAAAATGGCAAGATTTGTCGCGCTTATATCTCGTAAACTATAAATGATAATGTAATGATTTAAATTTTGTTGGATAGAGGGTTGATGTCCGTATCTAAAATGGTGGGTAGTGGGGGTGTGCAGCGGTGAGGGGGGGAGGGGTAGCGCTTGCGCGTGAACACTGTAAATGGCGACGCCGCGCAGCGTTTGGGCAGTGTAACTTTGGATTTCGAAGAGATACGACATTAAAATTGGTGTCGATGTGTAGAGAATAACAGGATCTACAATATTATTTAGCAATAATAACAAATAAAATAAAATTTGTAAAGTTATAAGCCGATAAGTGTGCTGAGTTGAAGAAAATTTTCATAATGTCGAAAAAATTGCAAAGGAAATATGAACAGAAATGTAAGAAACGTATATCATTGGAAAGGAAAATTCAAAAGGAATCAGAAAAGCCCAAAGTGACTAATACCGAACGATGCAGATTGTATAGAGAGCGTAAGAAAGCCGAGCGCGTCAACGCCGGCGCGAGTACTTCGAGTGCGCCGCTACTATGCCATATGTATCTTACTTCTCCGATCATTGGCCTTTGATAAATAAAATTATACTTCACGTATAACCACCAAGATTTTATTCATTTACATCTTACCCTTCCTCTAATAACACAAAAACGGATTCACGCCTTAAACGATTGCGGTTGTGTCCCCGTACACAAGCCACGGATTGTTTTAATGCCTTCAAATTGCTACTTCTCTTACGAGTCAAAGACGTGTTTCAAGCTGAGAAGAAAGGAGAGATAAAGCATAAGGGCACATCCTGCACTGAACACTTAATTAATTACAATCGAGAGACAAAATGGCGTCACGATTATGCTTCCGAAACAAATGCACGGAACAAAGCAATCGGACAATAAAAGACTCAATCGATTAGTCGTGTAACTTGAGGTAATGTCGATAGATTGCAGTTGTGAGAAACCATAACTCAGTGACAGTTATAAGAAGTGACGGAGTTAAGAAAACTTTATAACTGTATTGTATGTTCCATGCCGCCATGTTGTGACGCAATCTATACAAGTTGAGACCTCTGACCCTTGTACCGGTTTTCAGATGTCTCGGTCATTGCTAGCAATAAGACTGCGACAGGATTTCAACACAATTCGAATCCATTGTCATCAACTCAGTGGTTGTAGCTAGTGGTCAACGTACAAAGGTAACACTTGTCAGAAAATCACTCAATATAAAAGTACAGTAACACGATTAAGTTTCCAAACACGGTTTCCAGAACATTTAAAATCAAAACGACTAACAGGCGTTTTTCACATTCAAGTGAAACGTACAGCGTAAGAGGAAAGGGCCCCGCAGCAGATGCTACGGACGCAACGCAGCCTTGAGGTTTATTGTGCAACCCTGTGATGAAGATGATTAGTTTTTTTCGTTTCTCCAAGTAACGGAGCACCGGTGGAATGAAACTGACAGGGGAAAACAGAAGTACTCGGGGAAAAAAACCTGTGCCAATGCTACTTTGTGCACCACAAATCCCACAAGGACTGACCCCGGCCTGCGCGGTAAGAGGCCGGCGACTAACCGCACTGAGCCATGGCACGGCCATGACTTACTCACGGCTTGCTTTTCTCTCAACCAAGTCTGAAACCTGACTGTTTTATTTTCGTACAAACTACGAGACCGAATTTTGATTTCTGGCCAAAAGACGGATTTTTTGTACGTAATGTTTACATTCTTTTTATTTTTTTCCTTGTAAACGTGTCTACAATGTCTCTTGGACGCACGCAGGCTACTGTACAATGGTTACAGCGGAAACTCCATATTGAGACCAGGCTGACGTGGTTTGAGTCTAACCAAAAAATCTTGACATCCACTCATCTCACGGCCATGGTGCTTCAGCACAGAAAAACTTGTAGCATTTACTTATGACTTTCCCTCATGAAGCACTGTTCACCATTCTTGTAAGCGCTAAGGCCCCCAGTTACACATTTCGTTCAAAATACTCAATATTCCTTCATTTGGTTACAATACGCGTTGCAATGCACCGCTAATTATAAATACAGGGTATACACAAAAGAATGGTGCGGTTTTAATAGTGTTCACTATTAAAACCGCACCATTCTTTTGTGTATACTCTGTATTTAGCCCCCAGAATACCGTCTGTTATCAGTCACTTTTTGAAACATTCTGTACCTCATCCTTCCTCATTCATCATTAAAACAAAATGACTAGGTAGGTACAGTCATCATCGGAATTATAGAACACAACACGCCGCCAGTAAACAATCAAAATGCCGCATTCAATGACCAGCTTCTTGTAAAGCTGTGGCCTAAATTAAGAATTATTCCACTCTTCGACAGCACAAGACGAAATTTCGATACCGCTAATATATCTAGCAAAGTCCATCCCTGCACTCCCCTAAAATAAATAATAATAATAATAATTCTTGGCTCAACAGCCCTGTATGGGCCTGGGCCTCCTCTTGCCTCCTCTTGTCGAGGTTACTAAGTCATGCGCATTCATGGCAGCTGGTGACCGGCCAGCTAGCCGCGCTTAGTGTTCTATCGATCCTGATGTGCACGCCAGAGCCATCTGGCAGGCAGTCAGGAGACTTGGATGAGAAATGGAGGCAATTTGGCTTACGCAACATTTTTATTCATGCCCGTAAGGTTCTTTTACATGCCGTAAATCTACGACATGGGACCGCCGGCTTTACTTCCCCTCCGGATTTTTATCATCCTTAAAAATCCATCGACCTCGGTCGGGATCGAACCCGCGAACCTTGGGTCCAGTGGCGAGCACGCTAACCACTAGTCGACACTCCCCTAAAATACACTTTTAATATCGTCAGCTAACCATTTTTGTCTTCCAAGCTGCTAACTACATGTTTCCACATCAAAATTTTGCACGCATATCCTCTTCCCCACACTTCAAATACAGACACGTATTCAGCCCACAGTAATTTTCAGAAATCACCGCCGTAACAGTTCCACGTGACCTCAATAAGCACGAAGTTTCGCGTTACGTAATAGAGTGAAACCTGTCTTAAACGGAACCTGGATAAAACGGAAACTGTCTTTAGCAGAAAACCTTTACCGTCCCTATGAACTTTAACAACAGTACCTGTATTAAACGCAACCTGCCTGCAACGGAAAAAATTCAGCCCCTTGCAATTTCCTTATGTGCAGGTTTTACTGTATGCTAAACTGCATGCTGTTTTCATGTCTGTTAGGTACAAACATCTTGCTTTACAAGACGGGTGACTTACATAAACCGTGAAGGCGCATTTATAGTCGTTTGCGCTGTTCAGTTAAAATTTTATGCATCAGGGAGATTTATTGGATATAAACTTAAAGAGAAAAGTCATGCCGATGTTTAACATTTGTCATCTAAATTACTACATGCAATTATGAAGACAAGAGAAAGGTGCTGTAAACATAAAATATGGTCAGTGTTTCTGAGAGGAATGCGACCAAGGTGTCAGCATAAATATTTCCACACGCAACCACAAGAACAAACCACAAAACTTTATTCTTTCATGACACTCTTACACCTATACAGGGCATACACAAAAGTATGGTGCGGTTTCAAATGTGAATACAAATGAAACCGCACCATTCTTTTGTGTATGCCCTGTATTAAAATTTATGTAAACACAACACAGAAAACTTCCACTTCTATTATACTGTCAACAGGTCTAGACCACTACAACTGTTGTCATTCCGTGTATTTCCGCCCATTCCGAAAAATTCAATGGACTATGAAGAACAAATGAAATAAATAATTACGATGCCATTATTAAAAATAATACATCTGGAAGTACGGTGGACAACAGAGTTTGTTATTCGCCATTGTTTATTATCGCTGCTTAAAAACGTATATTAGTCCACTGATCCCGCCTAGTTAATTTCTATTGTATAGCCATCTTGACAGGCCTGTAATTGACAAATTCACACAATATGTACGTCCATTCTGTTGACAGGAAAAACACCGCACTTAATTCCTGCTGACGCAGCCGACAAAGAAGACAGCCTTGATAAGTTTTCGACGTCGTTTCTGACGAAGATAAGTCTTCTGGGAGGTGAAGCTGTGTTGATCTGTAGTCACCGACGTTTCGAAGGTGTTTTCTGTTACCATCTTCTTGACTACCCTAAAGATAGATGCAGCAAGCTCCTCCGAATCGCCAGTAACTAATTACAAATCAACATGGCGTCATATCCCGAAAGCCTTTAACGTTAAACATCAACTTGTATTTACTGTATGTACTTGTATTTACTGTATGTTGTACTTGTATTTACTGCATGAATTGTACTGATTTACTGTATGTATTTTGTTTTGTAATTGTGTATAGTTTGTTTTTGTATTGTTATTTTTATGTATATTTATAGTTCCATTTGTATTGTGTGTACTAGTGTAAGGACTACTGCCACCGGTGAAAACATTTGTATTGTGTGTACTAGTGTAAGGACTACTGCACCGGTGAAAACATTTGTATTGTGTGTACTAGTGTAAGGACTACTGCCACCGGGTGAAAATATTGTATTGTGTGTACTAGTGTAAGGACTACTGCCACCGGGTGAAAACATTTGTATTGTGTGTACTAGTGTAAGGACTACTGCCACCGGGTGAAAACATTTGTATTGTGTTACTGTGTAAGGACTACTGCCACCGGGTGAAAACATTTGTATTGTGTGTACTAGTGTAAGGACTACTGCCACCGGTGAAAACATTTGTATTGTGTGTACTAGTGTAAGGACTACTGCCACCGGGTGAAAACATTTGTATTGTGTGTACTGGTAAGGACTACTGCCACCGGGTGAAAACATTTGTATTGTGTGTACTAGTGTAAGGACTACTGCCACCGGGTGAAAACATTTGTATTGTGTGTACTGTGTAAGGACTACTGCCACCGGGTGAAAACATTTGTATTGTTGTACTAGTGTAAGGACTACTGCCACCGGGTGAAAACATTTGTATTGTGTGTACTAGTGTAAGGACTACTGCCACCGGGTGAAAACATTTGTATTGTGTGTACTAGTGTAAGGACTACTGCCACCGGGTGAAAACATTTGTATTGTGTGTACTAGTGTAAGGACTACTGCCACCGGGTGAAAACATTTTGTATTGTGTGTACTAGTGTAAGGACTACTGCCACCGGGTGAAAACATTTGTATTGTGTGTACTAGTGTAAGGACTACTGCCACCGGTGAAAAATTTGTATTGTGTGTACTAGTGTAAGGACTACTGCCACCGGTGAAAACTTTGTATGTGTGTACTAGTGAAGGACACTGCCACCGGGTGAAAACATTTGTATTGTGTGTACTAGTGTAAGGACTACTGCCACGGGTGAAAACATTTGTATTGTGTGTACTAGTGTAAGGACTACTGCCACCGGGTGAAAACATTTGTATTGTGTGTATAGGAACTACTGCCACCGGGTGAAAACATTTGTATGGTGTACTGTGTAAGGACACTGCCACCGGTAAATTTGTATTGTGTACGTTAAGGACTACTGCCACCGGTGAAAACATTTGTATTGTGTGTACTAGTGTAAGGACTACTGCCCGGGTGAAAACATTTGTATTGTGTGTACTGTGTAAGGACTACTGCCACCGGGTGAAAAATTTGTATTGTGTACTAGTGTAAGGACTACTGCCACCGGGTGAAAACATTTGTATGGTGTATAGTGTAAGGACTACTGCCACCGGGTGAAACATTTGTATTGTGTGTACTGTGTAAGACTACTGCCACGGGTGAAAAATTTGTATTGTGTGTACGTTAAGGATACTGCCACCGGGTGAAAACATTTGTATGTGTTACTGTGTAAGGACTACTGCCACCGGGTGAAAACATTTGTATTGTGTGTACTAGTGTAAGGACTACTGCCACCGGTGAAAAATTTGTTTGTGTGTACTAGTGTAAGACTATGCCACCGGGTAAAACTTTGATTGGTTACTGTGTAAGGACTACTGCCACCGGTGAAAACATTTGTATTGTGTGTACTGGTAAGGACTACTGCCACCGGTGAAAACATTTGTATTTTTACTAGTGTAAGGACTACTCCACTAATTGTATGTTGTACTGTGAAATTGAGGCACCGGGTGAAAACATTTGTATTGTGTGTACTAGTGTAAGGACTACTGCCACCGGGTGAAAACATTTGTATTGTGTGTACTAGTGTAAGGACTACTGCCACCGGGTGAAAACATTTGTATTGTGTGTACTAGTGTAAGGACTACTGCCACCGGGTGAAAACATTTGTATTGTGTGTACTAGTGTAAGGACTACTGCCACCGGGTGAAAACATTTGTATTGTGTGTACTAGTGTAAGGACTACTGCCACCGGGTGAAAACATTTGTATTGTGTGTACTAGTGTAAGGACTACTGCCACCGGGTGAAAACATTTGTATTGTGTGTACTAGTGTAAGGACTACTGCCACCGGGTGAAAACATTTGTATTGTGTGTACTAGTGTAAGGACTACTGCCACCGGGTGAAAACATTTGTATTGTGTGTACTAGTGTAAGGACTACTGCCACCGGGTGAAAACATATTGTATTGTGTGTACTAGTGTAAGGACTACTGCCACCGGGTGAAAACATTTGTATTGTGTGTACTAGTGTAAGGACTACTGCCACCGGGTGAAAACATTTGTATTGTGTGTACTAGTGTAAGGACTACTGCCACCGGTGAAAACATTTGTATTGTGTGTACTAGTGTAAGGACTACTGCCACCGGGTGAAAACATTTGTATTGTGTGTACTAGTGTAAGGACTACTGCCACCGGGTGAAAACATTTGTATTGTGTGTACTAGTGTAAGGACTACTGCCACCGGGTGAAAACATTTGTATTGTGTGTACTAGTGTAAGGACTACTGCCACCGGGTGAAAACATTTGTATTGTGTGTACTAGTGTAAGGACTACTGCCACCGGGTGAAAACATTTGTATTGTGTGTACTAGTGTAAGGACTACTGCCACCGGGTGAAAACATTTGTATTGTGTGTACTAGTGTAAGGACTACTGCCACCGGGTGAAAACATTTGTATTGTGTGTACTAGTGTAAGGACTACTGCCACCGGGTGAAAACATTTGTATTTTGTGTACTAGTGTAAGGACTACTGCCACCGGTGAAAACATTTGTATTGTGTGTACTAGTGTAAGGACTACTGCCACCGGGTGAAAACATTTGTATTGTGTGTACTAGTGTAAGGACTACTGCCACCGGGTGAAAACATTTGTATTGTGTGTACTAGTGTAAGGACTACTGCCACCGGGTGAAAACATTTGTATTGTGTGTACTAGTGTAAGGACTACTGCCACCGGGTGAAAACATTTGTATTGTGTGTACTAGTGTAAGGACTACTGCCACCGGGTGAAAACATTTGTATTGTGTGTACTAGTGTAAGGACTACTGCCACCGGGTGAAAACATTTGTATTGTGTGTACTAGTGTAAGGACTACTGCCACCGGGTGAAAACATTTGTATTGTGTGTACTAGTGTAAGGACTACTGCCACCGGGTGAAAACATTTGTATTGTGTGTACTGTGTAAGGACTACTGCCACCGGGTGAAAACATTTGTATTGTGTGTACTAGTGTAAGGACTACTGCCACCGGGTGAAAACATTTGTATTGTGTGTACTGTGTAAGGACTACTGCCACCGGGTGAAAACATTTGTATTGTGTGTACTAGTGTAAGGACTACTGCCACCGGGTGAAAACATTTGTATTGTGTGTACTAGTGTAAGGACTACTGCCACCGGGTGAAAACATTTGTATTGTGTGTACTAGTGTAAGGACTACTGCCACCGGGTGAAAACATTTGTATTGTGTGTACTAGTGTAAGGACTACTGCCACCGGGTGAAAACATTTGTATTGTGTGTACTAGTGTAAGGACTACTGCCACAGGGTGAAAACATTTGTATTGTGTGTACTAGTGTAAGGACTACTGCCACCGGGTGAAAACATTTGTATTGTGTGTACTAGTGTAAGGACTACTGCCACCGGGTGAAAACATCTGTATTGTGTGTACTAGTGTAAGGACTACTGCCACCGGGTGAAAACATTTGTATTGTGTGTACTAGTGTAAGGACTACTGCCACCGGGTGAAAACCCAATTGCAGTAAATAATAATAATAATAATAATAAAATAAATTTTATAATTCGCAGTTGTCATGAAATTCCAAAAAAAAAAAACACATGTATTTGAGACACAATCTGCGCATTTTCTTAGGTTGCCCTCACACCACGACCGCGGGTTTCAGTGTGGGTTTGACATCGATGTTAGTGCCAGTACGAGTCCTGCCGACTCTCTAAATAGGACTTAGACACATTCTAGGATTAAAAAGCACCATGCCATGAAGGTACAATTGGACACTAGAAAAAAAAATGAGTACAAACTAACTCTCTGACTCGTGATACTCATCTGAAGCAGGGGTATCCAACCAGCAGCCCGCCATATTGTCTTATGCAGCCCGCGGTAACATTTTTAAATTATATATCTATACTATAAATATGACACAACAATTTATGTTCTTCGGTATACCACTTGTGATTCTCACAAGTGCGGCCCGAAAAAAAAGCCTACAATAATGGTTGTGGCTCTTCGTCAAAGAAAAGTATTTTACACCCCTGATCTAAAGAAAATTTTAACAAACAGTTTATACATCAAAGAGAACACACTGCGTGCATTATAAATATCAAATTGTTAATAGACCTACTGCTGGGGAAAGTCTATGTGCTTCTTATGAGAATAGCTTGAACCTCATAATTACACGATGTGGAAAAACACAGCACCCATTATTACTAAAGCAAGTGGTATATACAGTAACCCCTGTGATTCAAATATTTAATAAAGTATAACGAAATTTGTAGAACAGGTTGCGTACCTCACAGTCTGCGACTACACGTGAGGATTTTATGTAAATTAATATTATATAAATAAAATATATAACATGTTTAATATATATTATATATAATAAAATATAAATATAGAATAATATATATTTATGTGCAAATTAATATATAAAAATTTCGTTCCTAACTCACAGAAAACACAGTTCCTGTCCATTACAAAAGCTACTCGGTTAATGCTGTATAGGAAAATGATTATTACAGTATAACCCGGTTATAACGACATCGGGTTACATGACACCTCGCCTATAGTGTCAGATATCCTGTGGTACCAATTAATTTCTCACTGGTAACCATAACATTATACTCCTCGGTTATAACGACACTCATTTATAACGACACAAAATATTCAATCCCTTTCATGACGTTATAACCGAGTTCGACTATATTTATTGTGGAACTCACACAAAACCCATAAATACAATACACACTGCGGCAAACTGCACAACTTGTTAGTATTACAAATGGTACATATGCCTATAGTTACCAGTGAACTTCAAACAATTAACATCGGTAATTTACTAGCCTTCCATGGCAGTATAAGGTACTGAAAGTAACACAAATGAAAGCGAAAAGCTGTGGTGTGAAAATAGTGACGAGGAAAACAGAAGTTTAAAAAAAAAAGAATGAGACACAGCCATTGACCGAAACGTCGCGTTTACGATCGAAACTACTCAACAGAATAGCTTCGCCTAGAAGAAACTTTCCTTTCGCTTAATAAGTGAGACAGAGGCGGCCAAAGAAACACATAATTTTTAGGTCTAGACAATGGAGAGTGCTCCTCCCTCAAAATACCTCCGTGACGACATTTGCTTCGACATACTGATTTTATTATTCAGCAAGACATTATTTTTCAAATATTAAAACACAATTTCCGTTTTTATGTCGGCTTAATGTTTAAATAATAAAACAAATGCAGTAATGGCGTAAAGGTTTAGAAATAGCTTCTTAGAGACACAATGTTATCACACGGTAACTGTTATTGTGTTCAATTATGTGCTATTAAGGGCCCTCGTTGTTCATTCGGAATGGCCGATAATTTCACAAGTTGACTGTACATTTACCAGAAAGAAGGCGGGCAACATTATTATACATAAGTGACTTCAATGAGATGTCACTTACTTGAAAGCCTCTCATTATAGTCCTTATTATGATTCACTTAGTCCATTCCTTCATTTGTCTGAAGCGCAGTGCACTTGCATAGAATGATGGGGCTACCTCTCCCAGTGTCTTTACTCCTCTGATGTTACAGTATAATTTCTGAACGCCACGAAACCCTTCTCCCCTCTTGCGCAGTCTCAGAAAAAAAAAAGGATAGCGGAGATAAAAAATACAACAATATGCAGGAACTTTAATTGAGAAGCCTCAGCCCCACCCACCCCGTTGCATGATTCAGGCATTTGTAGGAAGTCACCAAAAGAAGTCACAGGTACTGGCGTCAGAAGTTAATACACACTGCCTACAGGCTTGTATCTAGCCACTAAATGCTGGCATGGAAAAGATTTAGAATTTTAAATTTCTGTATTTTTTATACAGTCGAATATTTAGCTAACGTCTCCGGCCGCATAACCCCCTCCGAAGGAGTCCTTGATAGTACTGTAAAGGAGACTGTGTTGTCCCAAAATCCAGTTTGGAAATAGGAGCACGAATAAGCTGACTAATGAAGGCCACTGTTGAGAGAACACCGACCATTCAGCATTAAAACTCTCATTAAGAGACTGACCTGGACCTTAGTAAACACGTTTGAGTAACCAAATCCAAAATATTCAAAAGTGGAATTAGATTATACAGTTTTATCTGCCCTTTGTATGGGTGTGAAAACTTAGTCCCTATTCTCAAGTAAGGTCATAGACTTAAAGTACTTAAAGACAATTCTGAATAGAAGTATACATTCACTTGCACAAAAATGTTTCATTATTATTATATATAAATATAATAACCATAAAGATAATAATAGATATTCTTTAAAACAACATGTTTCGACATCAGTAGGTCATCCTTTCCATACCTCTTTCATACGGGTGGTAAAATCAAGAAGAATGAGATGGGCGAGGCATGTGGCATGTATGGGAGAGAGGAGATGTGCATATAGGATTTTGGTGGAGAAACCTGAAAGAAAGAAATCACCTTGGAACGCCTAGGTGTAAGTAGGAGCATAATATTAAAACGGATTTTCAAGAAGTAGGACGGGGGGGGGGGGTATAAATCGAATTCATCTGGCTCAGGTGGCGGGCTCTTGTGAAAGCGGTAATGAACTACCGGGTCTCATAAAATGCGGGGACTTTGAGTAACTGATGACCTGTTAGCTTCTTAAGGAGGACTCTGCTCCTTGGAGTTGGTTAGTTTTAGTTAGTTAGTTAGTTTCATAGCTCGCTTTTGTCCCTCGGTAAGACGTATTTTTTAATTGGTGTAGAAATTGTACGTATTATATTAGTACTGCAGCCGAGTGGCGCACAAATCCCTGGCGCCAGGTCGCCGTGACGACTGAATTTTGTATGGAGACGCCTAATATTTGTGGGTCCTCAGTACGGAACTTGCTTCATATCACCATTGGCGACTAGAATATTAACGTGGCCCCTAGATTTTTGGAACATTTGTACACGCCTGTTGTAACGACATTCTTCCGATTAAAGAAAATCGCCAAAAACCACTCAACAAAATTGGACGTCGTGTGGATTCGAGCTGGGGACCACCGACATAAAAGGCACACTTGTCAGCGCAGAGCTGTGTCGTTTTAATCAAATTTTTAACAATCTCATAACACGTCTGACGAAGGCGGAGACACAGGATGGCAAAGCGTGACAGTAATGGATTCCGACGATCTGGCAGGTAAAGTGACTCACTTAGTGACTCTACATGTCCCATTACTGCGATATGATGATGTTATGCAAATCTGTTTCATCTGAAGAAAACAGAAATGTGGCAGAACTGAGACCCACCTTCGAAACCCTCAATTTTTTTTTTTTTTAACCTATTTCTAACTAAACTTCGCGCAAACAGTAAAATATATTTTAACCTCTGAACTGTCACGTTAAAGCTAGTGTATTGCAAAAAATTATACTGAATTATTCTCACTCATCATTAAACACATACTCTAACACGTCACAAAAAAGTCCGCATATTGTAACACTTATGGCGCTTTCGCTCTGTTATTATCCCTAAATGGTAAATACGTGAATAATTTGCGGGAAAGCAACGAGTATTTTAACACACACTGTAAGATTTCGACGTATATTAGCAAAGGACTTAAAGTTCATCACCTTCAGACATCGTTAAGCTGCGAGATTCACAACCTATATTTAACGTGGAAACGTAGATGTTTAGTCTACAATGCTCGCTGCTCGATGCTCAGCTATTTCTTCAGCCACAACTTCAAAAATATATTCTGAATAATAAAGATCCATGCGGGAGATCATACATATGTACGCTAAGTCTTCATGTAAAGTGTTTGTTGCTTTGTCAGATTTTAGCCAAAATCGGAAAGTGTCGAATAATTTTAATTAAAAAAAATTGTAAATACAAAATTTCGTGAAAATCCGTCCGGTGGGGAGTCGTACGGTCAGATGGCCAGACAGAGAGATATGAAACAATTAATAGTCGATTTCCGCAATCATTTTACGAAGGCACCCCAAAAAAACAGGAAGAGACATCATATATTTTTTTTAATATTCACCGGTGTCACTCCATATTAACAAAAACAAACTTTGTTAATGCTAAGTATATCACTTAATTAAGCTGTATGTGGGTGCTTAGCGACAAAATTTCGGTGGCTATAGCTTGTTTTACACATTAGCAACTAGACGACAAAGATTAGTAAACAGTACAGGACAAGCAGCAGGACTTTATAAGACGTAGAATCTCAACAAAGTCGCCCTCGGTGGACTAGTGGTTAGCGTGCTCGCCACTGGACCCAAGGTTCGCGGGTTCGATCCCGGCCGAGGGCGATGGATTTTTAAGGGTGATAAAAATCCGGAGCACCGTCGGCCAAATCGGCCATTTCTCATCCAAGTCTCCTGACTGCCTGCCAGATGGCTCTGGCAGTCTCATCAGGATCGAGCAAAAAGTGCGGGCAGTGAGCCGGTCACTCACTACACAATGCACACTTACCGACCAGGAAACCTTCGGGATGAAATCCCAAAAAGAAGGAGGCTCTGGCCCACCCCGGGCTGTAACGCCATGGAAGAAGAATCTCAACAAAACCCTCAAGAAGAGGGTCCGACTCTATCGCCTGAGACAGCGCTTAGCGGAACACGCGTGCACATATGTTCGTCTTGTTACAAAATGGGATAAAATATAATTAAGGGGAATTCTTCCGCTCAGTATGAATGAGGATTAGACAGGAGGAAGATCAGTTATCAAACACACACGCCGCTGAGGGCCTCGAAATTGTATGTAGTCTATTTGTTTCACAGCAATAGACTGTCTATAATACAGAATATAACAAAATTTTGTGATCACAGCTTAATTTTTTGCTGCCTCTAAAAATGGATTATACTTTACAAACTAAAACGCTTACCTGGTCCTGTAGCATGCAGGAACTCTGGAGGCGCACAGAGATATATGTCAAGAATTTACCGCAGAAATGTCATTGAAAAGTTGTGTGGTCATTTAAAGATTTTTTTCCACAGTGTTAGTTACATAGCGTCGATGAATTGGGAAGTGGGAAAAACTTCCTCTCCCTGAACTTGCCTGGGAGAACTGATAGGAATGAAAATACAAACCCCCCGCCCCCACACTCCTCATGCAGCCCTCCCCAAAATTAACAACAAAATTTTCGTCAAAACGCAGCCATCTCACAGCGATCAAAATTTCTTCATAATGTGGGCCCCCAAAATCACACTTCAGCCCAGAAACCCCAACTTATTTCCTCAGCTTCACACTCCCAAAAGTTCACTCCCAGCATGCTTCTTCAGTTCCCAACGCTTTACCTTGTTTCCAGGCTAACTTTACCAGAAGGACGAGCGGGCCCTGCCTCGGAACTTCAAAGCAGTAAAATTTCTGCCCCCTCTCCCCCCCCCCGCAACAATAATAACTGTACTGCATTCCTCCATCCCGTTTATCTCTCTCTCTCTCTCTCTGTCAGTCTTCAAAGTGTTAATGTAGCTACATTAACAACAAAATTTGCTATCTTTCAAATCAACGAATCAGAAATAACATTCAGTGAACACTGTCAGATTGTTCGCATTTCGTAGCATGTTTCATTCTGTCAACAATCACTATTTTTCATAACTTAGATCTTCTTTTTGACTTGTTGATGCTCCCCCTTTATTGTCTGTTTTCGGGGCTGTTGCCCCATTCCTTCCGCCCTCGATCCGCCACTGCAGATGAAGAAGATAGCCTTGGAAGAAGCGTAAGTACGTCTCCCCCTTTATAAACACATCAAGAACAAAAAAAAAATGCTATACTGTCCAGGTCTGTCTTTTTTTTTAATTCAAAAAGAGCTGCATGAAAGTAGTATTTGATCTAGGCTACCACCTATTTAGCAGTCCAAATGCTGGCGAGGCATAATGACACAAACTTCCCGGCTTGTGACTCTGTCTCACCCTTGCTGACAGGCCTTGTGATGGATGAGGTCTCAAAACTGTACCCCCTCCTGTCCCGGGCCGCAGACTCCGCATCCACAGATCGTTACCACGCGATAGCGAGAGCCATTAGTCCATCCGCAGCGCCGCTGCTGCCACCTCGTGATAGGATGAGTGATTCAAGTCACTGGACACCAACTGCGGTCGATGGTTCTCGTCACTAACCCCCCCATGCTCGACGAGACAAGAAATACAAACAGAACTTTCATAAAGAAAAGAGGAAACCCATCTTCTCTGCTCATCTTTCCATCGCATTTGTGTCTACGTCTACCCATTTGCCTTCTTCCAAGGCACCCTAACAAAAATTCATCAAGGTCCCAAACACCGTAAGCTTCCAATTATAACACCCACGTCATTCGTCGCTACATAATATATGCGGTTAATGAAGCAGTGTTCAATAAACACAAACTCTCATTTAAACATTTAAAAGGGGAAGTTCTTGGTGAGTAATGGGTTCGTTTCCGGGCAAGAAAAACGGCTTACCTTTTATGGTTAACCGCATTTTAATCCAGTTTCGTAATATGAAAACTATTTTACGATCTGTTGCGAGTGAAGAGACATCACGGCAGTCAAATCACTCGCTGACCGCACATTAGGGCTCGTACTCACATCCCAAGCGGCTTGGTAACTAGTCAACATGTTTTTACAAAAAAGGGTAAGCTATACAGAGTTTAATGAACGTAAATTATATGATATATGACTATCCAACTCGCATTAATTCCGGTTAAAAGCCTTGCCGAACGTTACGGCCGTCATCTTAGTGCATGGCTATATTGATGATCATGGTTCCTGAGGTTGCAGGTTTGAATCCCCACGGGGGCATAATAATCGTTTCCTTTATTTTATGGTTTATGAAGAGCCAATGTCTTCTTTATGACAGAACGCGGAGCAAGAAGTACCTTTAAATGCATATAACGGCACTCCAAAACACAAATCAAATTCCGCAGTTCATTTTGTTCTGCATTCCATAGCAATAGCTATGAAATACGAGTATAATGTCAAAAGCGAGTTCCAGTCGATGCATTTAATAATTAGTGCAAATTCCAATGATAAATCGGTAATTTACTATGCTATGTCTTAATACCTCTCCGCTTCGGGCTGATCACTCGTCCAGAGGAGTCCTATCGAGTGTGGTGTGTCTGAGTGTGATCGTGAAGCCTGGATAATGAGGAGACCCTGGCCCACTAGGGGCTGTTGCGCCATGGAAAATAAATGCCTTAATACCACTGAGAAAGAACACGCAACAGCAGACCACTACGCAACTTTCACGCCATCCGAACTCCGTAGCAGTATTTTATATTATATATACCGTGCATTTTAATAATTAATTATTTATTTTATTCCGACAAAAGTGAATTGGATGCGCTGAAAAATGTGAACTCTCGACGACACCCCTGAGGATGGCATAAGGAGTGCCGAAACATATGTAGGGACAAATACTAAAATAGGTAAAGCAATCCCATTACAGGCCTGGACAGGCCCTTATGGTTCCAGGAGGTTGAGGCTCCCAGATATCTAGACAATCGGCACATGAAGGTGGTAAGGTTGTCAGCCCTACGCACCGGTCGCCTTTACCCCCCAGGAAATTTTCCTGGTACTCATTTCTGTTAGAGGCTGAGTCGACCCCAGGGCCATAGTGCGACCGAAAGGATTATGTCAATGAAAAATTCCAATGACACCTTCGGGAATCGAACCCGACCTGCCGGCTTGTAGAGCAGTGCCTCAACCAACTGCGCCATCGCGTGCCCCAACACTAAAATAGTGTAGTGCATTTGTTGGAATAAAATAATTAATTAATCCGTAGCAGTAACTTAAACATATCCTTCCGGATCCTTACTACCTCACAATCCCTAAATATTTTTTTCATTTAATAAGAAATAATCTTATAAACCTTTCTGCTTAAACAGCGTCGTTCAAGATCCTAAATGTTAGATGTGACAGATATTGCTTGCTGGTTGACAAACCAATGTCATTACCCACCTTAAAGTTGTTCACTCCATGTAATGAATACTGTATGTTTTCTACTATATAAATTGTACTGTAAATGTATTGTAAACAAAACACAAATGTTGACCGCTCTTTTAAAACAAACCAGCAGCATCACCTTCCACATCACTGCCGCTAAACAGCGTGTCACTTGACGCTGTAGGTCTGTGCAGGTGGTAAGGCGTTTTAGAACAACTCAAAAGTAAAGGGTAAAGCCATCCATTACAGGCCTGGACAGGCCCTGACGGCTCTAGAAGTTTGAGGCTCCTAGATTTCAAGACATTCGGCACACGAATGTGGTAAGGTTGCCAGTTCTACGCACCGGCCGCCTTTACCAACAGGAAATATTCCTGGTACTCGTTTATGTTAGAGGCTGGGTCGACTGCAGGGTCATAGTGCGGCCGGAAGGATTAGATCAATGAAAAATTCCAATGACACCATCGGGAATCGAACCCTCGACCTTCCGGCTTGCGGAGCAGTGCCTCAACCAACTGCGCCCCGCTGCGTACCCTGCTGGTCCCTCTTACGTCTTGAAAAGGGGTTATGGTCTCTTATTATTACAAGCAGCCCTATAAGATTATTTGGTACCTATATTAGAACCTCATTATTATCACATAGTGCTTGCCAACTGTACAAAAATCAGACCCCAGGTTTTCATTTCACCAATAGCTCAGTCGGTATAGTGACTAACTAGACTATCGACTGCACAACCAAAAAATCGGATTTCGATCCCCTCAGGGGAACAAATTTTTCTCTTCTACACAGCGCACAGACCGCTTCCGGTGGCCGAAAAGCCTACATTTCGAAGGTTCATAGCCGTACTGTGGCGCTGACCATTCAACAGCTAGTGCCCAGGTCAAGAATGCGTGGAGTTTAACCTTCACTTCCTCTGACGTCTTCAAGGCTTGCTCCTTAATTAAATTTACGAAAAGCATTTACCTTTACTATTTTCAATTAAGGATTTTTGTCGTAACACTGAAGTCTGGAAAAGGATGGTGCAGCAGTCCGTTATGGTGAAAATTCTGCAGAATATAATTACTATAGCTCCACTTTATAAAAGACAATAAGCCAAAGTCAGTTACAAATTAAGTTACTGATATAAATATTAGCCACTGATATAATCTTCTTGTTTTGACTTTGTCCATCATACAATTTTTTAATGAAGGGTCCACCACAATAGGTGCTTTCCGTGCCTGAAGACGGAAGCAGAGACGGCTTCCGAAACGTCGTGTTCCATTAAAAAATTAGACGATGGACTAAGTCCAACAACAATAAGATTATGTCAGTGAGTCACATACCATCGTCGCAGCCCTACAGAGTTAGATCAAATACAAGCACTTCCCTTAGGTCTACGAAACAAATTGGCAGAAAAATAGAATTTCGCAAAATACATCGATAAGCAAAAGTGTAACAGGCTGCGATAGATTAACAACACTTTAACGTCGGCCTCGGTGTATTGCACAGGCCTTTATTTCACAGTCCGACACCCTCGGTGCACAGTACGGTCGTCAATGCTTTTAAGGGTACTATAAATTTGGAAATCCTCCGTCGTGGGTAATAGTTTGAATTTCAAACACAGCATCTGGGAAAGGTTAAAAAAGCACCCAAAGAATTGTACTTTTGACGTAGTTAAATGTTGATTCATTCCTTAAAACGAAATTTTAAGTCTAACAAATAACCTCTTCGCGACATCAAAAAAATTTCAGAGCGAAAAGAAACTTTTAAAAATTACCCCCCCCCCCCAAGTACGTCAAGCCGAAGAGAAAGGGGAAGCCGGTACAAATTACCGGGGCCTGGCGGTCCGAAAGGGTGTCCGGGTTCCGAATATGCCCATACGCCTTTGTCTTTATCGGTATTAACAGATGTAATTAGGTAATGATGTGTCATGTTGCGGTCAGCAGCCATCTTGTGTACGGCACTCTTTGCTTTGTTTCCTTACTTTTCCCCTTGC
Source organism: Reticulitermes speratus (assembly GCA_021186555.1). Lineage (NCBI taxonomy): Eukaryota > Metazoa > Arthropoda > Insecta > Blattodea > Rhinotermitidae > Reticulitermes > Reticulitermes speratus. Next base: position 28,701,685 of record JAJKFL010000007.1, read on the forward strand.
CAATCCGCCTTTGGGGGGGGGGGGCAGAATTTTATTTTCCCCTGGGGCCCGAACCCGCTTTCAGGGAGCGCTTAGTATGGTGCAAAACTGAGCATACGAGCACCATGCCTGGTGTCTTATGCCACTTATGAGTTGAGAAATACCCCATTTTCTTTTCGTGCCGTTGTTGTACCCCGCATTGAGGGGTGACAGCGACATGACGCTTCTAACAACTCGAGTCACAACACACACTCCACCCTTTCGATCAACCAAAATATCAAACACCCGCCGTCTGCCAGGACAGTCCGAGTCGAAACACGCTGCAGCCTTCTCACGTAACTGCGACATTCCCACGGCTTCCGCATTAACCCTTTAAAAACAAATGACAGTACTTTTCTATCAAATTTTCTCCGATTTCCGACAGAGCACTTTTCATAAGTTCCTACCCTGCGTCCGTTTGTCCTTCTGATAAGAGCAACACGCAGATGCGTATGGAGCATTTGTGGAATAATGCCGACAGAGGGAACCCGAAATACTAGGACAAAATACTGTCCCAGGACAGCTCTGTTCAACATAAATCTCACATGGACTGACCTAGAATCGATCCTGGGCCTCTACGTTGAAAGGCCGGCGACTAACCGCCTGACCCATGGCGCGGCCAAGTAAAGAAAAGATTAATCTGAATTATATTTAATTACGCATTTCGTACCGCGCAGTAAACACACTACGTCTAAGTTATAAAAGCAGTCAGTTAATATTGTATAGTGAAATAGCCTCTGATTTTTCTGAGATCCACACAAAACACATAAATACACTAGTGGCAGAACGTAGAATATTTTAATGTCAACCCAGGTGGTACATATAGTAACCAGTAAGCCTTAAAAAGGTTATACTGCCATGGAACATCTTCCATTCGCCACGCTTGTGCATCATACCGTCCGGATTCCATAGTTTCATTTCCACAAATCCGCCATTACAAGCAAATTAGTTACTTTGTCTCGAAAAACAAACACATTTGATGTTATTTTAATTAGTAACATATTCACATTAATTCTTACGGATTCTGCTAATATGGAGTGGGCATCTCAATCCACTGAAGTCTCGCTGTTCCTACATGTACCGCCATAATATACCATAAAGAAACGAAACCAACGAGCAGAAATGCCGTAGCACGCCTGAGCGATTCGGCCCACAACACTGAGGGTGTATTTAACACTTAGACGCTACATACAATACACCAAGTCTTAAATATTTGCATATGAAACTTCACATAATGCAGTAAAGGAGAAGAACGGTAAAATATTTGATTCATGGTCGGAGGAAAAAAAAAACTTTGGTTCTTTTTATTTGTCAAGAGCGAGTACAGCCCACACAGACAGACACTCGCAGCTCCTGCTGTTGCAATGCGATATACATCATAACCGCCGACGAGACACAGCAGTTAATGCGTCTGTACTCCCACTAGTCAGCAACAATGAGATCAGGGCAACAAACGGGAAATGAACGATGGAAAATGAGAGCAACTGTCTATGTTGTTGGAGAAGGGAAGAAACAAAACGAAGGGAAAAATGAGACAAGAGGCAGAAAACAGAGAAAAATTAAATAACAGAGTAAAGGAAGAAGTACGAAAGAAGAAAGGCAATGAAAATGTGTAGGAAAGAAAAATAAACTGAAAACGAAGGTGTCGAAGATGAAAGAGTCCGATTTCAGAGTGCCAGCACTTTTCGAAATGTTCTGTTCCTTGCACATACAAAGTAACTTACTCCGTCTTGCCCTACACTATTGTAAAACGTTTGGTCAGAAAAGAGAGATAATAATTTTGTAACACAAAGTATAAAAGGAACAGCACAGCCAGCGCTGTTCACGATTCGAGTCTTGAATTTCTTTGCAATAAACGACGCTTAAGTTTACTCGGAAAGTTTCGGTACTCTTAAACAACTTTCGCATTAGAATTTTATCCCTTTCTATTTTTTTATGAAGTCTTACAACTTGTTTGCTCAAATTTTCATTACAAATTACAAGTACATAATTATAAGAAATCCTGTCATGTAAGTTCACATCACCCTTACTGCAAAGAACAAAATAAGAACTAAGAGAGTGGCCTGAATTATATACAAAGACCCAGCTCGTACCGCGCAGTAAACACACTCCGTCTCAGTTATACAAACCAGTCAGTTAATGCTGTACAGTGAAATAATCGCTGTTTGTTCTGAGATCCACACAAAACACATAAATACAGTCCGTACCGCGCAGTAAACACACTCCGTCTCAGTTATAAAAACCAATCAGTTAATGCTGTACAGTGAAATAATCGCTGTTTGTTCTGAGATCCACACAAAACACATAAATTACAGTCCGTACCGCGCAGTAAACACACTCCCTCTCAGTTATACAAACCAGTCAGTTAATGTTGTACAGTGAAATAATCGCTGTTTGTTCTGAGATCCACACAAAACACATAAATACAGTCCGTACCGCGCAGTAAACACACTCCGTCTCAGTTATACAAACCAGTCAGTTAATGTGTACAGTGAAATAATCGCTGTTTGTTCTGAGATCCACACAAAACACATAAATACAGTCCGTACCGCGCAGTAAACACACTCCGTCTCAGTTATAAAAACCAATCAGTTAATGCTGTACAGTGAAATAATCGCTGTTTGTTCTGAGATCCACACAAAACACATAAATACAGTCCGTACCGCGCAGTAAACACACTCCGTCTCAGTTATAAAAACCAATCAGTTAATGCTGTACAGTGAAATAATCGCTGTTTGTTCTGAGATCCACACAAAACACATAAATACAGTCCGTACCGCGCAGTAAACACACTCCGTCTCAGTTATAAAACCAATCAGTTAATGCTGTACAGTGAAATAATCGCTGTTTGTTCTGAGATCCACACAAAACACATAAATTCAGTCCGTACCGCGCAGTAAACACACTCCCTCTCAGTTATACAAACCAGTCAGTTAATGTTGTACAGTGAAATAATCGCTGTTTGTTCTGAGATCCACACAAAACACATAAATACAGTCCGTACCGCGCAGTAAACACACTCCGTCTCAGTTATACAAACCAGTCAGTTAATGTTGTACAGTGAAATAATCGCTGTTTGTTCTGAGATCCACACAAAACACATAAATACAGTCCGTACCGCGCAGTAAACACACTCCGTCTCAGTTATACAAACCAGTCAGTTAATGCTGTACAGTGAAATAATCGCTGTTTGTTCTGAGATCCACACAAAACACATAAATACAGTCAGTACCAGCGCAGTAAACACACTCCGTCTCAGTTATACAAACCATCAGTTAATGCTGTACAGTGAAATAATCGCTGTTTGTTCTGAGATCCACACAAAACACATAAATACAGTCAGTACCCGCGCAGTAAACACACTCCCTCTCAGTTATACAAACCAGTCAGTTAATGTTGTACAGTGAAATAATCGCTGTTTGTTCTGAGATCCACACAAAACACATAAATACAGTCAGTACCGCGCAGTAAACACACTCCGTCTCAGTTATACAAACCAGTCAGTTAATGCTGTACAGTGAAATAATCGCTGTTTGTTCTGAGATCCACACAAAACACATAAATACAGTCCGTACCGCGCAGTAAACACACTCCGTCTCAGTTATACAAACCAGTCAGTTAATGCTGTACAGTGAAATAATCGCTGTTTGTTCTGAGATCCACACAAAACACATAAATACACTGTGTGGGCAGAAGTAGAACGTTTTAATATCAAACCTGGCGGTACATAAAAGTGCCAATAGGCTTTAAGAACTATATGTTAGAAATAGGCCAATTTTCAGGCAACGACCGAGCAGTATGGCGCAGCGGCAATGTATCTCACTTGTATTCAGTGGGTCGCAGCTTAGAACCTCGGATGATACACCGAATAAACTAATTGACACTCATAGTTACTTTCTCTACCTCGGGGAAAGCAAAGTGTTAGAAGTCTCCGATTATAAACGATCACCTTCTTCCAAATCCCTTGCAATTCATCAATCATCAATCCTCTTAACATCGCCGCTAAACAGTCTCAGACTCTGAAGGTAAAGATGAAGGTCTCCCCGTACCATGCCATGCACTAACAGAAGGGGAGTATATGTATAGCAGCAATCATTCTTAACCTCAGCGCTAGATGGGGTGAGTTGTCAAGTCCACGCCCCGGCCGCTTCAAGCCCAGGGAAAAGAACCCTGCATCCATTGTACACGAGGCTTGGTGACCAGAGTAGTAAAATAAACAATTGGAAGCGAGACAGAAATGTTTAAAAAAAATCGTCTTTTCTGTCTGTAATCTCCAGTGTGTGGTACAATCTTGTATGACAAATACGCATTAGTAAAGTTTTGCCTCGTATATTGTTGTGGGATATAAAAACATACCACTGAATTTCCTTAAAGTCCAAGGTGACTCTATTAAACAAAATTCGAAAACAAACCAAAGACGTATTAAATTACGAGGATCGGCCAGAGAGAATTTACATCGCGAATAATATCGTAACTGGTTCGAATCCCCCCGGGCGCATGGATGTCTGTGTCTTGTGAGTGTTCTGTGTTGTCATGTAGAGGTCTCTGCGACGGGCTGATCACTCGTCCAGAGGAGTCCTGAGGTGTGATCGTGAAGCCTCGATAATGAGGAGGCCCTGACCCACTAGGGGCGTTGCGCCATGAAAATAATAATAATAATAATAATAATTTCGTAACTGACAAACGTTTAATCATTGTGATTATATGGGGAGAATTCCTCGCCGAGCGCTTGTCATATCTTTCCAGCGATGAGGCAAAATCTTGGCGACCACAAATTTAAAGATGATAGCGAGGTGAATACTGTTGTGACATGATGACTGATAGTACAGGACATAGACTTCTATATTTTCAGACCGTCACCACTCGAATATCAGCATTGTCATTGGCCAATATACACACTTTTTCCGTTAGTAATTGTGTAAGGATTGTAGTAGAGTTCTGTTTGAGCTCCAATTGTTGCAGAAGTTAGACTGAACCAAACCGAATCGAAATTTAACCTGGACAACAATTAGAATAAAAGGTAATTCAGTTCCACTGAACGGAATGTGATATGAAATAGTCGCACAGATATAAATTTTCCTCCCTTACGCTTTTATTCTATCACATTCCCGAAAGAAAACAGAAATTAAAACCCTTATAATGAAGCTGCGATTTTTTATCGTCTTGCAAAATATAACTGATCAACACTCAGCTCACATTCCATATATACAAACAAAAACATACGTTAACAAAAAAAACAATAATTGTTATGAGAACTGGCTCTTTCTGTATTTGACGCAGCCCAGAATGGTAGCTTCTTACCGACGTTTCGGGACAAATTGTTGGCCCCATCTTCAAGGGCCCAAGAAGAATTCTTCTTGAACTGCTTGACCTTTGAAGACGGACCCATAGATTATCCCGAAACGTCGGTAAGAAACTACCGTTATAAGCAGCGTAAAATCCCCAAAAAAGAGGGCATGTCTCATTTGCACCGCGACGGAAGACCTGAAATCTCATTAATTGTTATGGTACACGTTACTTTGACTATTTCCTGACGACATGCGCACGTAAGCAACGCCGAATGACGAAGCAGCGCGGTGAGAGCATTCTGGTGACGCAGTCCATGTCAATCATAGTAATATGGGATGTTTGTGTCGCACATTAAACTTGTCTCATTAGTGTGGATATGGGCCGGCCGCGCCTCTCAGCCTCACTAAAACATTGCCATGTCTGCCGCTGGACCCGAAAGATAAGCGAAAAGGAGACAGAGGACGCCGTCAGCGAGGTACAGACGTGGAAACCAGTCTGTCCAGAACACCGCTAGAGCATGTTCCAACTTTCAGGTGCTGTGAAAAGAAAGCTGATGACCACAGCACACAATATTGCGTAAAAAAATAAAGCAATCCCATTACAGGCCTGGACAGGCCCTTAGGGTTCCAGGAGGTTCAGGCTCCCAGATTTCTAGACAATCGGCAATTGAAAGTGGTAAGGTTGTAAGCCCTACGCACCGGCCGCCTTAACCCCCCCCGGGAAATATTCCTGGTACTCATTTCTGTTACAGGATGAGTAGACCCCAGGGCCATAGTGCGACCGGAAGGATTAAGTCAATGAAAATTCCAATGACACCATCAGGAATCGAACCCGCGACCTTCCGGCTTGTAGCGCAGTGCCTCAACCAACTGCGCCACCGCGTTACAACTTCTGTCTAATGTTCAGAACATCTTAGCTGAATCCAATGTAGATGCTTGAAACATTGACTTAACTGACGAGTTGGCAAGATTTTTTAAGACAAAAGTCGCACTAAGTTGCTGAAGACTCCTGTCGTATATCAAACGTATTAAGATCTAAGTCCACTTTACAACGAAAGCCAACATTTATTAGCATAAAGTCACGTGACAGTCATATAACAGACTGCCGCAATACACGCTAATTCACGGCCCTTTCAATCATCCACTTCTTTATTCTTACATCTACCCAAGCATTAATTGCATCCATCGCCGTGCTGCCAACTGGTGGTACCATGTCGTATTATAAGCTCTATGATCGATTGTTTCTTCAACCTCAGTCCGTACCTTACACTGCATACATTTTCTCTCCATTATAAAAACTTTCTTCGCAAAGAGCGCGTACCTCACAGAGAATACACAGTAACAATGGTTGTAATGGCAAGTAAAATGTCCGTCACCCATTCAACCACTCATTCACTAATTATTACTTAGCGTGCATGTGACATGCGCTTAGAAATCAAGGACACGTAACTGACGCGCATGGAGACGAAAACTGATATTTATTAAAGCGTTCTCCTATTTTAACATTCCAAAATAATATATTTATTTGTTACAAACCTGTTTTATTCAGTGCGTCCGTCCGTTGCCTACATTAACGACACACATCAACGCCTTATGTTGTGTTCCTTCTGTCTCTCACAAATTAGGTTCCAGCAATACCAGACTTCCAGCAATACCAGACTTCCAGCAATACCAGACTTCACGCCAATATTTCAGTGCTCCCTTATCCATATACAGGCCCATAAGAACCTAATGTTTGTCATTTTGTAGTTAAGCAGCAATCAGAATTGTCAGTAGTTACAAATCGTAACACGGTGTGACAGCACTCAACAGCGGTGACATGTACTTAAACTTCAGTCAGTATTGCAGTCCCGACATTTCCTCGAAAATATTACACAGCGCGGATAATCAAAGAAATCGGGATTTTAAATGTCTTTTAAGGGCCATAATATATAAGGATGAATCAAGGAAACTGTTATCTATAGAAATTGTAGTTGCAGATGGGATTCGTAACATTCTTTCTCCTTGGAATTTTAGAGGCTTATGCTACATTCCTTTTTATTTAAGTTTTAAAGTATTACACATACGAAAGGAAAAAATTATCGTGGTACTAACAATACATATCACATTTATATGACCTTCACCGTGCATTTCAACTTCACTGTATATTAAACCAACGAAATACACATTCACTATCAAATTTTAATAGTAATATATAACTTTCCCCTACTTATGTTTCGGTCTGCCTAGACCATCATCAGGGGGTTCAAACTACATTTAATTCACATCCATAAGTTCACTGTGTTACCGCACTCATTATAGTATGTTTATGTAAGTAAGATCACTGTATAAAAACACTTTCTAAAATCACCTATTTAACGTATATTGTCATATATAAAAACACACTGTATATAAGACTTTGAAGGCTCGTCAATGTTTAAAAGTTAAAATCGTCACCTGGGTATCACAATTGGCTTGTTGTATTATTTGTTCGTGGTTTTTCATTTGAAGTTTTTTTTGTTTTTGCTGTTGTGTATTCTGTGTTATCGCGAGTCGCTGTCTGCCTGTCTTACGGGTGCATTTCGTTGGTTTAATATACAGCAATACTGTTAAGTCACCAACTGAATGCACTAATTATTTTAAAAACACTATATGGTTCCTTAAAATATTTTGGTAAACACCCTACATATGTTTCGGCTTCATCATGAAGCCATCCTCAGGGGTGTCAGAAAACTTGCTTGTATAAAAACACGACGTGTTTTTATACAAGCAAGTTTTCTGACACCAAAATATTTTAAGGAACCATATAGTGTTTTTAAAACAAATAGTGCATTCAGTTGGTGACTTAACAATAATTGTGAAAAATGCACGGTGATTATAGAATAAAATACAGCAATACATATCACGTCTTTAGATGCAATACCGACCTCTACTTATTGAATTCCTGACATAAACAACTTCAGAAACTGCTTAAGAAACCTCACGCACACAAGGAGGAATGCGTATACACGGATCGGATGACGAAAGAGACCTTACAATTTGACACACTTACAGACAGCTAGTAACACTGCATGCGCTGCGTTGTAAGCGTGTACATGGTGGGCTGCAAATCAACCGGCATATATGGGACCGAGTGGTAAAACGGTTGATAAAAATCTGGTAAAAAGTAGAGAAAAATACGTGAATAAAAATGAAAAGAATGCAGACCTTAGCGAAAAGTCATATAATTAAATAAAATGGCACTAATAATAATGGTAATAATAATAATTTTAATTTTTAAAATAAAATATAGTCGGTTAAGGCTCATATAGCCGTTTAAGAGGGCGTTGGTTAAAGCAGAGTTAGTTAGTTAGTTATTTCCTGTCGCTCCTTGCGGAGCATAAGGCCTCCTTTCAGAGGTTTCTTGGTTTGGAGGTGTGCATTCTGTAGTGAGTGACCAGTCCACTGACTGCACAATTTCTACTCATCCTGATATGACTGCCAGAGCCATCTAGTTGTTAATCAGGAGACTTGCGTAAGAAATGGTACGAAACATCTCTATTCATGCCCGTAAGGTTCTTTCACATCTACGACATGGGACCGACGGCTTTACTTCCCCTCCGAAGAAAGTTGTTTTTTCACCCTTAAAAATCCATCGACCTCGGCCGGGATCGAACCCGTGAAACCTTGGGTCCAGTGGCGAGCACGCTAACCACTAGTCCACCGAGGGCGACTTAAACAGAGTCCACTATATTAATTTGTCAAAAACACAGAAGAATTAGAACTAAATACGTAGTACACAAAACCAGGGGTGCACTAATTTAACAAAAATCTAGAAGCCGCCTAAAAATTCAGGCTCCAGAAGAGCGAAATAAAGCGAGTTCGACACAGAGGACTCGACAAATATTAGGCGTCACTTTACAAAATTTAGTTGCCACGGAGACCTGGCGTCCGGGATTTGTGCGCCTCTATACAAAAGATTAGAAGTTACTTTTGTAATTAGTTCATAGAAGACATCAGCAGATAGCGAAGCACACTGCTTGAACATTCTAACACACTGCGACTCCTTACAACACTCCTGCATGCTTCTTGAGCAAGCCGGAGTTGGCTGTTACAGACCGCTGAACCTGTAGACAGACTGACCGTTCAGCAAAATGGCAACATGTATTAACTAGACTTAGGGACTCATGGGTAAAACTGTTTACAATGCACAAAGAATATCCAATATGCAGGGCCTAGGTCAGTTTAAGCATCAATTCATGTTTTATTCCAGTCAACAAGAAACGAAGTTTTGAAGCCATTAACAGACCGAAATGTAGTATTTTATTAGTTTCTTATTATTTCCTTAACAAAAGAGAGAGAGGACGAAATTATAAAGCAAATAATTCCATACGATATTTGAGGTTCTCACAGCGGTCTTGCTGAGGACTCAAGTCTTCTGGTATGTGACGGTACACCGTTGGATTAGCGGTTCCAGACGTTTCAAAAACTCTTACTACTTTCATCATCAACGGTGGATTGTTTGGCCCTTGAAGATGAAGGTAAACCATTCTTTGAAACATCCGAAACCACTCACCCAAAGACACAAAGTAATATCCCAAAAAAAACATTAATCCTACATTATTCCAAATAAATGCATTCTCTGCAAACAATATCTTCGACCTTCCAACTGCCATGAAACACATGCACAACGGTTGGCGAATCACTATTTGGGAACCAAACCAGTAGGCCAATGTGTGAGGTGTAAAGTTGAGTTGACCAGGGCCATTGTACCACATTCTACCGATCACCACCAACTGCTATAATGATGATACACCAAAACTATTTAAAAGAAGTCGCCCCTCTTTCGCCTCAGCCGGACCCACGCAGTGATCAGCGCTACGAGAGCTATTCAAGACGTGAAATACAACAGTGCCGCATTCACTACACCTTCATACAATTTCAATTCTCAGAATAAACGCAGTGGAAACCAACCACATGTTCATGTCTCTATAGCACAAAATCATAATATAGGGATAGGTAATAATACCTTTGATAATGTAGCGAAGTTCAGGTTGCTTGGGCATGATATTACCAGTTCATCGTGAAATTAACAGTACATTCAATTCGGGACACAGCTATTGCCATTCATTTCAACACCCTTTTCCTCCGTTTCTCCTGTCTAGAATACGTAAAACTACACAACTACATGTTATCACAACCTACACACACACACACACACAGAGCGCAGTGATCTCTCACCTGCATTTGTTATTTCTAATGAAGCAAAGTAGGCTAAAAAGTGCAGTTAAAAATATGCAGGCCGATCCCAGTGGCCGCGCGGTCTAAGTCGTGGGTCTACGGCCGTTCGCTTACTGGGATTGTGGGTTCGAATCCCACCGGGGGCATGGATGTTTGTGTTGTGTTTGATGTAAGGACGGTAGCATGAAACATAAGGTGACATGAAGGACAAAAAGGACTTCAACAGTACAAATGGATCAAAGGGGAAAACCCACGAATTAATACAAAAAAAAAATCCCGCCTAGGGCATGGATGTCTGTCTCTTGTGAGTGTTGTGTGTTGTCAGGTAGAGGTCTCTGCGACGAGCTGGTCCTCGTCCAGAGGAGTCCTACCGAGTGTGGTGTGTCTAAAGTGTGATTGTGAAGCCTCGAAAAATTAGGCGGCCTAGGCCCCCAAGGGGCTGTCGAGCCATTAAAAAAAACATGTAGAATCCTTTCATCGTGTATCTGAGTATGGTAGCTTCCATGGCATTTCCAGGTAGATGCAGGCTTCCTAAGCGGTAAAATTGCCGTCCTCATTGACAAAATTAAAGAGACTCCCTGTATGACGGACCACAACTTTTTAAGTTCATCTCTGACGTTGCCGTATTTATTTGGGTACGATCATTTATAGACAATTCTTGAGAAAATATTGTTCAAATGAAACTTACGCGAGACAATGTTGCAATTCAGTAAAATGTTGTACACACCGACGCCGCTTACCTGAAACAAAGAGAAAAAAAATGTCAAATTATTTCTAAACAGTGCTGAGGTTAAGAATGAGCGGAGCTATACCTCTGCTCCTCCTATACGCCTCCATGCCGTGGAATGGGCAGTTTTTATCAGTTCTTACCTTACTTACGGTCAACGCTAGTATATTTCTTAGTTGGCAGCAACAAAAAATATCGGAAATGTGCTGCGTGGAACTAATTTAAAAAAAAAAAGAAAGTCGCGTAGTGATTGTCCGTGACGCATATATTTATTCCTGAACAATACGGCATTATCTGCATCTGAGTAAGTAAACGTGTAGGTAATTCACAGTGCCAACTCGGATTCTATCGCCCGAACGTAAATGACTCCTGCAGCAACAGGGACTGCAGATCGAGAGGTCTGTTGATATTCCTTACAGATTTCAAGCGAACTATTTATTTACGCCCACATCTCATTCCAAGCTCTTACTGCCATTAAGAACAGAAAAGCCGCACAAAGAAGTGTCACGTCACAACATGCCTACAAATTATTATCATTACAGTGAAGTGACTCACGATATTACGGGAATAAAATTGTTTATTATTTATATTTAATGTTATATATATATATTTCCCTTCATGAGGGCCGGAAAATACTATACAGAGCCTCGGACCGGGCTCTTGTAAGTGCGGTAATGAACCTTCGGGTTCCATAAAAGCGGGGAATTTCTTGACTAGCTGACGACCTGTTAGCTTCTCAAGAAGGACTCTGCTCCATGTAGTTAGTTAGTTAGTTAGAGAGGCCGGGATAGCGACTCGCTACGAGCTGGACGATCCGGGATCGAATTCCGGTGGGGGCGAGATTTTCAGCACCCGTCCAGACCGGCCCTGGGGCCTATCCAGCCTCCTGTACAATGGGTACCGGGTCATTCCCGCGGCCGGGGCGTGGCGTTGACCACCTACCCTCATCTAGCGCTGACGTTAAAGAAAGCGTAGAGCTATACCTCTACTCCCCCTCTGGGCCTTGATGGCCTGTTCTAGGGTGAATTTTGCCTTTTATATTCCTTTCATATATTTAACATTATACATTTTCCATGCAGTTGTTTTGTATATATAAGTTTGTTACCAACTACTGCACAATAGTTATACATGCTCCTACATGTTTCGGCTGAACTACTTAGCCATCATCAAGGAGTCATCGTACACAGACATAAGCAGCGTGCAGCGTGTCATAGAATGGTAAAATATACATACAGGGCATACACAAAAGAATGGTGCGGTATTCATATAATATACATTGAAACCGCACCATTCGTTTGTGTATGCCCTGTATATTACAGTGGTAATCACTAAATTTTTTTATAGTTTACATATAAAATCAGTGTGTTTGATACACAAAATTCTTTTAAGTATAAAATATATAAAATCTAAAATTAAACCTGTTTCCAAACATGTTTCGTGACCATTCCCAGTTGTGTGGGGTAGAAACACTTGGCTGTGGTCCCCGGTATTTATTCTTTACCTGATACCTCTGTACCTCAGTGCAGCACGAACACTCATGGAGTTAACATCGTGTAACAAAAAGAAACAACAGGAGACATTTATACTGCAAGATGTTTGGAGACATTTATACTGCAAGATGTTTGGAGACATTTATACTGCAAGATGTTTGGAGACATTTATACTGCAAGATGTTTGGAGACATTTATACTGCAAGATGTTTCCATTTATTCTTTACCGGAACATTGTACCTCAAGTGCAGCAGAACATCATGAGTAACATCGTGTAACAAAAAGCAAACAAGGAGACATTTATACTGCAAGATGTTTGGAGACATTTATACTGCAAGATGTTTGGAGACATTTATACTGCAAGATGTTTTGAGACATTTATACTGCAAGACGTTTGGAGACATTTATACTGCAAGATGTTTGGAGACATTTATACTGCAAGATGTTTGGAGACATTTATACTGCAAGATGTTTGGAGACATTTATACTGCAAGACGTTTGGAGAAGATTTAATACTGCAAAATGTTTGGAGACATTTATACTGCAAGATGTTTGGAGACATTTATACTGCAAGATGTTTGGAGACATTTATACTGCAAGATGTTTGGAGACATTTATACTGCAAGATGTTTGGAGACGGCCTTTTTACATTTTTACATCTTACATTTTAATACTTCACTTGCAATTTAACCTGAATAATTTTTTAGTAATACTGTACATCAGTTGACTGTTGTATGATGCTGGTTTATAAAGGTTTAACATTTACTGACATATCATACGCTGCTTGTGTCGTTACAATATTATAGATCCCTGATGGTGGCTAAAATACGTGGCCGAAACATGTAGCAGCGCAAAAACTAAGCTTCGTGCAATAGTTGGAAATAAAACTAGTGTTGCTGGCTTGTCACCCAGAAAATGGTACAGCAATACCTCGCTCTTTCGACGGGTTAGGGAGCAGAACACTGACGAAAGTTGAAAATCGACGAAAGTCGAAGCATAGTTTTTATTTAGCTTTCATTTATTTATTATACTGTTATCACAAAAATAACTAGAACTGTTTACAGTATAATCACAAAAACAATATAGTATGAGTAGTTTGTTTATTTTAATCACAAAAATAAGCAGTATTAATATGTTTAATCACAAATATAGAGAAGCAATCCGACAATTTCAAAAAACAGTGCACACCGAACGACTTATGTTCAAAGACTGAACGACGAAAGAAACAAGATGGCGCGCGGTGGTGACGAAATGCGAAGAAAGAGCAAAGCAAACGACAAAATTTGGAAACGTGGATATAATTGAAAACCGACGAAAGAGCGAAGAGACGAAACTCGAAGCGGCGAAAGTCGAGGTATCGCTGTACTTCCATGTTGTTATTCATAGCACAATGGTATCAGGTTTAGGTTGACCGTGACAAGAACGGTTATATTACTTGGTGCATGGAACAAACAAAGAACGAACGTACACAATTCCGCGATGTTAACTTGAATTTCGATTTTTTTAGCACAAGTCCCACTACATTCCTTACACATAAACTTAAAGCTGAATCAAGTACCACTGCAGGGGGACTGATGCGACATAGGGTCTGTGGCTCAACACATAGCTAACCTGGGCATTAGATCGAGCTGAGTGGTCACTTTCACGGGCCGGCCGCTTTAATGTTGGGAAACAGCAACTCATGCCCATTGAAAAGGGCCTAAGTGGGCCCCCAGAACCAATCTTGACGCTTTACAGAATGAAAACCCCCCAAAAGAGGTTCTCACAGCTGTCATCATGTCATTTGGTAAATAACTACCGACGTTTCGAAGAATCGAAAGTACACAGATGTAGCCTTTTCCCAACGGCAGCTTTGAGCTCCGTAGAACAACATATATCAGTGTACAAACAGGAGAATTACACGAATTAAAATCAGCTAGGTTTCCAAAAATAATATTACTATGGGGGCGCCTTTCTGTTTCTAGCATAAAGCATCAGTGCTTTAACGGGGTTAACATAACATTCAGGCTCTAGCCCACTGCGTCTCTAGCTATGACTGCCACAGATCAACACTTCGCCTAAGGCCGTGCCATGGCTCAGGCGGTTAGTCGCCGGCCTCTCACCACGGAGGACCGGGTTCGATCCCAGGTCAAGTCCATGTGAGATTTGTGGTGGACAAAGTGGCACTGGGACAGGTTTTTCTCCGAGTTGTCGGTTTTCCCCTGTCAATTTCATTCCACTGGTGCTCCATTATTTGTAAAACTTGGTAAAAAAACTGCTCATCCTCATCTTCATCTTCATCACAGGGGTTGCACAATAAGCCTTAAGGCTGCGGTGCGTCTGTAGCATCAGCTGCGGCGGCCCCTCACCACAAAAAAAAAAAAAAAAACTTCGCCTGATACGTCCTTATATATTGTAGCCATACACAGATACTGTGAAATCAGCTACGATGTAATTCCGACCGAAGCAGTGGTACCTCTTGACTGCTTCATAACTACTGACTGCTTTCGGGAATGACTGCCATCTGGCGTAAATATTATCAACTAAATCCATCACACCGACTAATGAATAAAGCGCTTTATGTAGGGAATATATTAAAAGAATATAAAATAATTTAAATTTTTGAAAAAAATGAAGGCACTTGTTAAACCCATATTGACAATGATAGTTTATTACATCTAACATTACGTGGATCACTTAAAAGAGACCTGAGTACAGGCAACCGTCGGAGCAACATTGCTCTAAACCTTGTCTATACAAAGAAATATTGCAAGACAAGAGTTTAGGATAAAGCCAGACCACGTACAGTTCAGCAATCAAAGACATAATACATTTCTCCTTCTGTGCATGTGACAGACTGTTCCTAATAAAATTTTATAGTTGCCACTCTCGATCAAATCCAAATGTCACAGAAACCCTTGTATGCTGTCCAGACTGGAACAGTACAATCTGACTTTTCTCCGCACAACCAGCCCGTTCACCCACATGATAACAAAAGCCTACAATTTGTTCCCGTTACAGTACGCATTCCTTGTAAATTTTAAGGCTATGCGACGTCAACTTGCCTCTTCTAGCCTTGATTTCAGGCTTTCGCCGCGACGTTGATGAAATCTGCGGTCTTCTGGGGTGTTACGTCGGTAAACAATTACCACACGACGCCGCGTAATACCCCAGAAGACCGCAGATTGCCTCTTCTAGTCGCTACTATTCGGGATTCGATTCAGGGCAGGTACAAGGGATTTTTCTCTTTTCCAAAGCGGATCTAGGGCGCATCCAGCCTCCCACGAAACTGGTAACAGTGGTTCTTTCCCCGTAGTAAGGCGGTCAGTGCGTGGAGTTTGACCACTGGCCCACAACACAATCCCCAGGTTAAGAATGAGTAAATCTATAACTCTACTATCCCTACAATGCCTATGGCGTGGAAAGTTCACCTTTACCTTTAGTTTACCACCCTGCAACGCACAGAGTTTCTGAATGTTCTTTACATAGTGGTATATATACACTGTGCTCCATAACAGTGCTACACAAAACGTTTTCAATTCCGCTAAGAACAATTCAGATTTAATTGTACTGATATTGTACCGCTTTTCCCCAGGCACTCATCACAACTGAAGTATTTACCATACTGTCGGAACATTTTTCTATTCCCTCTTGATGCAAATCCGAGTCCTGTGTTATCAGCCAAAGTGTCACGGTCGTTTAAACCTCATGATTTTGTGGCCGCGAAGAATTTTCTTCGGCAACGTATAAATACGCTAATGTCTCGGCGAAGAATTCCCCAGATAAAATAGTAAATCCGTGTAGGTTACTTAGTTATGGAATTACACGTCATATAAACCTATTTACTGACAGACCGTCCTAGTTCTGGGTTGTCCCAAATTTTTGGGTTTTGTGAAAATAATAGGGAATCATTGGGTTAAGTTAAAGGATGTGCTGAAGTTTGCTTAGACTGTCTTTACCCTGAAGGTAAAGAGAGTTAAGTTCCTTCGAAAAATCTTGAAATATTTCAGCAACGATACAGTATGACATCCCAGCAAATAAACCGCCGCTCTGAGAAACTCAGATCTCACAAACCGATCAACTGTTCATAAGTGATTCAAAAGGTCTGGCTGTTATAATCAGATGACACATAAAATATTGTCTGGACCGAGTCATGTTCGCAGAGCCTCACAAATTTGCACATCAGAGCTGACATGTAACCTGTCTGTCCGATAGGAAAACACAGCCCTAATGAAACGACAAACTGGGTGCTAGACGCAAGGGGCATACACTATCAGCCACTATGCAAATCATCGAATACAGTACAGACACAGAACGTGATTTAGCTTTCATCTGACAAAGAAGTTTCTGTTTTTAAAGATGACAACCCCCCTCCCTCCAAAAAAGAAAAGAAATCGAAGGTAAGATATCATTTTGGTCCTGACACTTTAGCAGAGAGGTGTGAATATATGCAAGGAGATTGAGACATCGAAGAGATGCTATTTACTCCCAACAAGTCTGTTGGGCTTGAACAGAGTAGCATGTAGACTCCCCCCCCCCCCCCCCATTCGCGAAAACACGGCACGCCATACTGAGATGACAACTGTATCCATGTGTATCGTCTCGGTGCTTTGTTTTAATGGACCCGGTATTTCAGAGCGCAGTCAACACCTCTTCAATTCATCGCCTTGAAAAATAGTTCAAAGAAAAGCCCACATCACAAGAAAGAGAAAACACGAATATGGCAATGGGAAACACGTGGAAAAGATCAAAGATAAAATGTCAGTTTATAAACCGTAGTGCTATAATTTGTCTTCATTCTGACTAGTCTATGTACCCAAAATGTTGACCCTGAGTTCGAGTAACATTCAGTGGTCTTTGTTATCCGTGTAAGGTACTGAAAATAATAATTCGAAAAGGTTCTAAACGATTGCCAATCAGCTGGCTACACGATTTCTCTAACACGTGACAAGACAAACAATGGTAACATTAGTAACCCACCAAACTTAGCAACACTAATAAACCTCGGTAACAAGGCAAAAATGGCACCGCCAGTAACCAAATTAGCCACAACATACGAAGGTCTTCATGTAAAGTGCCGGTATTTTGGTCCGATTTTTAACTGAACTTGAATTTTCTCGACAGATTTTAGTAAAAACATAACCATATTTCACGAAAATCCTTCCAGCGGGTGCCGATTTGTCCCATGCGGACGGACAGACAGACGGAAAACATGACAAACTTAACAGTCGCTTTTCGCAAAACTTCGTGACCGCGCCCAAAAATTTAAGTTACTGGCTTCCACTTGTTGCAGGCTATCCAGTTAATTCCTCACTCGTGACTTTAACAGTCCACTCTAATGCACTGAAATTCGGAAGGTAAAAATGAAATGAAAGAAATAACCAAGGTAAAGTGCCTTCACGCAATATAAAAACAAAGAATAGAAGGTAAAGAAAATTTATAAAGCGTAAAAATTAACTCTTGAAACAAAGTAAGACAGTAAATATCTCCACCTGAAGGAAGCGACTTTCTTTTTTTTACTTGATAGATTACGTTGTTCTTGAAGGTGACAAAAAAAGAGAGAAGTAACATAACATCCAAATGTGTATATATATATATATATATGTATGTACGTATCCCCGGACACGGACACTGTAGCTACAAGACACGGCACTTTAGTCTGTCCGACAGATACTGTGTTGTGTGATAAACACCGCCTGTAGCTTGGTGTTCTAATACGTCACTGATAATATGCAGACAGTTCGCCTCTCTCTCTTTGTCTCACTCTCTGTCTCCGTCAAAACCATTTGCCCGCCTGCATGACCAACAATTGTATAACAAGTCAAGGTTCTGTTGAATTCTCGCTTTCGTATTAAACTGTCCCGATTAACAGTTTATTTATTCTCCCGACGTGAATTCGGACCATTGGTAGTTGCTTGCCTCGTTCTTAGCTTACTCAAGTGTGCTGTATCAAGTTCAGAAAGCTGCTCGAATAAGCAAGGCGGTTGAGGCAAATAACACAGCCACAATTATTCGACATCCCTTGATTTGGTTTCGTTCACTGCGTCCATTTTCAGCTATTATTATTATTATTATTATTATTATTGGCTGTATGTCATTTTTGCTGTTCAGTCATCATATTAATAAACAGGTACTAAATTATTATTAATTATTTCATTAATTATTATTATCATTATTACTAGTTATCGACTTTTATACGTAGTATTTACAATTATATACTTCAGACAAACCATGTTTCTAGAGGTACATAATGTTGCAGCTATTCTGTGGTTGCAATTTATGGTACATGTAACGTTATTTCCCATGATAAACGTTTTGTATAGGATGTTTTTTTTCCTACTTGACCGATAAGCGCCCGCCCGACGCTCTAGTGAGTTTTTATTAGAATTTCCAAAGATCATCACTGCGATCGTTTGTCTAGCTCCCGTCATCGACTGTTAAACCTCCCCGACATGAGGCGTACGACACAACGCTGGCAGAGCGTAGGGTGGAGCGTTGGGCCGGCGCTTATCAATCAAGCGGGGAAAAAAGCACCCTGTACTTCTACATTAGTACTTTTCGAAGTATGTGCGCAGTGCCCACTGGGGTTTATTTATTATTATTATTATTATTATTATTATATTATTAAGCCGATCCCAGTGGCCGCGCTGTCTAAGGCGTGGGACTGCGGCCGCTCGCTTGCTGGGATTGCGGGTTCGAATCCCACCGGGGGCATGGATGTCTGTCTCTTGTGAATGTTGTGTGTTGTCAGGTAGAGGTCTCTGCGGGCGGGTTGATCCTCGTCCAGAGGAGTTTTACCGACTGTGGTGTGTCTAAAAAGTGTGATCGTGAAGCCTTATAATGAGGAGGCCTAGGCTCATTGGGGCTGTTGAGCCATGGAAATATTATTATTATTATTATCTACATTTCTGATTCTGTCGCTGTAGCATTTAATTCTATGAGTCCATCGAATCTCGGCAGGGATAAAAAAGTTTGAATATTTCCGTGTACTTCTTCGACCTTCAAAGCAAATTCCAGATAGCTGTATTACAACTGCTGTTATTATTTCTGTGGATGTAGCCGACAGTGCCACCGTAATCAAAAGCAGCAGTTGTCCAGTTTCAAGAAAAGTTCAACGTACGACCTGCTTCATTTGACGCTGTTATCCCCGAGATAACCCGTCGGAGTAAGCAAACAGCCTCAAAACGACGCTTCAAGGAGCTATAAAACAAGTTTCTGTAGAATTTTACATGCCTGACAGCTAACATAAATAACCTTCTTCAAGTGAACACGTTTAAATATTTCTTAAAGATCTGGACTGTACAAGTTAAACCAATGTTTCAAATAATCGGATAAGTATTAAAGAAAGAACACGTAACAATAATCTAATAAAAACACTGTCCATCTAAATATGTGAATGACAAAGGTTAAATCCTGCAATGTTAATCGCACATAAATACTGCTGTGTCATCTGTGACGACTCCACATCTTCTTCATCTTCTTCTTCTTCTATCTTCGTGTAAGAACGTGGCGAAGGAAATAAGGCGAGTGCCAAGAAAAGAGGAGAACATCACGAGACTCTTTAGCACAAGATGAATTGCTTCAGGGGTGGCGACCAGCAGGGCAAAGACAGATTACGAAGCTAAACGGTGTAACTTTCTTGTAATTTCCAGCACCTGGTGCAGTCATTAGCGTTACGTAATGATCTCTACACAGAAAGCAAATAATTTTACAGTGAAGGGAAACCTACTCGTATACACATATCTGAACCAAAGGACGGTAATGCCGTCTCCATGTAGCACTACGTCAGTCATAATCGTCCTTCGTTTCGACGCCGTCATGCATACATGCACATGAGAAACGTCGTCAAAAACAAAAAAACACAACAATAACACAACAATAACACAACAATAACACAACAATAACACAAACTCACAAATTAATAGAGATTTTGCTACCTCGATTTGTTCTTAAATTATCAAGTAGAAAACACATAAATATTATTCGAAATTTTATACGAATTTTAAAATAAGATTTAAAAAAATAGATAAATACAAAAACAAAACATTTGCTCGCAACACAATGCTTACAATCATGAAAATTCTTCGCTTTACCCACCAAAACAGAAATATCTACCCGCTCAGGGGAACACGTAGCAAACCTTATCCCTTTCCCCTGTTTATCCTGGGCCGATCTCAGTGGCCGCGCGGTCTAACGCGTGGGTCTACGGCCGCTCGCTTGCTGGGACTGCGGTTTCGAATCCAGCCCGGGGCATGGATATCTGTGTCTTATGAGTGTTGTGTGCTGTCACTCATCCAGAGGAGTCCTACCGAATGTAGTGTGTCTGAGTGTGATCGTAAAGCCTCGATAATTAGGAAGATTAGGCCCACTAGGGGCTGTTGAGCCACTGGAAGAAGAAGAAGAAGAAGAAGAAGCTTATGCTGGACTAATTTGATGAACTTAGTTACGCATAATAACCAGACAGTCATTTGTATTCTGAACACATAGTTTCAACGGCATTTCCTGGAATATGTTAAAGACACGGCAACTCATACGATAATCTCCATGTTGTTAAAACATTCTTGTCATGTAAGACAGTACGCGATCTTCCTACTACGATACGAATCGCGAAGTTCCACAGAATTAAGGTCGTCTGAAAGCTATGGCTGTATACACTTGAAAACGCATTCTGCTTTTAACATAAAGTCAACCGCTGGTTTAAAATTATACAACCAAACAAGCAACAAACGCATGAGACACTGGTGTGGTGCGTTTTACGGTCTCGGAGTGTAGGTCTGTAAAAGCACTAATGATTTATCTCAGTGAGTTAGAATCCTGCGCGAAAACTTTACAATTGCAGTCATAGTAAAGGAGTACTCCGCTTATTACAAAAGCCTAAGGCAGGGGTTCACAAATATTCTAGGAATCTAGGAGACACCTCAGACTTTTTGGCGCCAGGTGGTTGAAGCAGCAAAGTTCTACGCAGAGGACAAATATTAGGCGCCACTGTACAAAAAGACAGGCAACGTAGGCATAACATAAAATTGAGGCGCGTTCGCGTAACTATTGTTGCTGTGGAAAAGCAATAAGTATTACATATTCTGAGCGTGTGTCTGTAGCCTTAGTTATCCAGCATGCAAAGCGCATGCGCAGTATTATATTTTCATCTGTGGACTGTCTGGCTCTACCATATTTTTCCACATTATCTCATAAACGGTACGATTTTCGGAAAAAAGTTATTGAACATAAAATGTGAGTTTCTATTTTCTCTACAGCTTTTGTCTGAAACATTTCTCATTATAAGAATAATTCAGTGAAATATTATCATAAATGTACATAGGTCTTCATGTAAAGTAACAGTTACTCTTGTCAGATTTTAATGAAACTAAAACTTTCCCGACAGATTTTCGAAAAATGCCCAAATGTAAATTGTCATACAAATCCTTTCAGTGGAAGCCAAGTTGTCCATGCAGACGGAAAGACGGACAAACAGACATGACGAAGCTAAAAGTCGCTTTTCACAATTTTGCGAACGCTTCTAAAAATTAGTAGCCCGGGCGACGTTTAGCCCGCAGTTTGTGCACCCCTGGCCTAAGGTTCATTATAGTGTTTAGAAGCACACCGCCAATGGGTCAGACTCTGAGGAAGATGAATCAAGTGAACATATTTGCGCATAGCCCTATTATTATAAGTCACCTTGAACTCTACGTTCCTGGTTTTACCGTCTAAAATTCTGTAAGCATTTCTCGTCTCACCACGTAGTCTCTATATCGCCCCACCCATTCTTTAATAACCTCTGTAATGCAATTTGGGAAAGCGTACAAATTATGAAGCAATCCGTGATCATTTATTTACATCCTGATGCTATTTTCTCTTAAATATTCTCCCAAGAACTTTGCTCTTAAAACCCTTAATTTGCATTCTTCTGTCGGACTAAAAGACCAAATTTAAAAACTGCATAAAACCACAGGCAAAATCATAATCGTTTGTATCCTAATCTTTGATTTTTAGAGAAGAAACTGGAAGATATGCAACACAAAATAAAACGCATATGTCTGCAGTAAGTAGGCTAGATCAGTGGTATTCAACCTATTTTTATCGCGTACCCCCACATAAAATTTCTCTTCAACTTTGTACCCCCAAAGTTGTTGGTGCATAATTCAAGTTATACATAGTCTATAATCTACATCTAAAATAAATTAAACAAATTACACCCAAAATAATTTATTAAATAATAAGTTTTAAATTAAAAAAGGATAATTAAGCTATTAAATAACAAATACATTATTGCTTATCACATAAACGTTAATAATGTAAAAAGGTATTTTCGAAAAGCAAAATTATATGCACTTTTTTTCCCCAATGGCTCGACAGCCCTATATGGGCCTGGGCCTCCTCGTTTCGTCGAGATTTCACGATCACACACATTTGAGACACACCACAGTCGGTAGGACTCCTCTGGACAAGTGATCAGCTCGTCGCAGAGACCTCTACCTGACAACACAAAACACTCACAACAGACAGACACATCCATGCCCCCGGTGGGATTTTTTTTTTTTTTTTTTTTTTTGCCTGTCCGGGGTTTTCCCCCTTTTTTGATCCAATTTTGTACTGTAAATCCTTTCGTCCTTCACGTCACTTTACGTTCCATATTACCGTCCTTACAACAAACACAACACAAACATCCATGGCCCCGGTGGGATTCGAACCCACGATCCCAGTAAGCGAGCGGCCGAAGACCCACGCCTTAGACCGCACGGCCACTGGGATCGGCTTGATTCGAACCCACGATCCCAGTAAGCGAGCGGCCGAAGACCCACGCCTTAGACCGCACGGCCACTGGGATCGGCTTGATTCGAACCCACGATCCCAGTAAGCGAGCGGCCGAAGACCCACGCCTTAGACCGCACGGCCACTGGGATCGGCAATTATATGCACTATGTGGAATAAAATGAAACTAGCCGCCCAGATAAGAACCGCATAAAGGAGAGAGAGAGAGAGATAAATGGCGCTCCCAAATCGCATGTCCTTACGTCCGGGTCTCTTGTGGCTAACACTAAATCTGGCCCTGATGATTCAGTGTTTATCATGAAATAATACATTTATTTTTTTTTTAATTTTTCGTACCCCCTAAGATGTCTTCGCGTACCCCAGGTTGAATACCACTGGGCTAGATTACAGCCTGTATTTCACCTATAATATTATAACTCGTCATAAGTTATTATTTATACATTAAAACACATTTTAGACGCTCCACATTTTGACATCATGTCATTCTATTCACATTCATTACCATTAAGTAACTGTATTTAAAAAAATCAGTTACAGTTCATACCAAATAAACCCCACGATAAGTCGGTCCCTGTCACCACGATAAGTCGGTCCCAGTCACCACGGCATGGCGCGTCCTCGGGTTGCGGATGGAGGAACGGCCTGTGGATATGGAGGGTAGCTGCGAATACATTGAATAAGCAGTCGCGGACAGCCGACAAGGGGTTGTCCTACAGCTTGGGGATTGGGCGAGGTGCTAACAACTGCTCACCGTAAAAAATTACCAAGTTACGAATCATTCAAAAAAGCCTCGGACCTGGACGGATTCTTTGGCTCAGGATAGGGACAAGTGGCGGGCTCTTGTGAGTGAGGTAATGAACCTTCGGGTTCCACAAAACGCGGGGAATTTCTTGACTAGCTGACGACCTGCTAGCTTCTCAAGAAGGACTGTGCTCCATGGAGTTAGTTAGTTACCAAATAAACCACAACACACATATAACTACACGGATAATGTCGCTACAACATAAGTATGGCCGGCAGGTTGGTACTATCGAAAGCTGAAGTGAAGTCACTTCAAGTGACATAATTTGTATACTAAGTTTGACGGATATCAATTGTTTCGCATAACGAAATCAAGGAACGGACAGACAAAAACCAAATGCAGTGAGAACTGCCTGTAACAGAACAGTAAAGAACCGAAATTTTTTTCCATTGCAAGCAGTTTCCGTTTCATACAGATACTTCAAGTTTGAATTCTCCAAAATTCAGATCCTCGGGACTGTAAAAATATTTCCGCGAAGGACGGGTTTCCGTTACGTCCAGGTTACGTTTAAGACAGGTTCCACGTTATCACAATAAAATAATCGGGAAAAGAATATCTGTACTTCTGAATCGTAAAAAAAGTGAATTTGAAAATGTATGCTTACATGCCGACAAAGGAAAACAAATTAACACGTTTCGGAGAATACATCCGTCATCACGAAGTGGTTACACACGTCATTCAAAAAACTAACAAATCCAGCACATTTGCGGCAACATCCCGGTTCACTGACGTGCCCTTTCCATACGGACTAAAAACACAAAAGTTTATGCAAATTTCTTCCCTTCATCTTCACAATGATTAGTCACATCAATACTGGGTAAAGCTACAAACACTCGACGTTTCGGAGACTGCTTCCATCTCCATCATCAGGAGCAGATCAGTCTCGTCCGTCTCCATTATCGGCTACTAATCGCCCCTGAAGGCCTTACTCATAGTTACTTGGATTTGAAAACATCGCATATTATTGGCGTTATCCATTCAATACGCCAGTTGCAAGTGCCAAACGCATAACGACTAGTCACAAAAGTAAACGATAAAGGTAGAGCAATCTTTATAGAGGCCTGGACAGGCTCTTAGGTCTTCCAGAATTTTAAGACAAGGGGTACATGAAGGTGGTAAGGCTGTCAGCCCTACGCACCGGCCGCCTTTAGCCCCCAGTGACCCTGGTACTCATTTGTGTTGCAGGCTGAGTCGACCCCAGAGACATAGTGCGGCCGGAAAGATTAAGTCAATGAATAAACCCAATGACCCCATCGGAAATCGAACTCGCGACCTCTAGCTTGTAGCGCGGTGCCTCAACTAACTACACCACCGCGTACCCCATAACAAATAGGAAAAATAAAAAGGTAACCTAATCAAACACACCCACATTACATATCGAAATGGTTTTAATTTTAAGTCACATTAATGTGAGCATAGGCCTGCTCGAGGACAGAATACAAGACAAGAATATTGGCAGCAAGTGTCTAAGAAGCCATGGCCTGTCTTTAAGGTGTTGACATAATAAGGCTCAGCAGGACAGCAAGAATGATATTTAAAAATACAAATCACCTTTCGCATAGACGCTCAAAAATTTATCATTTCAAGTTCAATAATGCACACTCAGTAATACCCTATCATTTGAAATTGTTTCTGCAACTGCGTCAAGTTATTTGATAAATGACATTTCATTATTGAGATATGAAGCAAGAAGCTATTTGTTGATGGGATGTGAAATGTGTTTGCATTTCATTGTTGTTATTCGGGTTGTGACCACGGGCCCGTGACGGCGAAGGGAGCATGAGAAGTCACGACTGTGACACTTTGGAATGACAGCTAACACCAGGGGTCCCCTGCCATGTCCTCCCGCCTGGTGCTTTGATTTCTCTTTATGGGACTCTTTAACGTAGGAATTCTAAACCTGGCTCCTGAACACATGAATCAAAGCATGACGGCCATTGTCCCTAGTTGCCAACACGCCCTAAACCCTACATGAATTGCAGATACACACACACACAAACACACACACTTTCTTAACCCTTTAAGGCCCAATGTTTACTACATGATCAGCCACGTTCAACATTCAGAAATTCTACGTTCAGCCCACACAGTGTATATCAGAACAAACAGCGATTATTTCCCTATACAGCAATACCTCGCTCTTTCGACGGTTAGGGACCAGAGCACTGACGAAAGTCGAAAATCGACGAAAGTCGAAGCATAGCCTTTATCTAGCTTTTATTTATTTATTATACTGTTATTACAAAAATAACTATGAACTGTTTACAGTATAATTACAAAAGTATAGAATGGTTTGGTTATTTTAATCACAATGTAAGAGATTCAATGCGGACAATTTAAGAAACAGTGCACACCGAACGACTTCTATTCAAAGACTGAACGACGAAAGAAACAAGATGGCGCACGGTGGTGATGAAATGAGACGAAAGAGCGAAGCAAGCGACGAAATTTGGAAACGTGGTTATAATTGAAAACCGACGAAAGAGCGAGGCGACGAAACTCGAAGCGCCGAAAGTCGAGGTATTGCTGTACAGCATTAACTGACTGGTTTTTATAACCGAGACAAAGTATGTTTACTGCTCGGTACTGACTGAATTTTTAAATGGAATTCATTATAATATTCATCTCCAAAAGGCAGATGGTATGCATATTGCAAGATGTGATTCCGTTGTGACAATCACTTAGCTTTATTTACTTGTTTTGTGATGGCCAATGGGAGAAGACTTTACAGTCACTGTACACAGTCATTAGAGAGAGCTGGCTAACACGCAGCTCTTGCAAAATCTCCCCGTGTTACCTCAATATCTTAACGCTGCACACAAAGCTAAAATAGACGAGTATCATATGGAACATGTTTTAACCGCAAAGGTCATATTCCCATTTCATTTCAATGGCAATGGTTTGAAAGCACGAATTAAACTTTCTAAATAACACTACCTATTCCATTATTCTTCGTAACGTGTGTGTGTGTTTGAAATAATAAGCTCAGGACTTCGTCATAAAAGAGAAGAAATGTGTATAAAACAGACGGAGAACAGGTTGTTGCATAATAAGGAACTTGGTTAGAGCTCTTAGGGTAGTCGTATTAAGGAGATTTAAATATGCTGGATGGAAGAAAGTGACTTAGGTTGGGGAACTTTGGGCCGAAAGGATGAGAGGATAATATTAAAATAGATGTTAGGAATATAATCTGTAAATAGCCTCAGAAACGTATCAAATCACCTTACAATGAGAACCTGCTCATCTTTCTGAGAGGGTAAAGCGAGGGAAGCGTGAGACTGACACTCGCATCCGCCTTGCTCAGAGATTAAGAATATATGGAGTCGCTCATCCACATGTGCTTCTGCATTACAGATGTGTACAGTACAGAGAACACAGTATTACAAAATGTGTAAAATTTGCTTCCAGATTACATCTTCTTACTGTGCAGTGTATTTTTACATATTACATATTACCTCTTCTTAATGTGCAGTGTATTTTTACATATTACATATTACCTCTTCTTACTGTGCAGTGTATTTTTACATATTACATATTACCTCTTCTTACTGTGCAGTGTATTTTTACATATTACATATTACCTCTTCTTACTGTGCAGTGTATTTTTACATATTACATATTACCTCTTCTTACTGTGCAGTGTATTTTTACATATTACATATTACCTCTTCTTAATGTGCAGTGTATTTTTACATATTACATATTACCTCTTCTTACTGTGCAGTGTATTTTTACATATTACATATTACCTCTTCTTAATGTGCAGTGTATTTTTACATATTACATATTACCTCTTCTTACTGTGCAGTGTATTTTTACATATTACATATTACCTCTTCTTACTGTGCAGTGTATTTTTACATATTACATATTACCTCTTCTTACTGTGCAGTGTATTTTTACATATTACATATTACCTCTTCTTAATGTGCAGTGTGTTTTTACATATTACATATTACCTCTTCTTACTGTGCAGTGTATTTTTACATATTACATATTACCTCTTCTTACTGTGCAGTGTATTTTTACATATTACATATTACCTCTTCTTAATGTGCAGTGTATTTTTACATATTACATATTACCTCTTCTTACTGTGCAGTGTATTTTTACATATTACATATTACCTCTTCTTACTGTGCAGTGTATTTTTACATATTACATATTACCTCTTCTTACTGTGCAGTGTATTTTTACATATTACATATTACCTCTTCTT